>OY998180.1:76093261-76693261 GCA_963921935.1 Galeruca laticollis
TTGTTCTATTTTGGAAACATATCAGAGTTAACAACTTGAGAATATTGACGTTGACTAGTGGTTGTAGAATTTGATGCGCTCCCGTAGTCGGAAGCCATCACTGTGTGGTTTTTATTAGAACTTTTCAATTTGGATATGGCAACGGTAGTTTTAAGTGGGAAGAATATATTGGTATTCTATCATATTATTTTTACAAATTCCCAGCTAATTAAATATTGGAATCGATTCTCTCACCTGTTTTTACACCTTGATTTGATTTTAATTATACACACTATTGCTGAACTCGTCTTCCCAACGACCACTCGTCTTGATGATTCGAGTTTAACTGATTCAACACAATTGATCTTTGCAATTAGTTGTTATTACAATAATTATTAGTACCACTTTCAATACTAATCTTACATTACAGCCTTTTTGCAGCAACCTTATGGCAGGCAATATAAATTGCATGCAAAATTAAAAACTAGTCTTCTTACATTTGAGCCTATTTGTTGCAAATTTCCAAGATTGTTTTGACAATCGACATTATTATCAAATTAATTTTACGGTTGGAATGTAAAAACAAATTTAATCCTACAAAAAAAAGGTGAAATTTCGCTTTGAAAATTAATACAGAAAAAACATAAATTTTACTCCTAGCAATCACTACAAATGCTGCTCTTGGTACTTATATAAAAAGGCGCATTGAAAACAGGAGGAATAGATCTTGCTGGAACAATCCATGGTGAGGTAATTACATGGTCACATTGCTTTGACAACCATTGACGTTAAGTGTTTAATTGTAATGTCACAGTTTTGCTAAATAAAGCCTTTATCTTTCGATATCTAAGGGTTACTATTTTACGACACATGGTTAAATAAAACAATGGGAAACTTAAAATTCACAAACGAATTCAAAGATTGTAATGACTTGAAATCCTTAAAAACTACCTGAGAATGTATGAGCCTACATTCGATAAGTTGTTAGAAAAAATTGAGCGGCATATAAAGAAAACTGATATTCGTCCATTATACAGAACGACCAACACAATAATTATGTTGTCTAAATCTAAAATCACGAAAAATACGTAAAGTTATGCGTGAATAACCTTGAAAATTAGAAACATTTCTATATTTTTGAAGCCTGAAAGTTGCAGTGAAAATAGGCCGAAACGCATGCGCAATTATTATTCAACAAAGGCCAGCAATTGAATTGCTAGCAATTACTTTTAAAAGGCTGTAATGTAAGATTAGTTTAAAACATTATATCGTCGAAGAAAAAGTGGTGCTACTAACGAACCTCATAATTAATGTTAGAAAAGTGGATGCGTCTGCCGACTATTTCCAACGATTCGAATCTTATGAAACTTTAATGAAAAAGGCACAGCATGATATATACAAACTTAAATAAATGTATTGTTCTCACATTGTGAGGAATATTTCAGCATTGATAAATTGTGTTGACTCACCTTTATGAAAATAAATGTGGAAAAGGTTATATGTATGTAAACGGTTCATTTTTCATTCTCGGAAAATTTATTCGTGTATCTTTTCTAATAGTACCGCTTTATCATAGGAATAATATGATATTTACAATTCTTCAAAACATTATCGATGTGGTTTTGCAGTTGAGTGGATATTTACCAGTATAAGTATCAGTAAATAAATGTTTAAAAAACCGTGAATAATGTTGATTGATATCTATCAGTTATTATTGTGTGTGCTAACATTGAAATAATAAACTCCAAACGCAGAATTAACAATGAAATATTTGACTGAGACTCACCGAATAGAGATTTTAATGGTGATCGGTTACGGACAGAAGTCAGGTTGAAGTGGAAACTTATTTAATCAGAGGTATCTTCCTCTCTTCAGTGAACTAATATTTCACAAGTTAACGTATCTAAAATTCACGCACAACTCAGAGAACTTGGACATATCAAACCATTAAAAAAGAAAGTCGCACTTCCTTGAAGATGGCGTGAAAGTGAAGTCGAAGACACTCCAACGTCTAGTTCACCTCAAATTGCCCGTCAAAGTAATGTGAGTCTAACAACTGTCCTAAAGTGTCTACAAACAGACAAAACTCATCTATATAGATTAACTTTTCTGCAGAAGCTAACAGAAGACGATCCGGATCGTAGAATCTATTCCTGCGAAAGAATAATGAATAAACTGAAAAAAAATTAAATAGCTGTTGGTACAATTCTTTTTGCAGATGAATCAACATTCACATTGAATGGGGAAGTAAACTAACAAAACTGTAGGTGTTGGTCAGCGGAGAATCTTCATTGGATGCGTGAGAAGCGTACTCAGTATCCTCAAAAGGTGAACGTTTGGGCATGTACCATAGGTGATCATGTTATTGGTCCTATATTTGGCAACGTAACAATATTTAAACAAAATTAGAGACCAAGTTGTTTCTGCGTCTGCTAACTTATATGCCAACGCAATAGATCGGAGCCTACTGAATGAAAATATCTGATTCCAGCAGGACGGCGCAACAGCCCATTATGCTTTAGAGGTGAGAACTTACTTAAACAAAGTCTTTCACAATATATCGATTGGACTAAGAAGTTCTATTGACTGGCCAGCTAGATCGACAGACCTTACGGCGTTGGATTTTTTCTGTGGGGTTATCTCAAGAACAAAGTAGATGCAACACACAGCAACTAGTATTGCAGACCTCAAAGAAATGATAACTGCAGAAATGCGGAATATTTCGCCTCAAACTTCAAACAACGTCAGCTCACAACATTCTTTTTCATATTTTCAATCACGTTTCCTTTTCTCGAAGCATTATTACTGGTTCTCTGTATTAGTAGAGGATCCCAAGTATGGTCTACCTGCACTTATCTGGTTAGCAGGTGAACATTTACCAATAGGGTTACTATGAAAAATATGGTCATGGCTATAATAAATGAAAATTATCAAAAATACTGTATTTCTAAAATTTCACTGACGCTTGCCAAATGAAAAAGATTCATTCCAATGGAAAGTATACAACATACAGAATATGCAACAGTTAGGTTGCCTACCGTTTTCTGGTCCCTATAACCTGGTTGCCGTGTACAAACAGGTAAATTGATATCATTAATTGCACTCATATTTTAACTACTTGAAAAATACATCGAAATGAAGGCAATTTTATAACGAATACAGTAGTATAGGGTTGCTTTGCTAAATCCGTTCATAAACAGTTGCCAGGCGGCTTTTAAATTAACAAACGGAGCAAGCAACGATGTATGACAGAGGAGCATTGCGCGTACTATCTCATGCAAGAGAGAGAGAGAGAGAGAGAGAGAAAGAGAGAGAGAGAGAGAGAGAGAAAGAAATAGAGATAGAGAGAGAGAGAGAGAAAGAGAAGTTCGGAAGAAATTGTGTGGATTTGGGATTGCTATTTAAAAAGTTGAGGAATATTATTTTATCTGAGATGAGCCTGATATAGCATTAATTTCCTTTGCAGGGCTGAGCTTGGATGTGTTTGTCAGAAGTTTCGTTCCATACGACGCTCGTAGGTGAATTGGGTGTTTTAAGCTGGTAGGCTGAAAACATCCAAGTGGTTAATAAGGTGTCTATAATTGAGTAGGTAAATAGGTATTTAGAAATGCAGAGAGTGATGGAGCGGGCTTTTGGCTAGAAAATAACCGGGAAGAAGGGCTAACTCAGTTAGCAACGGGTGTTGTTGTAGGGTAGAAGCGTGATTAAAACGTATCTAGAATGAGAGGTAAGAAAGTGTTTAGAATTGGTTATGTTGACGGTTTCATAAGAGACATTTAGTAACGGTATATAGAATGGTGGATGGTGGCGGTAGATATTTATTGTCGTCGACGATGTGGTTTCAAACAGTAATTAACAACCCATAAGCAAGTGGAGGAGGGTACAGCTGCGGCTGTACTATTCACGACAGGTAATCTACATACTACAGCTATAACTAATGTGCTATTAAGAAGCGTTGTGGAGCTATCATCCCGTTTGTAAACACATGTTTTGTGGAAAAACTCAATATGGCAAAGAAGTGTTTTTTATGCAAATCAGACAATTCGTTGATTGATCTTTATTGAAATGTTTTTGAAAACATATCCATTTTAAATGCTTACGCCCAAAATCGAAAAACTCTCAGGTCCTCGCCAAACCATACATACAGATTTTTTGCAAAGTCTGAACAATTTTCTTCTCTGACAAGCTTTGATACAGATTTTATTTAATTACTGGGATAACAACTATTTAGTATCAATAATCCAGTACAAAAAAATATTTTTGACCGTAGAAGAAAATTGTTATTCGTGTCAAACACCACAAAATTGCGTAATTAAAACTTAGGAAAATAATTAGGAAAAGCATCACGAAGAGGCTAATAGGCTCAGAATGATTTTTCACGCTTATAAAGCAGTACCAAGTTCAAGAATTTAGATTAAATCAGCTGACACAGATTCTTTGGTGATTTTGCTTGGCAATGTATTAAAATTCCAGATCCTCAAATTTGTCTTGCAAGCTCAATGACAAAGAAAAAAACTAATGACTTCAATTACATCAATTGCACGGAATTGGCAATGAAATCGGGGTCAAATTTGTGCCTAAGTCTATCTGATTTTCATGCATACACAGGTTTCGATTATGCGACTGCTTTTGATAATAAAGTAAAAAAGGCGAAGTTAGACAAAGCAAGTATATATATATATATATATATATATATATATATATGTTATATACCTTAAATTACTTAGTACATATTAAATAAATTACTTAATCAGCACATTGTGTAATAACATGTTGTTTTATAAACTGTTGAACCTTATTTTTGCTTACATTGTATTTTTTACCTTTTTGAATTGTTTAGTTATATTGTCAGTCTAGAATTTACTTCGAATCTTGAAACTTGTAACTTTTGTTAAATAAATAATTTTTGAAAAACCTTTTTCCGTGTGTAAAAAGTTATTTGGCGCAGTCAGTAGGATATGTTAAACGGGCGTTAGTGAATATAACGATCGGTTCGTATCAACAATTTATTAACATACCTTAAGTGAATAATTGGGACTCTTGGTTAAGTGAATTAAGTAGCTTAACTCGAAGACAGTTGACTCGTACGAAGAGAATTTCAAGTGAATATTGGTAATTCCAACTACAGTTCAACTAGATGGCGAAAGCAGTTCTAATTTTCATGTAAGTACTTTATGTCGTATAGAGGAAATAATTGTTTATTTAATTCAGAAAGCTCTGACAATTCTGATTCTGATTTAGATTCTGGCTCACAAACTTATAGTAACCGTAAAATAAATATTGAATTATCAAAACCTAGATTAACCATAAATAAATTTTTCAAAATGCCTGCAGATCATGTAGTACCGCAATTGAAAAAGGAATATCTGGACATGATTCCAGAATTCCATGGCGAAAATGCTTTATTACCCAGATTCATAGAGATTTCTGAAAAATTAGTAAATAAATTTTACAACACAGTAGATTTAACAGACTTTCAAAACGAATATTTGATGTCTAGTATTTTATCTAAAATTAAAGGCCAAGCCGCAATAAATATTTCAGCTTGTAGTATTTCAAATTGGCAGAATTTGAAAGATGCTTTATTGAACACATACGCTGATAAACGAGACATTTACACGTTAAGTATTGAAATATCGGAATTAAAGCAAGGAAATGAATCACCTTTTGACTTTTACAATAGGATACAGCATCTTTTAAATCTACAAACATCATTATTAATGACTCGCCCAAATGCAAGTGAACAAGCCATTTTAGGTAACTATTTTAGGAATTTGGCACTAAGAGTATTATTGCGCGGTTTAAAGGAACCTCTCGGTACACTAATGCGTACCAAGAATCCTAGCGATCTAAATTCAGCTTTAAATGTTCTAACGAATGACTTTCAAGTTTATTTAAGTAATAATAATAACAATACACATCCAAAAAATTCATTTATTAAGCCTAAGTCACAATTTAATGTTACATCACATAGCAAAAATAATTATCCTAATAATCAAACGGTAAGCAGACCAAATTTACAACATAACTATCAACCACAATTCAACAGAAATTTTAATAATGAAAATAATCTACCTAGTACAAGTAGAGATACAAATTTCCAGAATAGAAATACTAATATTTTCAAACCTAGTAGAAATCATCAATTTCAAAAACCTACTCCAATGAGTATATCTACTTCTAATACGTACAATAAACCCAATGTACAGAATAGAATAAAGAACAAAATCAATCGCATTTCGTAGGTAATAGAAAAAACTATATTTCGGAAGAATTGCATAACATGGACGATACCGAACGTCCCACTGATGTTGAAGATTGTTCTTTAGACGAAATTGCCTCGGAAGAGACAGACACGTAGAAATGTTTAATTTTACGAATTATGAAAGTGAATTACCGTACATAATATTTCCTGAACAAAATTTAAAAGTAATGATTGACACAGGTAGTACAAAATCTTTTGTAACACCTGACATTGCAAAGAAATATTTTTCAAAAGCAACTATGGAAAAATCTTTCAAAGTAACTTCTGCTTTAGGCTCAAGTCAACAAAATTATTGTACAGTAATTCCATCTTCAAAGATATTTAAAATGAAAAATAAAATGAACTTAGAATATTGTATATTTAAATTTAACAATCATTTTGATTGCTTATTAGGTTTAGATAATCTGAAAAAACTGAATGCAACTATTGATTTAGTAAATAACGTCTTAATTACGCCTTATAGTGAAATAAAAATAAATTATTTTCAAATCAGAAGCGAGAATACGAATTGTATAGTAGTGCCTCCGCGAACTGAACAAATAATTAAATTGAATATTGATAATATTAATAATGGCGATATAATTATACCTTATACAAAAATAGGAAAATTAGAAATTCCAGAATGTCTCACAAGAGCGGAAAATAGTCAAGCCGTATGTACTATTTTAAATCCGTCTGAGTCATATTTTAAAGTAGATTTAAGTGCTCCTTTAGAGGTTGAACAGTTCGACGAATACGAACAAACCTTAAGCCCTAATTTTAATGCTATTTATGCAGAAAAATTCAAATTTGATATTAATAAAGTTCGAACAGAACATATGAGTTCTGAAGAACGCAACGCTATTCTTAAATTAATTAAAGAATATTCTGACATTTTTCATGTTGATGGTAATCAACTAACTTTTACTAGTAAAATCAAGCATCAAATAAAAACTACAAATGATGTACCTATTTATACTAAATCGTACAGATATCCAGAAGTATATAAAAAAGAAGTCCAAAATCAAATACAGAGTATGCTAGATCAAAATATCATAAGAGCCTCATCCTCACCGTACTCTAGTAGTATCTGGGTTGTTCCAAAAAAATTGGACTCTACAGGTAAACAAAAATTCAGAGTCGTCGTAGACTATCGCAAGCTTAACGAAATAACTATTGGAGATAGATATCCATTACCAAACATAACTGATCTATTGGATAAATTAGGACGTTGCCAATACTTCACTACATTGGATCTTGCCTCCGGATTTCACCAAATTGAGATGGCTGAAGAAGATATACCCAAAACGGCTTTCACTACTGAAAATGGCCACTGGGAATTTTTGAGAATGCCATTCGGACTAAAGGGAGCTCCAGCAACTTTTCAAAGAGTGATGGACAACATTTTAAGAGGTATCCAAAACGAAAAATGTTTAGTTTATCTTGACGATATCATTATATTTAGTACAAGCTTGCAAGAGCACATAAATAATTTAAAGGAAGTATTTAAAAAGTTACGCGAATCGAATTTTGAAATACAAATTGACAAATCCGAATTTTTGAGGAAAGAAGTAGCTTATTTAGGACATATTATTACCCCTGAAGGTGTAAAACCAAATCCCGATAAAATAAGTGCTATTCAAAAATTTCCCATACCAAAAACTAGTAAAGAAATTAAAGCTTTTCTCGGACTTCTTGGAAATTATAGAAAATTCATCAAAGATTTTTCAAAACTGACTAAACCTTTAACTAATCGTCTTAAGAAAAATGCAGTAATTAACATAAAAGATCCTGATTATATTAATTGTTTTGATACTTGTAAAAATATGTTATTAAATGATCCTATTTTACAATACCCGGACTTTTCTCGTCCATTTAATCTCACAACAGACGCAAGCAACTTTGCTCTAGGCGCTGTTCTTAGCCAAGGAAAAATCGGAACCGATTTACCTGTGGCATATGCTAGCAGAACACTTAATGATTCTGAAGTAAATTATTCAACAATTGAAAAGGAACTTCTTGCAATTGTTTGGGCTGTAAAATATTTCCGCCCATATCTGTTCGGAAGAAAATTCACTATAGTAACAGATCATAAACCACTTCAATGGTTATTTTCTTTGAAATAACCCAATTCTAAATTAGTTAGATGGCGGTTGAAACTCGAGGAATACGACTATGATATAGTGTACAAGAAAGGTGCATTGAACACTAATAGTGACTGTTTATCACGAATCCAGCTAAATATGAATGAAGTAAATTCTTCGGATAATCCTCCCAAAAAATTATTAGTTTATATGGAAAGATTTAATGACTCACTTTCGAATAATAATGAAAATAAAAATGTAGAAACCGAATCACTTATTGTAGAAGCTGAAGATTTTAATGACGAAATCGATGACGATAATAATACTATTCACACTAACATAGAAAATCCTATTGCAGGAATACCTATTTCGGAATCTACAGTAAATGTGGGAAAAAATCAAATTATAATCTCTGAAGTTAATTTTGAACCCGCTATACCAACTATAATTAAATTATATGAAACTAAGCAAAGAATTCTAGTACAATTTTCAAAAAATAACTTTGAACAAGACGTAATAAATTTTGTGAAAGAATATGAAGCACCGAAAGCAAAATATCATATTTATTTTGAAGATCCCTTATACGAAAAATTCAGCACTGTTATACAAACATATTTCAAAAATTCATAGATTTCATTTATCAAATGTAATAAAAAATTAATTGATATCCCTCTAAATGAAATCAAAGAAGTAATACAAAACTATCATGAAAGTAAACGGAATCATAGAGGATTAGATGAAACCGAAAATAATATAAAATCTCGATACTATTGGCCTAATCAAAGATCTTCTATTCAAACGTACATTAACGAATGCGAAATATGTCAAATAACAAAATATGATCGCAAACCCGTGAAACCATATTTTAATATTACCCCAACAGCTATTAAACCATTTCAAATAATACATTTAGATACTATTACTTTAGAAAATACGAAATTTCTAACTATTATAGACTCATTTTCAAAATACGGGCAGTTGTATAAATTGAGCTCAGCCCAAGGTATAGAGATAGTTAATAATTTAATTAGATATTTCACCCATCATTGTATACCAGAACAAATAATATCCGATAACGGAACAGAATTAAAAAATAGTTTAGTAAAAGATTTATTAGAAACTCATAAAATACAAATTCATTTTATCAGTTCACAACATCCTGAAGCAAACGGCATTGCCGAACGATTTCATTTAACAATTATTGAACATATTAGACTTTTAAATAATCAGAACGAATTTAAGAAAGAACCTATTGAAATAAAAGTAAATTATGCTCTTTTGGCATATAATAATAGTATTCACTCTGTAACGAAACTAAAACCATACGAAATTATCACAGGTCATTTAGAGAATAACTCTTCTTTTGATTTAGACATTGATCGACAATTAGTAAATAATTATATTCATAATCACAAAGAAAAAATGAAATTACTTTATTCTAAAATAAATAAATCATTGCAAGAAACTAAAGATAAAGTTATTTCAAAAACTAATGAAAGTAGAGAAGATCTTCCAGACCCTCTACCTACAAAAGTATTTGTCAAAAATAAGCAGATTAAAAGTAAGACAAAAAATAAATATCAACCTGAAAAAATAAAATCCGTAAACAGAAAACATAAAACTGCGAAAATTGTAACACGTCATTTTAATACCGCTGAAGATATTCATATTTCAAATATAAAACGACCTAAGAAGAAACCTTATACTTTTATTACAGATTCTTCTCATTCGGACAAGCAAGAATAGAAATAAAAGACATCACTAATAACCTAGGAATTTTACCAATAAATCTTGGACCGGCAAAACTACAAAAATCAAGTCATACATTTGTACATTTCTATAACTTAAATCCGTTACTGGAAGAATATAATTCTTTAAATATACACTTTGAAAATATCACAGTTGAGATATCAAATAGTACATATTTCGTACAACAAACGGAAAATATAGTTAATCTTATTTTTAATGTTAAGAGTAATATAGAAGAAAAATTTGAAAATTTAAATATTCATTCAATAACAAATAGAAACAAAAGAGGCTTAATAAATGGACTTGGATCTATAATAAAAGCCCTAACCGGCAACCTTGATTCTCAAGACGAAGAAAAAATAAATATAATCTTAGAGCATTTAAAACAAAATCAAGCTAATCTTCAAAGTCAAATTCAAATGCAGTACAGCGTTAGCGAACAAATAATAAATAACTTCAATAAAACTATTCAAGATATTCAAAATAATGAAATATTGCTCAAATCGAAATTATTAGACATAAAATATATGCTTGACCTTCAAGTGCAATATGAGAATCTTATTTATCTCAAAGATATGTTGAATGAAGTTTTAATTATTTATAATGTTATATTAGATGTAATAGAAACTGTAGAGAATTCCTGGACATTCTGCAAACTAAAGTCATTGCACCCTAGTATATTTAAACCCAAGGAATTATTTACAGAGTTGCAAAAAATATCTTCGTATTATAAATTACAATTACCGTTGGAATTGAAATACGAGAATATTTTAAACTTTGAATCAATTTTAGATGTAACATGTAGAGTAAGTAAAAATAGAATAGAATATTTTTTATCAATTCCCATAGATTTTAATATAGAGTTTGAATTATTTTATTTATTACCCATACCTACTAAGTTAGAATCAGAATTCGTAATAATAATACCAAATTCAAAGTATTTGCTAAGATCTGATACACAGATAAAACCTCTAAACGATATTTGTACAAGAAGTGAAAATTTTCAATGTGCTTCACACCTTCAAGATAATAATAAACAGTTATGTGAAGAACAAATACTATTGATGGAAAACTCTACTAACTGCGAATACACTAAAATCAAAATTATTGAAAATCATTTGGAAATTATACCAGAAATAAACCAATACCTAGTAGTATTTCCAGAAGAAGAAAAATTGATAATTAGATGTTCAGAAGACACTGAAATCAAAATTTTAAAAGGAATTTTCCTAATCAAAAATTCGCCATGTAAAATAACTTTTAAAAATCAAGAATTAATATTTCAAGATAGAACTTATGGTCAACCACTGGTACTGAATAAACTTCAGACACATCTTAATAAAATTAAAATCCAGCCTTTGGAAATAAATTTGAAAAAATTAAAATTTAAAGAAATATCTTCGCAAGGATTGACACCAATTCAGGAAGAACAATTAAATCTCCATATTCCTAGCATATGGACTATATTTCTATATTCTAGTGGAGTATTGATAATTATTTGGCTACTCTTGAAGAAAATTCAGAAAAGAAGAAAATCAGAAGAAACTCCAATGGAATTACAAGAAAAGAAAATTCAACTTCCAGGGGGTGCGTCGATCTAATGGGGGAGGTGTTATATACCTTAAATTACTTAGTACATATTAAATAAATTACTTAATCAGCACATTGTGTAATAACATGTTGTTTTATAAACTGTTGAACCTTATTTTTGCTTACATTGTATTTTTTACCTTTTTGAATTGTTTAGTTATATTGTCAGTCTAGAATTTACTTCGACTCTTGAAACTTTTGTTAAATAAATAATTTTTAAAAAACCTTTTTCCGTGTGTAAAAAGTTATTTTATATATATATATATATATATATATATATATATAGCTGTACTCCTTCGTCCTCCTCTATCGCATTAAATAGTACACTGAATGCTTCTCTGTCATGCATCGTTACTTGCTCCAATTTTTTAATTTAAAAGCCTGGCAAGTGTTATTTATGTATTCGTTATAAAATTATTATAGTTTGAATTGTATTAATTTATTTATATGTTCACTTTTAATTTAATTTTATTATATCTTTGATTTAATAAAAGTTTTTTAATTTTCCCGGAATATTTAAGAAATTGCTTAAGTTCAATAATGCCACACAGTGCACTTACCTTTATATCTTTTTATTATTTCGTTTTTTTAATGAGCACTCAGCTTCTCAGGATCTTGGGTTCATAAGGTTAAATATTCATATGATTATTTCTAATAAGCGCCAAATTTTGATATTAAATTTTGATAAAGAAATTGTGAAATGAAATAATTTTGCTAAATGAATTTTTACAAGACGGTCCTGTGTATCTTATTCGGAAAACGCTCGTGGCGTATGTTAAACTTCAAAGACCCCTACCAACTGATGAAAATTAAATGCTTCGAAATGCAGTCTAAAGACAGTATAATTGATTATTTCCGAAGGAAAAGATTTGTTTAATTTATACAAGAAAATACATCATTCTTTTCTATCATAAATTGAAAAAAATGAACTTATCTACAATGACCTTTCATACGACACACATTCACACAAATGAACTTATATTGAATACATACAAGTATGCAACTTGTTATACGTTTGAGACAATATACAATATGGAAATCACTCGATATTCACCAAAATTGTCGTTAGAAAATGGACGATTGTCTTAATACACACGTCGTCAGCAGAGTTTCAATATCTAATGTTTAATACACACAAGTAAGTTTTGTTTGGAATGAAATCGTTTTAAATACCTTTTTTATCATCCACTGATATTGTTTTATTTACTTTTTTGTAGGCTGCTTCATGGAATACCAAGGTTGATTCAAGAATCCATTCGAATCAATTTAATTTCGATGGTTTTCCAGCATATATTTACTTCAAGGATCGTGAAGATTATTATTCCCACGATACGGGATATTCAGTCTCTTCGGGAATGCTTTTTAGAGGTTAGTTTCACTGCTCACACCTTATTTTAATTATTTTTAAAACAATTCCTATTAATTTTATCAAAAGAATAATGTACTTCTTTTTAATTTCTTAATACTCACGTTCATACTTTCTTTTTTCTGTAATCAACAACTTTTTTTCAAACAAAAACCCCATTTTTTTATTATTCAAGAATCAGCCGTCTGTTTATTGAAATCATATAAATATTAGTAACAAATCAAAGTAACTTATAGTTGATAGTTGTTCATTTGATAGATTTCATTATACTCTTCAAAATATTTAATTTCTTAATTATAAAATATAATCTTTTATAATTCTAAATAAACAATTCATATATATATATATATATATATATATATATATATATATTCTTCGAGACACTTTTAACTTTTTTAAAAAATATTTATTTGAATTTTATTTACAAACAACTTAGAAATACAAAAGTAACTTGACAAAAATAATAACTGTTAATAATAAATGAAATGGATAATTGAACTGGATTAAAATAATTGAATGAATGAATATTTCTTAGTCATCAACCTATATTTAATACATCGGTGTTATGAAATTGATGATCGCAATGCTTGGTTGGAGTTCGCTGACCATGGGACAAGGTCGGAGTCCATTCACATTTCTCCTCCCTCCTTTGGTCCAGACTTCGTCCTCGAAGTCTCTGAGAACAACTCTTGAAGAATCTGGATTTGAGTTGGTTGTAGCTTGGGCCCATATAAGAATTTGGAGATTCTCTTCCTTTTCTTCACAGCAACTGTTATAAAGACGCCTAAAACAGTTGAAATTATTATAAGGGAAACAATGCTAAGCCCTGCGGAAAATTGTGGCAGAAGATGTATCGGTTCGATGGGTTGAAGTTGACCGTGCGTCTCTGGAATCTGTAGGTTTTCTATCTTGATTTCGTGCTTCGGGTACAGTTTGATTGGGACTACTTGCGGCACTGGGAGTTCTTAGATAGTTTTTCTGTTGTACTGTATTCCTTCTATGACAATCGGCTCATTTGTCATTAAGATGCTACTTCTGCTAATTTCTTCATTTTTAATTTTGATTGGGTGAACTATTCCCAATAAAATTACTTTCCTGGTTTCTTGAGAAAAATTCTCCGTTGAGATTGATTTGGTACAATTTTCTACATTTGGAATTTGACACTGAGATTTTACAGGTTTTGTGCAGATAATTTGTTCGGCTAGGTTGGTGCAGGCTTCATACCATTTACCATTTGCGAAGTAATGCGCAGGTGGCAGAATCATTATGTGATCATTATTAAGAATGGGGTAGATTTTAAATGTGGGATAAGCCTCTGGATAAAGGATAGGGATTTTTAATATTATGAGCATTGTCTTGGTGGTAACACGAACTAAAGATTTTGATGATTCAATGAGTTGGTAAGGATGTTCGTCATTGACTAAAAGGGCGTTTCGAGGATATATTTCTAACAGTGTTTGTTTTAATGTTTCCAGTTCGTCTAAAGTAAAGAGCTCAATATTTGAAAGATTTAGTTTGGATAAGGTTATGGTTCTAATTAGTTTTAAAAGGAATTCATTTACAATTTGGAGATTGAGAATTTCGTTCTGAAGAGCAACGTATCCATTGAAATCGGATGATAACTTATTTACTGCAGCAACAATTACGTTACTATTATTGTTTAATAAATTTAAAAGTTTATTAAATCTCGTATCAATAGAATGACCAAAAGAGATTTCATTGTTAAGTTCAGTTATAATTTCATTTTCTTTTGAGTTCTATTGCAGTAATGTGTGATTTTAATAATTCTAAGTCGTAATCGTCGGGATTTCCAGTTATGTACTTAATTGTTGTACCTAGAAAGTTAAACAATCCTCTTTTATGCTTACGAGTTATTTTATGAAGATTGTCTTTTGCTTCATTTAGGAGGTGATTGTATTGAAATTTCAAAGAAGCTAAGGGTCCGTTTTCTAAGGGTGAATCGAAAAGGTCATTGGGGTTTACTTCTAAAGTGTTAGCTAATTTCTCTAATTAGTGTTTTTAAATCTAACTCACGGTCTCTAGTTAATTCCACAATATAATACAAGTTATTGAAAATTCTAAAAAGTTGACAATTGTTTCGATAAATCAATATCATCGTCAGAATGACAGAAGTTACATTTCATTTTATGCCTACCTGATGTTTAGTAGTTATTTTTGGCTAGACCAAGAAGTAACCTAATTTGTGATTGACTTAATATATGTTTATAGGAAAAAGAAGAAGATGTGATATTACAAATATTGAAGCTTAGATATTATTAGCCCTATGGTGATATCCTGGATATCATTTTTCCAATTAAGATCAGAATATGAGCATATTCCACGAAGTAAGGGTCGAGACAGTCAATTTAATTTCTCTAAATTAATATGTAAAATATGTCTATGATAATGGTTAATTTCATTGGATTTGCCAAGTTCTTCTGCATAATAACCGTTATTGGGGATTTCCTGTATCTTGATAAGATGTCCCAGGGATAGGGTCGTCCTGCAAAGAAGGTATTTCTAAAATATCCCTTTTTTTCACTTTACGAAGTCTTTTAGCAAATTTTAAGTGTGTACTTGTGTTTTGTTTATTCGTCTTACCGATAATTTTTGTTTTATTTTGTTTTTTCGGATGTATTCTAGAATAAGGGGAGCTCAATTTAGGTCGATGTTTTTTTCTGGTTACGTAGAGAGAGGAAGAGGGATCGATTAAAGGAATTGATTCGGTTTTTTTATTTTGTTTATCTAAAATCTTCTGACGTTTTTCTTTTTGTTTATTATATAGGTCAGTTATAAAGGGTTGCAGTTCGTCTTTATGTCTTTGATTGTATGTTTCGTATAATGGGAGATCAAAATCAAAATGTATTTCTTCGGCATAAGGGCCATAGAGAATTGAAAAAGGTGAGAAGTTAGTAGCACTATGAATGGACTGATTATAAATTAAAATGGCATGTGTGAAGGTATCGTCTAAGGGGTCTTCGGGATTTTGTTCTCGTAATGTTCTAAGTTTTTCTATTAGGGTAGAATGGAACCGTTCAACAGGTGAATTAGAAGATGAGTTATTGACTGTTGTGAAATGAATCTCAATTTTATGAAGTCTCATAAATTCTTTAATTACAGCAGAATTAAATTCAGTGCCATTGTCACAAACAATTTTTTTTGGATAATTATGATGAGAGAAATAGTGTCTTAATTTGCTTAGAATTGAAACAGAAGTTTTATCAGAAATTTTATAGCATTGGGCATATTTGCTGAACGAGTCGACAATTGTTAAGTAGTAATTTTGGTTACAGTGGAACAGATCAATATGGATTATATCAAAAGGTTTTTGTCCTAATAATGGACCTAATTGAGGTAATTTTTACGGGTGCCGTTCATATTTATTTTTTAAACAAATTTCACATTTGTTAATGAAATTTGAAATTGTTCTTTGCATGGAGGGCCAATAAAATTGATTTTTCAAGTGTTTATAGGTTTCAACTATGCCGTTATGATTTTCGTTATGATACTGTTTTACACACTCTATTTGTCTTTGTTCTTCTTCTATGTCCTGTAGTAATTTATTACAAAAAACGGCCTTAACTGTCGTGTCAAAAGTTTTCTTGAAGTATTCACAAATAAAAGGTCGAAATTCATATGGTACGTGTAACGCAAATTTTTCATTAGGTCTGAATATGTTTTTAAGAGCATCAGATATTTCCATTCTCCAATCATCAGTAACAGTTACGGTATGTCTATGTTTATTGAAACATTTTTTATAAATAATGTCAAATTCGCTGGAGTTAGGAACAATAAAAATTTGATTGGTAGCAGAATTGATAGGATCTTCAGATATAGGGATTCCGGAAATCGGATTTTCGATTGCAGTGTGATTAGTGTCATCGCTATGAGACTGGTTTTTCTCGAAATCTTCAAGAAATTCGTCTAAGTCAAAATTGTCTGGTGGTTCAACACATATAGAAGAAGATGAAAGTACATTGACCTGTACTCTAGAAAGACAGTCGGCAACTTGATTTTCTTTGCCTTTTCGGTATTTTACGTCAAAATTATAATCTTCAAGTTTCAGTCGCCATCGGGCTAATCGGGATGTGGGATCTTTAATTTTGCAAATCCATACAAGGGGATTGTGGTCACTTTCGACTGTGAATTTTTGACCATACAAGTACGGACGGAAATGTTTACAGGAACCTAATATTGCCAAAAGTTCTCTTTCGATAGTTGAATAATTTTGTTCGGCTGATTTTGAAGTTCGGAAGTAGTAAGAGATTGGATGATTATTTTGTGATAATACAGAGCCTATGGCTATATTGGAAGCGTCAGTTGTCAAAACAAAAGGTTTTGAAAAGTCGGGATATTGGAGAACTGGGGCATTGCATAAGAGTTGTTTGCACTTTTCAAAGCACTCTTTATAATTGGCGTTTGTTGGGTCTATGACAGCTCCTTTGCGGGTACATCGAGAAAAGGGGGATGTTATTCTTGCAAAATTTGGAATAAACCTTCTATGGTATCCAATAAGTCCTAAGAAGGATCTCACTTCTTTGACCGTTTTTGGTATTGGAAAATTCTTAATAGCCTCTATTTTGCTAGGATTGGGCTTAATGCCTTCGGGGGTTACGATATGACCAAGAAAAGCGACTTCTTTTGTCAGAAATTCAGATTTGTCTAATTGGATTTTTAAGTTAGCTTTCCGGAATGTTTCAAAAATTGCGGCAATGTGAACTAAATGATCTTGAAGAGACTTAGAAAAAATAATGACATCGTCCATATAGACGAAACAACATTTGTGGAGAAAGGGCCTAAGGATGTTATCCATTAATTTTTCGAGAGTAGAGGGTCCATTTTTAAGACCAAATGGCATTCGCAGAAACTCATAGTGGCCGTGGGGTACGGAAAAAGCTGTTTTCTCAATTGAATTTGGATTAACTTCAATTTGATGGAAACCTTGAGCTAGATCAAGAGTAGTAAAATACATGGCTTTTCCTAGGTTATCTAGTATGTCTTCGATATTTGGGAGGTTATATTTATCTTCGACAGTGTTCTCATTTAATTTACAATAATCAATACCCATACGGAATTTTTTCTTGCCAGAAGCGTCTGGTTTTTTCGATACAATCCAGACATCAGACAGGGGCGGAATAAGGAGATATTGAGGGCCTAATAATTTTTTTATCGAGTAATTGATTAACCTGTCTAGTAATTTCCTCCTGCATCGCTTTCGGATGTCGGAAACTTTTAACGTAAATAGGATTTTCATCTTTTGTTCGGATTTCGTGTTTAATGGCAGAAGTAAAAGTTAAGTCAGAGTTATCGTCATAGAAAATATCTTTGTATTTATTACAGAGTTTTAAATTTTTTTCTCTTTCTTCATGGTTTAGGTGTTGAGTGCGGATTATCGATGGGTCAAAATTACTTGGACCATTGGATATTTCGTATTTATTTAAATTTTCGACATGTATTGGTTCTAATGACAAAGGACTTGGTAAACAAATATCATTAATGTAACCGTTTTTGGCAGTATGAATTGATTCAGGAATTTTAATATTATTTATTGTTGAGAATGTCAACAGTAATACTATTCTATAAGGTATCAAAAGGAATAGTAATATTAAGACGTTTTAATGTTAGTAATTTATTTTGGTAATCTATCAAATCATGTAAACGTTCTAAGTCATAATTCCCTAATAATATGTCAAAGTCTTTACTCCAGTCGGCAATTCTAGCGTCAATAGGTTCTAAAATTTTAAATCCTTTAAGTAATGGTGTTTTGATATTCGAGTTATATTTTCGTGTAATTTTCATGGACGTCAGTGTAAATGGTTTATTATAAACATGATTTGAGTTGAAGAATGTGGAAGCTTTAGAATCCTCCTGTATCTATTAAAACTTTCAGTTTAGAAGTTGGCATAATGAAGTATGGTAGTTGCGGATCGTTGCGAATATTATTAAGGTTTCTGAAATTGCATTTCGTAAGTGGCCTCTTGAAAATTTTCGTCTTGACCGTCTGCGTTAGTTTCAAAATTTTTGTTAGTATCGTCAATATCAAAGGTATCAAGAAGATTTTCGAAATTTTCATTTTGGTCGGTATTTACATTAAAATTCAAAGTTCTTCTTGTCGAAGTGCTCATAGGTTGGTTTCTGGTAGAAATTGTTTGTACACCACTCATTGGTCTTGGAATATTTTGTGAGGTTTGATAATTTCTTTGGAATTGCGGTGTATGAAGATTTGAGTTATTCCCGAAAGAATAAGACGGTTTATTAAATGATTGATTATTTCCAGAAGTGTTATTAGACTGGGGTCTGTTAAAACTATGATTATTTCTAGGAGGGTTATTATTATGAAATCTATTTATTGGAGAAATCGCGGCATTTGGATGGAAATTATTCCGAGAAGAAAATGTAGTATTCGGGCTAGTACGGTTCTGCGTAAAAAATTGATTGGATTTATTATGATTGGGATTGAAAGAATTTTGTTTGGGTTTATGAAGAGGAGGTAACTTTTTATTATGTTGACTCCTTAAGAAGTTCATATATAATTGTTGATTCTTATGATTATCGTAAGAGATACATTTTTGAAGAGCTTCGTCAAGAGAATTTATTTGGAAATGTGATAAATATTCACAATAGGGTTCGTTAATACCAGTGCAAAAAGTTTTTGAAGCAATATTCTTGATGTACGGGATTTTGAAATTTACAGTTTCCACATTATCATTTGAAACTATATGTTGAAGCAAATCATTATGATTATTTGAAATTCTCTGATGATATTGATCATACGTTCCGTTATCGTACTGTACTGTAGTAAATAATTGTGTTGATAAAATATCTTCGGAGCGTCGATCTCCGTATTTAGCTAGTAAAGATGGACGTACATCTGTCCAAAGCGTTAAATTTGAGTAATTTAAAAAATCTCTAGGTTCACCTTTTATACAAGAAATAATGTTTACGTTTAATATAAACTCTTGAGGTTGAGTAAGATTTTGTGTTCTAAGAAACGTAATTAAGTTATCTACTGATTTTATAAAAGTCGAGAGATTATCTCCCGTATTAAATTCAGGAAGGGTGGCACAAAGACTAGAGATATCGTTATTTTGTAGAGACATATTTAAGCTATTAATGTTTCGAGTTTCTGAAATTTGATTTTTAGAAGATCGAGAACTATTAGCCGTATTAGAACTATCTAATGGATTTAATGAAAGATTTGACAGCAATAAATGTAAGTAACTTTCAGAAATATCACTAAAAGTGCTCATAAAGGAGAAAAGGAACGTTGTACTTACAAGAGGATGATCACTGGAGATGTCTTCTGCATACTACGTTGTTTTCACCTCGGTTCGTTGGATTTTCTCGTCTAACAACTAAAGTTGACCAGGAAACTTGGGTTTCTGTACGAAGTCAATCCTGTTCGCAGCGCCAGAAATATTCTTCGAGACACCTTTAACTTTTTTAAAAAATATTTATTTGAATTTTATTTACAAACAACTTAGAAATACAAAAGTAACTTGACAAAAATAATAAATGAAATGGATAATTGAACTGGATTAAAATAATTGAATGAATGAATATTTCTTAGTCATCAACCTATATTTAATACATCGGTGTTATGAAATTGATGATCGAGTTGCTTGGTTGGAGTTCGCTGACCATGGGACAGGGTCGGAGTCCATTCACATTTCTATATATATATATATATATATATATATATATATATATATATATATATAAATATATATATATCTCATCATCATCATCATATGCAGCTTATTCAACCATTTTGTTATGATGTAGCCTCCCTTTACATATTTATATATTCCACTTCCATGTGGGCCCATTGTTGTCTATTGCTAGCTATGCGGCCCCAAGTTGATCCTGCGAGTTTCTTTATGTCGTAGTCCCATCTTAAGTTGGGGCGTCTTCTTGGTCTTTTCACGCCTCGGGGATACCATTGCGTTATCTTTGTGGTCCATCTATCGTCTGTCCTTCTAGCGAGATGCCCCGCTCATTGCCACTTTAGGGATCTGATTCTATTTATGACATCTATCACTTGGGTCTTTTGTCTGATCCAATCAAGCCTTTTTCTATCTCTCCTTGTTATTCCAAGCATGCATCGTTTCATAGATCTCTGCGTTACCTGGAGTTTTCTAATGATATCAGTTTTCAGGGTCCAGGTTTCACAGCCGTATGTTAATACTGGTAGTACGCACTGATCAAACGCTTTCTTTTTCAAACGGAGTGACATTCTAGACTTGAAGATGATAGAGTTCTGTCCAAATGTTCTCCATGCTAATTTGATTCTTCTGTTTATTTCTGAAAGTAGGGAGCCTGATATGTGTATTAGTTGACCCAGGTATATGTATTCCTCTACTATTTCCAGGGCAGTGTCAATTATTGTTATTTCTTGTGCGTTTATCAGTTCGTTATACATTATCTTGGTCTTACTCAGATTTATTTTAAGGCCTACTTCGTTGCTTGCTGCATTCAATTCATTTATTTGTTGTTGCATTTCGCCAGGGTTACTCGCTATCAGGATGATGTCATCAGCGAATCTTAGATGGTTCAAGTATTCTCCATCTATATTCAGACCTGTGTTGTTCCAGCCCAGTTTTCTGAAGATGCTTTCTAGTGTTGCTGTAAATAACTTTGGTGATATTGCGTCTCCTTGTCTAACTCCTCTGCTGGTGGGGAATTCTGGTGTGCCCTCATATATCCTAACTCTCGCTTTGGCTTCCCTATATATATATTTGCTAGGGTCTCAATATATGGCTTGTCGACCCCTTGTTCTGTTAGGGCATTTATCACTGCTCTGGGATATATAGAGTCGAGTGCTTTCTCAAAGTCGATGAAGGCTAGTGCTAGTGGTTGGTTGTATTCTTTGGTTCGACTGATAACCTCTTTGAGGGTATGGATGTGATCTATTGTACTGAAGCCTTTGCGGAATCCAGCCTGTTCTCGTGGTTGGGCCAAGTCTAGTGTATTTTGTATTCTGTTGTGAATGATCTTTGTGAATACCTTGTACGTCACTGGTAGTAGACTTATTGGTCTGTAGTTTTTAATGTCTTCTTTGCTGCCTTTCTTGTGGATCAACACTATAAGGGCGCTGTTCCACTCTTTAGGTATGCTCCTGGACATCAGACAGTTCGTGTATAGTTTGGCAAGGTACTTCCATGTTTTAGCTCCTGCATATTTGAGTATTTCGGTCGTGAAGCCGTCATTTCCCGCTGCTTTGCCATTTTTCATGCTTTCCAGTGTCATTTCTACTTCCTCCACCAAAACTTCTGGTATGGCGTCTTCTGAGTGTTCTATTATTTCTTCCAAATTTTCAGGGGCCTTGTATAGGTCTCCATAGAATTTGGCTACTAGGTCTATTATTTCATTCCTGTCTGTGGTTCTTGTGTTTCCATCAGTTAATGCAACTATCTGTCTTTTCCCTATTATTAGTTCCCTGTTTGCATTTTTGTAGCTTTTACGGTTTTCTATTGTTGTTTGTACCAGTTTCTCGTTGTAATTCCTGATATCTTCTGCGATTTTCTTTCGTATCGTCTGCACAGTTCGGTGTATTCAATTCTTTGAATGTTTGTTGTCTTTTTCATTTCTCTTCGTTTTTGTAATAGTGCTTTTTTTCCGGAGTTAGTTTTTTGTGTTCACCTCGTTGTTGCAGACCTCCCACTTCTACGGTGCAGTTTCGAATTGTGTCCATCAGTTCAGGCTTGTTATATTCCACTTTTTGTAGTCTTTCTTCTAGTAGTGCTTCATATTGGTGAGAGTTCTCTCTCAGCCTTTCGTTGTTTATGTTTTCCGTTGTGTTGGTTTTGATTAGTCTTGACCTTTCTAGTTTTATATCTAAGACCAGTCGAGCTCTAATTAGTCGATGGTCGCTTCCTGTAGTGAACTTGTTGAGCGTGCTTAGATCTTTTACTGTGTTAATTTTATTGGTGAGGATAAAGTCTATTTCGTTTCTGATAGTTGCACTGGGGCCTTCCCACGTCCATTTCCTGTTAGGGTTCTTCTTGAAGAAGGAGTTTGCCACATACATGTTCTGAAAGTGTGCGAACTGTATTAATCTCTCTCCTCTTTCATTCCTTTCTCCAAATCCATATTTCCCCATTCCTTTTTCTTGGTCTTTCCTGTGTCCTACTTTGGCATTAAAGTCTCCCATTATGTATTTGAAGTGACTATTGTCGTTGCTGAGCGCTTGGGTTATTTCATTATTGAATTCTTCTATTTCGTCGTCACTATGGCTGATTGTTGGGGCGTATACCTGAATAATCTGGATAGTATATCTTTTGGAGAGTCTTAGTGTTATGCTGGCTACTCTGTCTGAGGTGCTTGTTATCCTTATGATTCTATTTTTCCAGGTTTTCTTAATTAGGAATCCTACTCCGCTTGTTCTTTCTGTTGGTGTTCCTTGGTGGTATAGAAGATTCCCTGATTCAAGTTCTATGAGTTCTTCATTTTTTCGTCTTACTTCGCTAATGCCCATGATATCCCACTTTATTTTTGCTGCCTCTGTTTCCAGTTCCATAATCCTAGCTTGATTAGAGAGTGTACGGCAGTTATAAGTTGCTAGGTGTAATGTAGTCAATGGGTAGTGGTTTAGACTCCGCAGATTCTTAGCACCCTCTGCCCTCGTGGCTGGTTCTCAGGATATACCCCTCCTAGGGCCCTTCGGGCTTACGGAGAATGAGGGCCGTAACTTGTCCTTGTCTGTCATGCTGGGGTTGTGAGGCGTACCTTACCACGCTGCCTCAATGCGGGTTGGCAAGGGGCGAGGGATGTCGTCCGCCAGTTTTCGCCATTTACTGACGGACCCTGTACCCCCAGATTTTTAGTGGAACTTTCTATTTATGAAAAAGCCCTTACTAGAGTGAGATTCGAACCCCCGTCCTTCAGGTCAAGAAAACCCAATTTCCGGCGCTCTAACGCACTCCGCCATCTGGGGGTAATATATATATATATATATATATATATATATATATATATATATATATATATATTGCATTTTATTAATTCTTACAATTTTTCAGCTGTCGACCTTTCTTAAACCTTGCTCTACATCAGATGACAAATACTTACACAGATGTCTAAGATGTTATAACCCTAATGTTTTTTATTTGGAATTTCACCTTTGGATCTATTACAAGAAACAATTCTAGGGCTTCTGAATAGTTTTGATGGTATCTAATAGGAACTTAGGATAATACATAAACATTTAACTATTCCATTTGAAGAGTGGATTCTTTCATTTTATAACAGGTCATGTTTTTTAAGTTTTTCTGTTAAATATTTTGAATTCATATTATATCCATGTCATGTATGTATGTACAAGGTACATTATAAAGTTTGAATGAATTTCTTTAGTTCGATTTAGTTTAATTTTAACCCTCGAATAGTTTTCTTTTCAATAATCTTATAGTCATTAATATTTTAAGTTGTAATTGACTCGTGTTAGATATATACAATGTGTAGGATTATCTTTCCATAATATATATATATATATATATATATATATATATATATATATATACTTTTCAAGTGGTAAGCATAAGAATTGAGTGCAATTACTGATATCAATTTATCTGTTTGTACACGGCAACCAGGTAATAGGGACCAGAAAAAGGTAGGCAACCTAGCTGTTGCATAATCTGTATGTTGTATGCTTTCCATTGGAATTTCGTTTATTTGGCAAGCAAGTTAGTGAAATCTTAAAAATAAACGGTTTTTAATAATTTTTATTTATTATAGTCATGACCATATTTTTTATGGTATTTTAATTGAAAAAATATAATTTTCAGCTGGTAAACGCATGAGTGAAGGTCGACCTTACTTGGGATCTTAGACTATATGTAAAACATCTTTTTAGTTCTAAAAATTATATATTTTGCTATTATTGATTTACAATTACAGAGTATATAGTTTTAGATAGTCATTTATATTTGTTCTTTCTAGCAACATTTGATTACGAAAATTTGTAGGTAACTTGACTTCAACTGCTACTAATTCCTTGATGAACTCTTGATTTTGTCATCCAAATAATCGATATTTCCAGATCACGTGACTTAGTGAACCTATTTCTCCACATTCGCAATTGGTAGAGTCCTCTAATACTATTTTGTATCTATATTCAGTGTATAAGCCATGTCCAGACCGGTTTGTGTTTATCGTTTTTATAAAATGTCTATTTAAGGTATCTTCAAACCATGGCTTTCTACATTCTTGCGACTGTGTTTTCTGAAACTTCACTATTTTCCTTTCCCCTCCATACCTTCCTTGCCACGTCTGCATCAGCTTATTATTTCTTATAGAGTCTGAGACTGGGATCTTTAGTTTATTTTCCTCTCCTTCTGCTGTGGCTTGTTTTGCCAATTTGTCGACCTTTTCGTTTATTATAGTCTATTATGACCTTCAATCCATACAAATGTAGAAACAATGACTAAACATGGTAATAAATTCGTCTTTAACATTTTACAGCATAGCGAGAGTTACGGCAATTTTTTGTTTTTATCCGCAGATAATTTTGAAGAAAAAATTTTGTATAGTTGTGAAAAATGTATTGTAAGATCATATTTGTAGAACGCTTTAGGCAAGTCGAATTAATAAAACAAAGCAAAACCTTTTACTTACAAATTATGGACCTTTTACTTTAAGTTGTATTAATAAAAAATAAGCAAAACCTTTTCTTCTTTTAGCAAAAGCAAATCCTTATCCAGTCGACGTTTACCTTTAGATTTGAGTAAAAGCATATTGATAAAGTAAAGCCTTTACTTACTTGTTGAAGCAAATCCTTGCATATTTATACATCTAGTCAGATGCAGATTAATCGTAGTAGTAAAAGGTGAGTATGTGATTAACTCTTGCTATGGCTGATTTGTTGAACGTGAGAGACGTCAAACATTACAAACCTCATTGTACTCCAAACGGCAAAGGTATTAAAACGTTATTTCGCTTGGAGAAAAATATTGTTGAATGGCTTGCAAACCATTTTTCACATGAAACCGCAGAGAACCGAGGCGATGCACTATCAGCAGTGCAAAAAATGAAGATATGTTTGCGATACCTAGCCGATCCTGGTTATCAAAGTGGAATCGGAGAAGAACTTTGAGTAACTCATGGTACATTATCACTTACTGTTAAGGCTGTGGTGGGCCGTATTATTGCAGAAGCTGATAATTGGATAAAATTTCCCAGTACTGAAAATGAAATCCTGCAGGCAAAGGAATTGTGGCAAACAACATATCGGTTTCCAACAGCGATTGGTGTAATCAATTACACTCGTGTAGGAATTCTCAAACCACGAATTCATGGGGACGAATACATAAATCGGAAAGAAAAACTAACGTTAAATATTGAAGCTACTTGTAATGCAAAAGAAATTTTTACCAGTGTTGACGTTAGTTGGCCTGGATCTGTGCACGATGCCGAATTTGGCAAAACTCCCACGTTAGACAAGTTATGCATACATCACAGAACGCGATATTGGTCGGTGATAGTGGATATGGAATAGAGCTCTGGTTGATGACACCATTCAAAAATCTAATTAATCATACACAGAGGGTATTCAATGCACTGTTGAAATCGGAGAGGGTAGTAATCGAAAGGTGCTTTGGGCAGTTAAAACAACGATTTCCCATATTACAATATGTCTGCCGTCCCAAAAATAATAGTGGCATGTATTGTATTGCATAACATTGCAAAACATTTAAGAGATTCTGACTTCTAAGGACCTGAAGATATTCGTGAAGAAGATGAATACTTTCCAATTAACAACGATGAAAATAGACTTCGTCTTCGTCGCCGAAGACAAGCGGTGAGGCAAAATTTGGCTGCAATATTTTGACTATCATAAAATTGTTATTTGTATACACTTCGGGGGATGTATCGTGGTAACAAACCGAAATTTTTCCAAAAATAACCAAAAATTTAGTATATCTAGATTTATAGAACCCGCTGTACTCGCTCTAGTCAGCTGAAAATCAATAGGGTACATCTGTGAGACACCTTGAACAATATTCAATCATAAAATTGATCAATAGTATACTCTCTGGAGGCTGTCTCCTGCTAACAAACTGCAAATTCTCCAAAAATGAAAAAATTTGGTACTTCAAGTACCATAGCACCCGTTGTACTGGCTTTAGTGAGCTGAATATCAATACAGTTCATCTTTGAGACGCTCTGTATAATATCCAATCATAAAATTGGTTACTACGCCGGAGGCTGTATCGTGCTAACAAAATGAAACTTCTCTAAAAATGACAGAAATATCGTACTTAAAGTACTGTAGCACCTGTTGTATTGGATCTGGTGAGCTGAAAATCAATCGGGTTCATCAGTGAGATGTCCTGAATAATTTTTGATCATAAAATTGGTGACTTGTAGAACTCCGGAGGCTGTATAGTGCTAACAAACTGAAATTTCTCAAAAAATGACAAAATGTCGTACTTCAAGTACCATAGCACCCGTTGTACTGGCTCTGGTGAGCTGAAAATCAATAGGGTTCATCTGTGACATGTCCTTAACAATATTCAATCATAAAATTGGTGACTTATTGCACTCCGGAGACTGTCCGTGCTAACAAGACATGTAAGGAGAAGTGGCCGACGACAACGACGATGAGGATGACGACGACATACACAGGATTTTTTTCTAAATACCGTTTTTTCGTGTTGTTGTTGATGGAAACCGTAAAAATAACTCAAAAATTTTCTTCAAAATTCCAACATTTTTTGGGGTAAGCCAATACTTTTCTCGCATATAGATAGGTTGGACGGGAAAGTAAAATATATTCAAAATGCGTAAATATTATTTGTAACGGTTAATAATGTTATTCGATTCAAATCGTAAAAACTCCTATCTCCGTCAACAATAATGTTGTCTTGCAAAGTATCACCTGTTTTTTCATGAGTATAACAATGTTCACTTTGTAACTTATGTAGTTTTTTTTTGATAATACTTCCTTTGCAAAGTTGATGTTTGAAATTGTTGGAGTGAAACTAATCGCTGTAACTCCTTTGTGGTTAAATTTTTGGTTTCATCAGTTTCATACTTATCTGTGGCTGTTTTTCTTCTTGATAGCATACTGGCTTTGGTTGCTTTTGCATCATTTTCTGATGGAACGGAGACACTTGATGATGAAGTTGGCACCAAATCATTTTCTATTGTTTGATTTTGCAATATGCCTATTTGTATTGACCCTGTGTAAAGAAATGTAAGATCAGAACCTAACGTTTTTCTGCTGAGTAATTTTAGTTGTTTTTTCCCGATTTACTGACGTAAACAGTCTCATATGTTAGCAATCATCAATATAATTTTGAATTAATTATTTGCCAACTTAATAATCAGGATTATTTTTATTGGGTTTGTGGCAATGATACCAAGTGTACTCTTTCAAATATTTATTTTACGAGCTTTCGAATACAATCGTATTCATTTTCAAGTAATTGTTCAGCGAGATTGTAGGTAAAGTTGTAAAATATATGTATAATGAATCATTTCAAATATTATCCAAAAATTATTATAAAACTTCAAAAAATAATATATGTATTGAATATTTGAAAGAGTACACTTGGTATCATTGCCACAAACCCAATAAAAATTATCATATATATATATATATATATATATATATATATATATATATATATATATATAGTTTCGCTTTTTTTTGGGATCTTGGTCTTTTTTATTTATAATAATACAAAAACTAAAATAGACCATAAAACAAACCAATTCCTCACTTTGCCATATATACCAAATTTATCAGAAAACCTAAAAAAGACATTTTCGCACCACAACATACATGTTGCTCATAAAGGGTACAACCTACTGAAAACCAATTACACCTATCTAAAAAGTTCAATCTCAAAAGAAAAAAAGAGAAACATAGTCTATGGAATACCATGTAAAAACTGTGAAGGGTCTACATCGGACAAACAAGTCAGTATTTGAAAAACAGAGTAAATAGTCACAAATATGACAAACGAAACAAAACGACACTCACTATCCATGTTTCAGAGAACCAACACGAATTTGATTTCGAAAGTACAAAAATTCTTCGAAGTGAAAACCACACAAAAAATGATAGAAATACAAAGAAAAACCAGTTCCGTAAATTTAAAGACTGACACAAAAAACCTTAGTAAAATTTATAATAACATTATAAAAACTTAGAAATATAGAGAAACACGTGGCACATTCCAAATATAATAAATTTATTACCACACCCTATATAAATATAAAATCCTTTCCAATACCAGTCAACACAAAAACGACACATTAAAACCTCGTTACGCCTGCTTTCATTGTATAAAACAAATACTCGTATATTCCAATACAAATTTTCTACAATGACTTGGGCAAAAGTTTATTTCATTGGCTATGTAGTATTTATCACTAAACAATTATTTAAAATTACATTCCCTCACTTGTTTTTTATACTACTCTAGGCGTAACTTGAACCATGCAATCTTTTTGGATTACCATTAGCATTATTAAACGAATTGGAACCATATGTTTATATAAATTAATAGATCGTTTACCTTTCAGCATTTCGAGACAACGCAATTACATATTGCTCACCAATTGTTTATCGAACTGTTTTTCACTGAAATCCTCTTGTATAACATCCACTACCATTTTCAAATAGATGTATCTTTCTGTCCATCGAAGGTTAAACTACTATAAAATTTCTTCAATAACAGCTTATTTAAACTATTAATTTGAAATGACAAGATATTTTCATTCATTCATTTATTACCATTAAATAGCTTTATATTGGATACCATTATTTTTAGGTGCTTGATAATAATCATAATTTTTTGTAGCTAGGAAACCCAAAATATCTGTTTTCCCCTATATACTAAATAACAGTGCCTTTGGGAAAGCGGTTCAGTTTTATAAAATAGGCAAATATTGTTCACCTTAGCGTCTCGTAGTTCCGTAGCAATAGTAAGTTATCACTTTATCAAGATATATTCTTTCCCTAATTTTTAAATAACATACTGATCACAATTTCCCAGCTTGTATACTTAGAAAGTTCACCCAGGAAACATTCGATAATGGATAATTTAATGTTTTTATTTCATTTTGAAACTAAAAGGATTATAATTCTTGCTGGAATCTTCAATTAAAAATGTTCTTGTTTGAGAGCTGTATGTGGAAAGAAATCAAAATGTTTGCTAGATTATAATAATGAAAAATGTTCAGATTTTTTTTCGTAGCGGCTATCTATCTTATCTGATCTGTTCTGATATATTATTTTTATAAAATTTTCATTATCAATGAATAGCCTGTTATTGTTTCAATTAACCAATAAATGGATAATTTATAATCATTAATCAACTACATTTTAAGTTTCAAAACATTTTGAGTTATACCACTACATACTTTTATACGCTATGTATCTTTCCTATACGGACATAATCTATATAATAGTTTTAAAATTATATTATCTGAACAGAAGCAGAAGGGGGTTTCAATGAAATAAATCGTGTATACTTCTGTGAAAAAATTGGCAACCTTGCATGGATGTATGATTAAATTCAAATCAGACAAAAACGTATATGTTGGAAGTTCAAATACTTACTACTGGGAGGGGCTAGAAGTACTTTGAAATGTCAAAAATGCATATTTTTTATATATATATGTAATATATATATATATATATATATATATATATTTATATATATATAGACTATTTAAACCGACAGTGCTGCACTAGATGCACAAAAGAGTAAATATACGCAACCAAAATATTTAAAAAATTTGTCTTTCAAGAGGACGCACAAATGCATATATATATATATATATATATATATATATATATATATATAAACAGAGACAAGTAATCACGGATGAACTATTAACAAACAAAATTGAAAATATGACGGGGATTGCAGCCTAAATAATATTTATATTCTTGTTATACAAAACCGAGCGCTTTCGGAAGACTATTTCTTTCTTTTTCAAGGTTGCATGTTAGAATTATAAGAAATCAAAGAAAACAGGATACATAGTAATCACATCCGACTTAAGTTAGAGCTAAAATCAATGCCTCAACATTGAATTAAAATGCAATAGGAAACCAAAAAATTGAAAAAGTGAACAAGTAAAAAATTGAAAAAATTGAAACATTGAAAAATTGACAAATTGCAAAATTGAGTTTAAATTAACAACATAAAATTAATACTTAGCTAAAATCCCTCCTGAAGGAAACACATTTTGGTTTTTTTAACTTCACCACTACTACATTTTGACAGAGAATATTTAAAACTGATTCGGTTGTTTCAAGTGTATCTAGTTTTTGGATAGACAGTAATGTTTTTTACTTTACCATACCTGCTTTCAGTCGTATTCTCTTCAAACGAGTTCGTTTTATTATATGTCAAACATACCAGGGTAGTTAGAAAATTGCAAAGTGGGATACCAAATGTTGCACCAAAACTGGCAATGAGATTAATATTTAAAATTTTGGATCTTGATGTCCAATTACTGTTAAAAAATTTTTCTTCTTGCAAAAAAATCCTTTTTCTTTCATATAACAGTTGCCTGCTGTTATCATTTGGTACGTTATTTATAACAAGGAGTTGAATATGCTCAGAGCCACCAAACAGCATGAACTCTCACTTCATCCGTCCCGCGGCTGTGAACACATCCAGGCAGTTATCGCGTGTAAAAAAGCACAGGCTAAAAGAAGACAACACCAATAGGTGGTAAGTTTTATTATCACAAGAGGTTTCCTTACAGAAAAGAAAAAATTATTCAAAGTCCAGTCTATCACCCTGGAATTTAAGATTCTGAAATTGCCAACTTCAGAGGCTGTCACCCTCTGAGTAGCAAGAGTTTTTTTATATTTTAAATTTTTTAATTTAATTATACAACAAACTTCAAAGAGGGAAATGGCAAGCCCCACACCCTGTCAAGTTTGTCAGTCCCGACAGAGGTAGGAACTCACCACAACCTCCCCGAAATGCTGTTGGTTTAAGTAAGTACTCTCTCTCTCTCTCTCTCTCTCTCTCTCTATATATATATATATATATATATATATATATATATATATATATATACAATTGAATTACCTTTAATTCTGCTGATATTCGGATTTGTGACTCCCTCTACTGCTGCCACCATTTGTTCTTCCCAGTCTACTAGTTTTATTCTTTTGTTTCCTGTTTTCTTTAAGTCCGTTTTTTTCTTAAGTCTACTCTTCATGTTGTTGACTTTTTTCATGAAACCTTTGGCATCTAATTATTTACCAAATAATGCTTTGCATTTTTGCAATACCTTTGCGATCGCTTCATCTTTCCTTTTTTCAACTTTCGGAGCCAAAATAACAGGACAGCAGCGAAATTCATCAGCAATAAATTTTAACTCACTACTATTATTGTACTGTTGTTCAGTTTCGCTTTCACTTGTCGAAGAGATTTCAAAATCCAACTTACAACTAACCACTATTAATCAGCTCGTGAATATAGACGAATTGAACTAGCTGCTTCACGTGTCTCGACATGTATGAGACCCTTTTACACTTCTACAGAAGCATTTACATAAGGTAATCATTATTAATTTGGAGACCAGGATTTCTTTCTACTTCTACCTTTTCCTTGTAGCAAAACCTTTTACTTTGACCTTTTCCGTTTAAGCAATTCCTTTCTTTTTATTAATTCGACTTTATGCCATCATTAGTGTGATCGTTGTCAACACCCAAGACTGAGGATCTCAAACTATCCACTATATAAATTAGTATATTGTATATCAAGTGTTGAAAGTGAAAGATTTCACACGAGTTTGCAGAATTGAGCCACGAGCCGTAGGCGAGTGTTTTAAGCAAACGAGTGTGAAATCGAATTTTCAACACATGTAGACGATATTTTTCCGAGGACCACAAAAAAGCAGAGTTAGTATTTATTCTTCTAATGAAAGTTTATGGTGAGGTTATTATAATTTTAAAAATACTGGTTCTTCAAGACCGTTGTTGACCATTTTATGTTCTTTACTTGATACGAAGTTTTGAATTTTATGCATATCGGATTCACAGTTACAGAAAATTCAATAATTCTCTCCAAGTCGCTCTTTCACTTGCTAACAGTTCGAAAGTCAAACTCAAGATGTCAGACAGACAACGATAATCATCGACCCGTGTGCAAAATAATCACACACTGCTTTCGGCCAATCAGATTTCTCAATTTTTTCATTTCACACGGGTACGTCCTTCGTTTGCCATTTTAAATTTCCACTAACAGAAAACTGCATGAAATGTGCCATATTTCATAGTGGTCGTCGGGAAAATAAATTTCACATCTCATCTGGTCATGTACATTAAAATTTGTTAAAATGATATAGTTAGAACTGATGGTGGCATATAGCCAAAAGCGCTCTGCAAATATGATCTTAGACTACGCACAACTATAAAATGTTTTTTCTTCAGAAGAATCTTATGGTATTCAGCACTTGTACACACGGCTTCAAATCTCATTTTCTTCTCAATCTACTGGCCAGGATTACGTATGAAAGTGGATAACAATGTTAAAATAACGCACAATTTTTGGATTTTTGTGTTTGATTCAACTTGTGATACTTTTTTGAAATCAGCTCAGCAAGAGACATCCGCAAATTAAAAAAAAAGGAATTTGTTTCATTTTAAACAACTCTGTTGCTGACGTCGTCACTCCGAGGTTCATCCAGTACCATGGATAACTCTTTTAAAAAATAGTAAATAAATAAACAGAAATCGACCTGTTTCCGGATTATACTGTATATTCCTCGAACAACGTATTCTAATTCTCACCAACGCACACGACTTTATACTTCTATAAAGTCAATACGCCGTATTTATAAAAAGGAAATGTTTTCCTTAAAGGTAAATGTTGAAGTAAAAGGTAGAGCTCCCAGGGAGAAAGTAAAAAAAGGGTTTGCGATACTTCGTATTCATAAGCTTTTCATTTTCTTTGCAAGCAAATCCTCGCAAAGGAAAAGGTAAACACACGCGAGTTAGGGACATCAGCTGTTGCCGAGCAAATGGAACTTGCAATTGCAATGGCAAGGGTCCATACTGCGTTAGTAATGTTAACATAGTAGTATACCGGGACATGTGAGAGTGTGCGCTGGTAAATATAAATATAAAAAGTTTTGTTCGAAGTTTTATTTCACATTTGATTGATCGTTATTTGTAATTGAAAGCGACGACAAGTGACGAGGAACTGTCAGACAACCAATTAGAATCACAAGACACACGCGATGAGAGTTTGAATGTAAGTAAATTGCCGAAAGGGTAAAGAACACCCAGAAATATTGGGAAATGCGAAAAAGTAAACGGAGAAAGTTATCACAGAGTACAGAGAGCTATATGGAAGGGACATGACCTTGAAAATATTAACGAAAAAGGTGGGTAATATGAAAACAGGACTGAGAAGTAGAGTACCGACACGAACAAAACAGGTAACAAGCGCATTCTACCATGGGAAACGATAATGATGGAAGCGATGGATGCCGATGTAATCCCAGGAAAGCTAATAAAAGTACCCCACAAGTATATGGATACTCTAGGTATTAAATTACGATTTATTTGCAGGCGGTCTAGAAGTGGTAGGACCATCGCCATATCACAGCTCAACTTTCACTACAACCCGGAGAAAAACTGTCAAACGACAGTCGGCAACAACTGAAGACGGTCGCACATGGCAACGAGAAAAATGTGAATAATAAATTACTACAGTAGCTTTTCTCGAGTAGATGCATATTTTCTGAAGCAAACCCTCTAATTTTAAAGCAAATGCTACTGTTTATAAATTCCAAAAAAGTAAAATCTTTTCATTTGGAGCAAAACCGTTTTCCTCGAAGTCCACACCTTTTCTTTATTATTTTTATGAATGAACTGTGAAGGAAATGCTTCGATTTCTGTAAGTAAAGGCAAATCCTTTTTTATTAATACGGCCTATTGTACATTCTCAAAAATGTATCTGAACATTATACAATGTCCCTTTAAATCTATTACATATTTCATATTAAGAAAAATAGTATATTATACACCTAGGTGGTGAAGACTATTATTATCGACCGAACACCATAATTATTTCGCGAGGGGCTTTGCCCCGAACGGAATAAGGTGCGAGGTTTATAAATGTCTTCACCACCGTGGGGTATATACATTTTTCTCCACTACTAGCCAAATTTAAGACAAAAATCAAAAATCAAAAAATTTCTTATAAAAATCGTGTACAATTTAATCACTCAGCAATAGAATACCATTATTTCTATAGTTTATAATCACCAATGCTAAGTGCAACGAATTAACGAAAACAATTATACGATCACATCCAAAAATTTCACAAAACTTGATTTTTGTTTTACTTTGAACTTTGGACAATTACAGCGGTAGTGCGTTCACAACACTTGGGTACAAAGTGAGCGTTCATAAAATATTTAACATATACTTCACTATAGAGAAAGTAATATATTATTTGTCTATATACTTCACACTCTACACCACAGAGTTCACGAAAATCGACGAGAGTGCACTTCTACCCGCTTGCTATCGGGGAAACTATTACCCTGATATGCGCAATTCGTATAATATGTACAATGTACACATGTTCTTGTTTATAGAGCTATATTCTGTGGGTCGAGGTTAGCTACCAGTTTCTATCAACATGTGATTTTCAAATTCCACTGGTGATAATGTTGAAGGTAAAAACATTCCTCGATCCACCTTTTTTCTGCAATTATCCGAAAATTAACAACACATTTCAATGTCAAAATCAAATTTTGATAGTGTCGATCTACAAATAGTTCAAACTGATTTCTCCCTAGGCATTTACTCCGCCGTCTAACCGACACTAACACTGTTCTCGCTTCTCACCTCACCCAAATATTATGAACGCACTACTTATTCCATCAGAAATTTTTGGTTGAACGCGAATTTTAAACTAATAGCAGTTTTATTGAAATAATTTTATCTTGTTAGGTAATTTCAAGCAGTAAATATGGTTAAGACAATCTCCTGGGAATACAAAATTATGTTGCACTAATTTTTGTCAAGCTATTACCCCTGAATTCTCAAAACATTTGAATTTGTCCACTATTGACCTAGGTTAACAATAGAAAAAATTATTAACCACTAATAGAGATATTTTACTTCTCAGTTGGCTAGAAGACGCAATAACTGTCAACTTCACAGCTAGTAGTGGAAAAAATACATTATTATACAGTTTACAATTATTGTTTGTACTTTCTCTTTTTGAAACACAGTTAAAACTTTTTAGATTTTAATTGCGAAGGCTTTTTTTACAAAAATTCGTGTTTTCTGTACGGGAGAAAGCGAAAAATAATCAGTTCATAAAACACTTTAACTCCTCAGTCATGATGAAGTTTACAACTTTACTCGCATCTGTATTAAAATCTCTGGCACCCAAGTGGTATATAATTTTATGAAGTTATAATATTATCGGTGAATGGGGATCTAGAAAATTAAATTGTAAAGGGGATTTTATCAGAGAACTCATTATTTCTAGAATGTTGTTTGTAGGAAATACTTTACGATCATTATGCATTTCAGGAATCCTTGTAAGAAGTAAGATTTACTTTCTTTAAAAACGGTGAAAATAAAAGATCTTATTATTATTCTTTGGGGATTATACTCATAAATTATGTTGTGTCTTGAAGTTTACATAATGTTCAACAGATTATTTATTACTCGAAGTTCATTTTCTCATTATGTTTTTTCTTTGCAGATTTTTTTGTAACGTGAAATAAGATTATTTGTCAGAAAAATTGAATGTACATTACGGTTATAATATACTTGTGAAACAAATAAAAAGAATTAGTAGAATTTATCTGAAAAACATGAAATTTCTAGTCAGAACATGTTTTTATGTTCTTGTGGACCTTTTCTGTACTTTACTGTAGGTACATTATTTGCTTCTTATTCAGGTTGTAAACACTCTCTTTCTCTCTCTTTCTCTCTCCGTTCACACCTTTGATTCATATTTTTCCGACAAAATTAAGAGTATATTCCATTCCACGTGACCAAATATTGTCTGTAGGTATCGGCAATCCGTCACGGTCGCTTTGCTTTGATCTTTCCTTAGTATTGATCTGACAGATACGATAGTTTTCTTTGTTCACCATCTCATTTTATATTTATTTTTTGCAAATCATGTTACAAATAATGCTAAGTCTATGTGGTGTTTACAAAATCTTTTCGCTTTCATCACTTATGCATGGCATCATGTTTCAACAAATGAATAGTAGGTTCACTCTAAGCTCCTCCTAGCGCGATGTCTATCTCACTCGGTCTCCGATGCTACTCTTTTTCGGTATCCTGAAATTCCTAATCGATCGATATACAGTTACCGTGTGTCTATTGTAGTTGAAGGTACGAGCGGAGTTGATAGTATACCGGGTGGACTGTCTTTTCAGTGAATTATTTAATTATTATTACGGGATATTTATTAAAAAGAAAATGCCACGAATGTGTTGTGTGGACGGTTGTAGAAGTAGAGATTGGGCAAAAACATATTCCTTCAGATTTCTCAAGGATGACACAAGGTAAATTTTACAATATTATTTAGCAAAGGATATTAGTAATTTTGTTATAAGAAGCAGTGTAGTAGATGTTATTGTGTTTCAAAATAAAATATTACCAATATATCTTTTCAGATGTCAACGTTGGAAACAGGCCTTAGGCTTTGTTGATTGTCACAGGTATGCCAATTTGGACGCAGAACAATGCAACAAAACATTGAGAGTGTGCGATAGATACTTTTCCCAAGAATATTATATGTGCAGTGATAGCAGAACAAATCTGCAATATAATGCAGTTCCGTCCTTGAATTTGCAAAAAAATAGTAAGTTCCCAAAATTTTTAGTACCTAAGCAATACTTCTGACAATAGGATTTTGTCTTGTATATTTTTACTAGGTATTTCAAATAATTTGCAAATTTTTTAGATGGCGGTACAACTCTAAAGGAAGTCGCATTTCAAACTGATTTTAAGACAATGCTGCACAGTGAAGGTATGTTATTATACTCGTACTTATCGATGGCGTGTTTTGGATAAAATAAATATATGTAAGTTAAGTATTTTATAGCAATTTTATTTTTCAGACGATATGAAATATCAAGATGTTTATGTTCAAACAGAAGGCGAATTTTTTTCAGAAAATGTTGAAAGTGGTAACGATGTTTCTACTCTAGCTTCTGTGGTTACCAGAGGTATTTATTGTTTTCTTATAACTAGATACATTTCTAAAAGCTACGCTATGAATGATTCAAATTGAACATTTTTTATTTTTACGTCTATTATGATTTCGTGGTTGATAAGTAATACTCATTTAAAAGTGGTGGCGAAAGTTTAATCCTTTATAGAACTTTTGATTTGTTTTAGATCAACATTCACAGACCTCAATGACGCTTACGGCCAATACTCCTCGAAAAAAAGTGTTGAGAGAGGAGATAAAGTGTTTTAAAAAATCAACAACTGTGCCGGCTCAATGTTCAAGACAGTTGGAAACCGGAATATCGTTTGAAGATATTTCCAAATATTTGGAAACTAACTACTCAGAAGATGCCTGCAAACTTCTATCGTCTCAGATAAGTTTATTAATTAAATCACCTAAAGGTTGTAGGTACACAGACGATTTTAAAAAGTTTGCTTCGAGCGTTTACTTTTTAGGACCTAAAGCATACAAGAAATTTTGTACTTTGTATCGGTTACCTTCCAAAAGCACGCTCAACCGGTTTACCCGCCGTTGGGCAGTAAACCCAGGCTTTAACGAATTTATTTTTCGCCTTATTGATCTTAGATCTCGACTATTAAGTGATAAAGAAAAATATTGCATTTTATGCCTTGATCAGATGTCATTGAAAACTCATTTATTTCATGATTTATCAAAGGATAAAATAGTAGGCTTCTAAGAATCACTTTCAGCAGAAAACGAATCCGAACCAGCAACTAGTGCATTAGTTGTTATGGCACGGGGTGTGTCAAGCAGCTGGAAACAACCGCTTGCCTACTTCTTTTATAAATCAACGGCGTCTTCAAATGAAATAAAAGGCATTTTGTTAGAAACAGTTAGAAAGTTACGTGATATCGGTCTAAATGTGCTAGGTGTGGTGTCTGATCAGGGTTCTAACTTCCAAACATTAGTTAAAAGCTACCTTAAATTGAGCACAGACAATGTTTTTACGTAGATAATATCAAGCTTGTTCACTTTTTTGACGTGCCACACTTACTTAAATCTACTAGGAACAATTTTTTTTCTTACTGGTTTGAGTTACCAGAAGGAACTATCAATAAAATGTATTTGGATACATTTTACAATTATGAAAAAAAAGTAATTTAGACTCTGTCCAAAATTAACTGACGAGCATATGTTTCCAAATAAATTTCAGAAAATGAAAGTAAAATATGCTTCTCAGAGTTTTAGTCATTCTGTTGCTCTCAATACGTACATTGATTTCAAAGTTTTGCCTGCAGATGCCAAAGTAACTGCTAAATTCATTGAAACAATGAATGATGTTTTCGATTTATTAAATTCGTGCCATTTAAATAATTTCAATGCATTCATGGGTACCCAACAACAGTTTCAGCTAATGGAAAGAATTTGAAACTTTACCGAAAAATGTCCGTGTGGTTAACAGTGAAGGAAAAAATTTAACAAATAAAATGGAATTTATAATTGGGTGGAGGCTTACAATAAAATCAGTTAAAGCCCTTTGGGGTATATTATAATCAAAGGGTTACAGATTTTTACTAACAAGAAATTTAAACCAAGACTGCCTTGAAAACTTTTTTGGGCAAGTTAGAAACTGTTGTGGTAATTCAAGAAACCCTACGCCTATGCAGTTTTCTAGAGCATTCAAAAAGTTGTTTACTCTGAAGTATTTAGACCATGTTGACGGCGCCAACTGCACTAATGACATTAATGAATTGTTGTTAAATATTACTCCAGACTTGGCAGAAAACTGTAAAGATCTCATTTCACCGTCAATAGAACCATCAAATCCTTTGAAAGTCTTTACAACTGATTACAGGAATCTAAACAGTACCGATGGCAACGCATTAGTTTACGTTACTGGTTATTTATTAAAATAATGTATGCAGCAACATTCCTGCGACATATGTATTGCTTTTAATGAAAGAAATATCTTAAGAAAAGAAACAACCATTTTTTCTTAGACAAAAGCCTATGTCAGCATTACAAATTTTCCATTTTGTGGGCTCAATGTACCTAGCCAGAATTTTGTTGGATATGTTACCCAGCTTGAAGATATATTTGTAGTTAACTTCAATAAATTAGCATGTAAAAATTCTATCGGAGCGACGTTAAAAGATCTTTTTAAAAATGTATCATTTACGCATCCTTGTAAAAATGTTCCTTCAAGTTATTTCCTATCTCTTTATACAAGAGTGCGTTTATATTACACAATTAAATTTGCAAATCGTGAAATAAAACTCAAAAAATCTTATAAACCCAATACAAAATTACAAATATTACGAAATTTGTAATTATTCCTTTTTGCTTTGCTTCATAAGTTTGGTTTAGGATTACATTCTTAACTATATGTTATCATTCAATATTGTTCTTATATGCAAAACAAATTCTAAAGAATGTTATAGAATCTGGTATAATTTTTAACTATTTTAAATATATAGTTGTTCATGCTTCCTATTTTTATATTGTAATTTATACATGAGGATTTGATTTATTCTAAGTATTTATATACGTAGAACCTTGATAACTTAAACCTCGATAACATAATAACCTCTATAAATTCATAAAATTTTGTACTTAGAATACGAACCCTCTATAATATAAACGAATAATTTGGGCATCGCACGTCAGTAACTCAACGTTGTAACGACGACGACCTTTGTAACTTGAATCATCTATCAATCAATGAGTCGTCATTTGAAATGAATTAACACGTGTTTACCAAATGGCTCAGTACAGTAACTTATTTGTATCATTAGCTTGCAGCCGTCTATTTCTATAACTCCTGAACAAAGCTCATAAACGGACCTCCGTAAGTGAAAATATAAACCAATAAAAATTCCTTAACTTAAACCCTCAGTAAATAGAAACCTCAATAACTCAAATTAAGTAACGTCTCCCTCGGTCTTCATCTTATCGAGGTTCTACTGTATATATTTGTACATTTTTGATGAATTATTTTATTTATATAATGTAATAAAAGCTATTTTAATCGATGATTCTAGTTTATTTCTTATGATTAATTTTATATTCCCTATTAAATACTAAAACGTACCCTGCATAACAAAACAATACCTATCGTTTTTTGAAATAGTTTTCTAGCAATGTACATTTTTATTAGCCCCCGTACCAAACACTCAATTTATAAATCAACAAGCTATGACGGTAGTAATTCGCGCGACCCCTGTATACTCGAGACACGTGCGGTTTTACGATCGTTTTTCGGAAAGCCTTTGACAACGTTACATCAAAGAGCCGACGTCGAGTGAACTTACTATTCATTTGTTTAGTTTATGTACGGTGACAATTATATGAGATTATTAGGTGTCAAATTTCAAGTGAATAATGGTTCCACGAACGTGCGAACGATGTGCAAAGATATAAAAAAATAGCACAGGAATTGTTGTCAGACCTATTATAAACAGATATCTAAACTCTAGAGCTCAAATCGATTTGATCGATTATCAAAGTTTGTCTGATGACCCATACAAATTTATTTTGCACTATAAAGAACTCTTAACAAAATATAGTATTCTAAGACCATTTAAATGTTAACGTGCTGTAGAAGTAGCCCAGAAAATAAATGAATTATGATCGTGAGGAACACGACAATATAACCGCTGGTGAAGATGAAGAAACTAAAGAAAAAGTGCTACAAACAAATATAACAATAAATAATACAGCAGACTTAATTTTTATAACAAAGAAATTGAAGTTTCAGCTGATACCACTCCTGTTATTATCGATGGTATACTGGAAGCGAATACGAATGAGTTATTAAATGTTCCAGAAAGTAAATCTAATGATGCTAGTGAGGATGGCAGCGGTAGTGAGGTACCACAAGCACCCATTATAGAAATCATCCGGGTTGATGACAATACACAACCATATTTAATATTGCTCAACGAAGTATCAACCCATGAATTTCAAGCAGAGGTCCCCGTGGACCTCATTAACGATGTTAAGAACAATAACATCATTATTTTGAGCAAAAATGTGAGTAGTAAATTATGTGACTATAATTTTAGTACTTAAATAGAATATTATTCTTTTTAGGTTATTTACAATTCTGTAAAAAATGAGAATAAGGGGACACTTTCACAAGAACTTGTTCCAGAGGTTGCACCAAACACTGATATAACCAACAGTGAAGCAGAGCATCCTGCTATTGACTTGAGAAATGTCGCTTATGCGAATATTTTGAAACAAGCTAAGAAAATGACTGAATTGTCGAATAAAAAGTTGGGATCATTCACCGTTGGATATAATGAGCTTCTGCGTAAACACAAATAAATCAGTCAAGTTTTTGGTTCATAAAACTTTTTTTTACTTTAAATAGGTATCAGTGAATTCGATAGAGGACGAGGTGACGCAGCCAATCAAATCGGAGTAGTTATGGCAGAAAAATAAGGGAAATTTAAAATTGGTACAAGCATGGCATTGTAGATACCTGGTTAGAAAGGAATTCCCTTCAGCCGACAAAATTTAAAAAATTGAAATTAAATGATGTGCCTAATTACGAAGCAAACGTTTGAATTGGTTCTGGACAAGGCTATAAAAGATGCAATTGCAACAAAATGTACTATTCGAACAGATGCAAATGTTCAAAAACTAATTACTTATGTAATTCAGCTTGTCATGCTGGAAGAAGTTGTAATAATACTTTTATATTTTTTCATATTAAAATGTATTTATCTGAGAAAATTTATATGTAGAAAGAATACATATTATTTTTTTGCCAACCTATCTAATATGCGAGAAAAGTATTGGTTTACCCACAAAAAAGTTGGAAATTTGAAATTTTTTTTTGAGTTATTTTTACGTTATCCATCAACAACAACACGAAAAAAATGGTTTTTAGGAAAAAAATCCTGTGTGTATGTTGTCGTCGTCGTCGTTGTCGTTGGCCACTTTTCCTTGCAAGTCTTGTTAGCACGATACAGCCTCCGGAGTGCAATGAGTCACCAATTTTATAATGGAATATTGTTAAGCACATTTCACAGATGAACCGTATTGATTTTCAGCTCACCAGAGCCAGTACAACGGGTGCTATGGTACTTGAAGTAAGACATTTTGTCGTTTTTCGAGAAATTTCAGTTTGTTAGCACGATACAGCCTCCGGAGTTCAACAAGTCACCAATTTTATGATTGAATATTATTCAGGGCATCTCACTGATGCACCCTATTGATTTTCAGCTCACCAGAGCCAATACAACCGGTGCTACAGTACATTAAGTACGATATTTTTATCATTTTTGGAGAAGTTTCAGTTTTTTAGCACGATACAGCCTCCGGAGTATATACAAGTGATGAATTTTATGATTGTATATTATTCAGAGCGTCTTAAAGATGAACCCTGTTGATATTGAGCTCACTAAAGCCAGTACAACAGGTGCTGTGGTACTTGAAGTACCAAATTTTTGTCATTTTTGGAGAATTTTCTGTTTGTTAGCACGATACAGCCTCCAGAGAGTATACGATTGATCAACTTTATGATTAAGTATTGTTCAAGGTGTCTCACAGATGTACCCTATTGATTTTCAGTTGACTAGAACGAGTACAGCGGGTCCTATAAAACTAGATATACTAAACTTTAGATTATTTTTGGAGAAATTTCGGTTTGTTAGCACGATACATCTCCCGAAGTGTACACAAGTAACAATTTTATGATAGAATATTGTTGAGGGCCACAGATGCGGAAAAGTTAGTTTAAATCTTTAAAACCGTTTATTTTTCTAATCAAATGAAATTAACTGTTTCGACCCTTACTTCGTGGAATCAACTCATATTCGTGCTTTAAATGAAACTCAATGTTCCTAGCTAATTCCAAAATATAATGAAAAATGTTGTAAATTCCAAAAAAAATGATATTGTTTCGATAACTGAATATCATCGTCAGAATGACAGAAGTTACATTTCATTTGATGTCTACCTGATGTTTAGTAGTTATTTTTGGCTAGACCAAGAAGTGACCTACCTTTTGATTGACTTAATATATGTTAATAGAAAAAAGAAGAAGATGTGATATTTCAAATATTGAAGCTTAGATATTATTAGCCCTATGGTGATATCCTGGATATCATTTTTCCAATTAAGATCAGTATAACTGTGCAATGGTATAGAAAACCAGGAAAACTATATCTGCTGATCTTTACAATTATCACTTAAGAAGACAGTTTAATAGTGGAGAACTCCCCATATTTATCTGTTCATTGATCACTTCATATTGTGAGTTTCTTAAGTGTCTTCTAATTTCCAACTATTCAAGGAAATCCAGTTCTTGTTTCTTATCACAAATATGTAGTACTTCTCGTTCTGTGTTAGGTGTCAATGAATGATTGGTGTCAAGTAGATGTTTTGCGTAATGGAATTTATCTGGTTGTTTTAATCTGTATGCTCGTAAGTGTTCACTGTATCGGATTTCAAAATTTCTAAGGGTCTGACCCATTTGAGTTTATATATACCTGATTTCTTTAACGGTGGTATTTCTGTTTTTACATTTAACAATTTCTTTTAAAACAGAAAGTAACGTAAGTACAACACAACAAACTACACTATAACCTATCAAATAATATTTCAAAACTATACACAACACAACCACAACACAAGGATTTCACATTCCACACACAATCAGAATAACGCCACAATAATTTTATTCCACTAACTGTGCACTTACGACGTTAACTGCTTGAATAAGGCGGAGCGATTGAGCTCCTGCCCCACTCCAGGGTTTTGTCTACTGCACAACCAGTTCTCGGAGGCATACGTACGCTTGTCGACCAGTACTTCAAGTACCATAGCACCAGTTGTACTGGCGCTGGGGAGCTGAAAAGCAATAGGGCTCTTCTATGAGATGTCCTGAACAAAATTCACCCATAAAATTGGTGACACGTTGCGTTACAGAGGCTGATTCGTACTAACAAGACATGTTACAAAAAGTGGCCGACGACGATAAACACGCAGGTTTTTTTTTCTAAAAACCAATTCTTTTGGGTTATCTAAACCAATTTTTTTCTCACATATTAGATAGGGTTAGGCGAAAAAGTAAAAACAAGAGTGGCCCAGCTCAAAAAGAGAATCTAAAGACGCTTCAAAGCGTTACCCATAATCGTAAGGATGGATGGGCTCGATGATGATGATGATTAGACTGCACAGTTTCCCTATTTCTTTTCATTTTAATTATAATTGTGATATTTATTGCTGTTTTCCAGAGAATAATAAAATCTGTCAGTCCATATCAACTTACATATTGTATTTCCTTCGTTTTTCTTCACTCTCAATCTCATTTAAAAAAAATCCCAATGGCACAGGACCAATTGGACAGTCTTATTTCAGTAACATGTTTGCATAAAACCGAAAATAAAAAATTAGATACAAAAGTAATAGAGATGTACAAAAAACCAAAGTAACATTCTGGCATCAAATCAAAAACAAAAAAATTAAAAAAAATTCTGGTAAGTTTGTGAACTTTCTTAAATAAATGTTTTAATGTACGATTTAGAGAAAAATGTTAGATACAAAAGTTGTAGAACGTGTTAAGGTCTATAAAAAAGCTCAGTAACTTTTTTGCGTCAAATGAAAAACAAAGGAAATACGATTTTTTTTCAACTTTGACAGGCCGCCATTTGGTTTTTTCTGGGCCGATTTGGCTCATTAACGAACTCGTCGAAGATTTTTGCCTAACCGATTTTGAAGCGAGTTTGGTTTCGATCCGTCAAAAAATACGCCCTTTATCGTGCTTACAAATTCAGTTATAATTTGTGAATTTTCTTAAATAAATGTTTTAATGTACGATTTTGAGAAAAATGTTAAATACAAAAGTTGTAAAACGTGTTAAGGTCTATAAAAAAGCTTAGTAACTTTTTTGCGTCAAATGAAAAACAAAGGAAATACGATTTTTTTTTCAACTTTGACAGGCCGCCATTTTGTTTTTACTGGGCCGATTTGGCTCCTTAACGAACTCGTCCAAGAGTTTGGCCTAACCGATTTTTGTAGTGAGTTTGGTTTCGATCCGTCAAAAAATACGCTCTCTATCGTGCTTGCAAATTCCGTTATAACACACACATATATATATATATATATATATATATATATATATATATATATATATATATATATATATATACATATATATATATATATATATATAACCTTTGGAACGGAGGGTGATTTTGGCATCTAGGAACACCAAAACGAATAACTGCATTGAAATTTTTCCGAAGTCGCATCATGCTACTCTCTACAATAGCCCTATTTCATTCTGAAATAAGACTAAAACCACTTTTCTGTGAATATTCTCAATCCGAGTGGTATCGAGTTTACATTTCACTTGTATTTGCATATTCTGATTTATTGAAACAAGTAAAAGAAAAACTCTTCATGCGAGTTACATTGTAACAATAAACCATTATGATACATTGTTGCAATGAATGGTGTGTTGTTCCAGCCAGACGCTGATAGTGCAGAATATGCAGTTTTATATTATAAATTCTCGAGATAAACATTCATTAGAAGATCTGATCTCATTGTTGTTAGTTATATTTTAATCTCTGTATTTTCACTGTTATACCTTTACTTAAAATAAATTGTAATTTATGTTTTTAAAAAGTTGATTTTCGAAACCGAAAATATAATTTGCGATTTATATTCCAATAATGCATGATTTGATTTATTTTCATTCGTGTTATTCTTAGTTAATTTCACTTATAGGGATTTTTTTAGTAGAAACATAATAGGTTTCCAAGGTCAAATAAAACCTAAGATGAATCCAAGTTTGTAGAGTAAAACATTCCTCTTAGGAAGACAATGTATTTGAAAATTCATCGAGAATAAATTCGGTCGCAAATAGCTGATTCAGTAGAAACGAGATAATTCGGGACTGGATTTCTGGTTAGTAAAAATATCTCTTTTCCAATACCAGCCAATCTATAACAACGATATTATTCCAAGGTTAGATAATGTCGAATAAGCTGAAGCCCGGAGAACATTCAGTAAAATATACACTTTGTGATGTAGTGCAGAAAAATACTTTGAAAGAGTAAACTGGGATGAAATTTTGAATATCAGTTGGAACGAATTAACCAGAAACTATTCACTGAAACACAGACCAGACGAAAATTAAGCTTTCATTTCCCTTACAAAATACTTTCACTTATAATGATTCTTATTTGTGACATACATTATTATCAAATTCCGTTATACTGACCAACATAACATATATTTCAATCACTATAAGCAATTTATTTGAATATATAAAGCACAACACCTGTGGTTTTGTGAGAAAAATTTAGAAATTCTAGCATATTTTCGTATGTTCATTTGAAAATGATTCAATCGAGGCAGCATTTCAGGGATTACTGATGACAAGTGAGAGCTTCAATTTCCTGTAGCGGATAATGATCTTCGTCAACATTTCAAAGGTGTTTTTAAGACAAATTGAGATTTTGTTTGTGTTAATTTTCTTTTGTTTCGAAAAGGAAATAATCTGTGAGTAACGTAGAAATTTCAACCGTTTGAAATGTGGTGTTATGGTTTTAGCACTGAAAAGATGCTCAAAAAGAAGAAAACAAGAGATGTAGGGTAGAAACCGAAGAAGAATTATTCACATTTCAGTTGGATTAGGTCAATTTTCATTATATTGTGGAATTAGCTAGAAACAGTGAGTTTCATTTAAAACACTAATATGAGTAGATTACACGAAGTAAGGGTCGAGACAGTTAATTTTAATTAAAAAAGAGTCGAAAATGTTTTTTCTCAAATACATATAAATAAAAACAATACCAGGTCTCTATTTCAGTTTGTCCATATTTACCAAAACTTACAAACCCGTATGATATGTACGTTACTGGTTATTTATTCAAATATTAGAAATGACACAACGCAAAAATTTGTTGAAACGCCTTGTTTATATGGGATACTAGATGTTCCTGACTAGATATAGTTTTGAAAATTCCAATTTTTCTGGATATAATTTGCAATCTATTGCAATTTGCATGTTCGCGTGTCAGTAATAGAGGTGGAGACATCTTTTAGCTCGGGTATTCTCTATAAAGTGTGCAACTTTCCAAAACGCAGTTATGAAAAACTTTTCGTTTTCCTCAATTACGCATCGAAAATGCAATAACTTCGCTGTAGAATGGGGCTATTTTGCATAAACCAGAGTCTGAAAGACTTTTATGAATCAAATTAGTAAACGTTGAATTTTTATTTTATTTTATTTATTTAATGTCGCCCAAACCACAGAGGTTATAAGCGACAACTGTTTTAATTCCTTAATGGAAGTTACTTATGTTAAACAATAATATAAAGTGTATTCTACATTAGCATTATAGATAGTTATTTATTAATTATGATGTATCAACGTTTTAAACTTAAATATCTTGCATGTTAATCTCCTTAAGAAACTTAATAATGTTGTCCACGTTGCTATTGTCTCTGAGTATGTCGGATATGTTCAGTGAAAAGTTGAATTTATTTCTGGTGTTGTTGAATTTTTGACATTCCACTAAAATATGTTTTATTGTTATGTTAGTTTGGCATGTATCGCAATAAGGGATGTTTTTTTGTGTGATAAGATGGATGTGTGTGTGGCGAGTGTGGCCGATTTGAAGGCGTGAGAGTATCACTTGCTTTTCCCTAGATGGTAGAAAGTCTGGCCGTTGTAGCGCACTTTCTTCAATTTTGCTTAGCTTCTCGGAGAACTGCGACCACTTGATTTGCCACGCACGGCGAACTATATTTTTAAAGCACGATTTAGGTCACTAAGCACTATCTTTTTTAGTTGTACACAAACGTCATATGTTGGTGCTTCACGTGCCAGATGGTCCACTGACTCGTTTCCACTGACTCCGATATGTGAGGGTACCGAGATAAATACTGCCTCTTTTCCTCTTTTTGCGGCGTTCTGGAGTTCACTGTTCTTCGTGTATAGGGTTATTGGGATACATGTGTTGGATCTCGCACAGGGCACTCATTGAGTCCGTTATAATTGTAAACTTGTTTTGGTCGGATTTATTAATGTGCTTCATGGCTTCTAGGATTTCGTTGAAAATGCTAAACTTGTTGTGTAGCTTGAATTTGGCGTTCTGAGTTTTGGAGAAGATTGCTGCTCCTACTCCTTCGGCTGTTTTCGAAGCTTCAGTGTAAATATGATGATAGTCGTTGAAATTGTTTATTATGGCACTGAAGTGATTTTATATAACGGCTGCTGAGATTTCGTGTTTATTAAATTTTGATACTTCTGTGATTATTTGCGGTTGGTATATGGTCCATGGTGGGGGAGAGTTTTTGCTGGGATGGTGAATTGTGAGAAATGATATGGAGTATTCGTGGAGTAAGCGGTTGAGTCGCTCGTAAAGGGGCGGATGGTATCGGGGGTGAGTTGAGAAGTACAAGTTGAATCGGTTGCTATGGACATTATGATACTTTGGGTTTTCTGGTGTGGCTCAAACTTTGCTAGCGTAGGACAAACTTAGAAAAACTCTCCTGAAGTCTAAGAGAATATGACCTGCTTCACAACACATGCTAAGAGTGGGGCTTGTACGAAAAGCTCCTAGTGCAATACGTAGTCCAGTGTTTTGAATGACGTCTAGTTGTTTTAGGACGGACTTTTTAGCCGAGTTGTATACCACTGAATCATAATCTATTTTTGACCTTATTAATTTAATATTTAAAAGATGTGTATATGCTTAATAGAGTTGATGTATCGCTTCCCCAGGAAATATTTGAAAGAGCTTTTACTATGTATATGGCTTGGTGGCAGGCACCCTTTAGGTTTGTAACGTGGTTTTTCCAGGATAGTTTGCTGTCAAAAGTTAGACCGAGAAATTTTGTTTCCGTATCGAATGTTATAAGATAAGGCATTTTGTTTTTTCGGTCGAGAAATTGAGTCCGGTTGTGTGTGTTGTGTTTGACCATTTCTGAAGGTTGTCTAGTGTTGTTTGAAGAATCCGTTGGGTGGATTTTGGGTATGTTCCTAGTAGAAGGACGAGGTCATCTGCATAAAGTCTGCCTTTCACTGGTAAGTGACAATGTTTCATGATGTCATTGATTGCCACTAAGAATAAAGTCATGCTCAAAACTGTCCTTGAGGTACTCCGTTTTCTTGAATTCTGGGTGTTGATACTTTTCCATTTGATCGTACTCTGAACGTTCTAAATTGTTTATGCCCCAGGATTGTAGCTTTTTAAAGATACCGAATCTCCCTCTGCAATCATAAGCTTCTGTTATGTTACAAAAAACATCCAAACAGTGCTGCTTGTTTATTAGCGCTTCGTGAATTTCGGATTACAAGTCCACTAGATTATCGGTCGTAGATCTGTTCTGGCGAAAACCGTTTTGTTTAGGAATCAGGAGCTATTTGTTTAGAGAATCGGTCTGTAGGAGTGGGGGTCTAATTTTGGTTCTTGAGGTTTAAGGATGGGGATTATATACGAGTCCGACTAAGATTTGGGGAAGTGATATTGTATCCAAATTGTATTTAGGATGTCAAGGAGATATTTTCTCGCGCTAAAGCTTAATTTTTGGATAAAGATTATAGGCATGTGGTCTGGACCGGGAGATGAACTTTTCGTGATAAATCAGGCGTCGTCTAGTTCTAATAAAATAATAGAGTTCATGCTGACATTGTCATTATATGTGACTTGTGTTTCCTCTTATTTATTTCGAATTTTGCATTGGAGAAATTGTGGAGTGTAATTATCGTTACTGGAATTTTGTTCAAAATAGTCTGCGAATATTTCTGCTATATCTCCTGCTGTAGAGATCGCTTTGTCTTTATGTTTTAATATTTTGATTTCAGTGTTATGTCATTTTCCGGATAGTTGAATTTTTTCCCACATGGTAGAGACGGGTGTGCAATTGTTGATGGATTATACAAAGGTTTTCCAGCTTTCTGTTTTGCTTTTTTTGGTCAAATAACGTGCTCCAGCTCTGCATCTATTATATTCTATTTTGTTGTCAGTTGTAGGGTGTCGCCGATATTTATTAAAGGCTTGCTTGTATGCTTTGATGGTTTCGCAGCATTTATTGTTCCACCATGGGGCTGGGATGTGAATTTTGAGTATTTTGGTTTTGCCAACTGCCATATGATCTTGTTGTAATAGTACTTGTGAGAATTGTGAGAAGGTTGAGGCTATATTTGAAGTGGCAGTGTTCGGAAGGTCTCGAAGGCATTGGTCTGCGAAAAGTGTCCAGTTAGCTTGGTTTAATTTCCATATTGAGAAAGGAGTGGTATTGGCTATGGAAAATGTTCGGGTTATAAATATGGGAAAATGATCGCTGCAATATAATTTGGGGTAGACATCTCAGTTTAAAGAAGTTTGTAGAGCAAGATCGCACTTAGTCAAGTCGATAGCTGAGGCGCCTCGGGATTGTATGTTAAATATTGTAGGTTCTCCTCTGTTTAGGATATTCATGTTGTTATTTTCCAGTAGTTGTTCGATAACGCTTCCTGCTGTGTTTAGATCCCCAGTATAGGCTATGGCTATTGAAATCTTCGAATAAGATACGAGGGGATGGGATCTGTTGAAGTAGTTCCTCGATAGCGTGGATTGTGAGAATTTCATCGGGTGGAATATAGAGGTTACATATTGAGATAATTTTGTCGCTGTTCATGGTGACAGCGACTGCCTCTAGGGATGTATTTAAAGTTATAGTTTTTATTTCAAATGTCTCATTGACGTAAAAGGCTACTCCGCCATTTGCCTCAACTCTATTGGTTCTTTTTCGGTAAAAACCTTTAAAATTTTTTAATTCGGCATTATAGGAACCTCTAAACTTGGTTTCTTGGAGACAGATTATTGATGGTGTGATTTGAGAGATCAGAATTTTTAACATTTCATAACGGGTATGGTACCCGTTAAGGCTCCATTGCAATATGGACTTGAATGATAAGAGCTAAGAATTTTCTTGGGAGGAGAAAAGATCGCTGTCTAGTGCTGCGGTTGTTCGGAGTTGGTAGTTAAGTTTTCGCTTTATCTTTAACATTCTTGTTTTCATCCTTGTTGAGTATTGGGCATATATTGTATTCATAACGTTTAGGAACCCTGGTATGTCGTCTGTGTACGTTTTAAGAACATCCAAAATGTCTGCGATGTGTAGGGATGATTCAAAAAAATTTAGAGTGAAATTGTCTTTGTTGCTTTCGAAAACTTGTTGTAACGGATGCATTTCCTCTTGTATTGATTTTTCTGATTTTATTTTCTTGGGTTTGGGTCTTTGAAATACGGGTTTTTGTTTGAGGTCTCTTATCGGTCGGGTTGAATCCGATATTTGTCATTTAACAGTGTTCGTTGAGGTTTCTTGGACAGTGTTTTGGGATGTATCGATTGTCTAGTTTTGTGCAGTATTGTTTTCTTCAGGGTTTTGGTTGTTTTCAGTTAGTGAAGGTGTGAATATAATTTGATTATGTAAACTATGAGATGAGATGTTGGCTACGTCTGTCGGTTTGTGAGGAGATCAATGGTGGTGCTGTGTTGTTGGATGTTAGTGTTGGACATGATGCGGCTAAGTGTCCTACTCGCTTGTATGTGAAACATTCGAGGTTGTCGATAGTTATGGAAATTCGATACGAGGTGTTCTCAAATTTTACGACAAATGATGTTGGTATTGTTTTATATCTTTCAAGGGGCGAGATATATGTTTGTCATCGGAAGCTATGAATGTAACTCTGGGCGAGATACATTTATTTTCAGAAAATTGATTGGTGACAGCAGGGTGAGGCCTAGTTTTAGGAGTTCTGTTTCCAGAGTTTAGTGTGGAATGCTAGGGCAGAGGTTGGATAGTACAATTCGTTGGCTTGGAGTTATAAGTCTGCGGGCGGGTATTAATTCACTGTTTATTTTGATTGACCCAGCATTTTCTAAAAATGAGTCTATTAATTCTTCAGAGCTTAAGTAAATGCATATTTTGTTTTGTGAAATTCTTGAAGCGAAGGTAATGTCCTTGGGGTTTACAGAGCTTCCCAAACCTATTAAATAGTCCTCGATTTTTCCATTTTCAACAGAGTTGAATAGAATGGCTTGCTGTTTGTCAGGAAATTGGAATGGTGTCCGATTTTTGTTGGCTGCAGCTGCATATCATTGACGGTTGTTTCGGGGTAAATTGTTTGATGTTATCGAGTTCGAAGGTGAGTTGGAGATATGATCTCCGTGCTCGTTGTTATCCATTAATCGGCCGCCACAATTATGATTTTAGTTTCTGGGTAGGTACGGACCTGTTCTCCTTCTGAACTTGCTCTGCTTATCGCTGTTATCAGTGTATACGGAATAATGGATGTGTACCGCTTTACAATAAATGCTGGTTTACGTATTAAAGAAACTCTAACTACTCACAATTTACTTCGAAATTACTAGAGTTAGTTTGCACTAGACGATTGACTAGTTAAAATATTTTATTTACTTCAAGTAACACTATGATTGTCGAATTATTCAGAGCTGACATCACACGAACTAGTTCGAGTTTTGTCAGGGTTGGCACTGTAAACATTGAATTCTAATGATAAAACGAAACTAAACCAAAATAATTTATTTATTTCTGTTTCAGGTAAATGATGTTCTGGTTCACTCAATTCCGTAAGTGATTATGATATTTAAATTCTGCAACAGAATAATTTTTTAGATTTTATTATACTTGTATCTTACAAAATATTGATTTGATTTTACTTATCACATGATTTTACATAACATAATGAAATTATTCCGAATAATATCATTGTTAAGTTGTGCGATGTATTGGCGTTGTTTGAAACTAATCGACTAAGACATGCTGTCGAAGCACATCTTCCAACTCCACTAACAAGGTCGTTGTATTGAATTTCTGGTTTCCTACATTTTCAATCATTTTCACACTTGTTTTTCTCGATAATGTAGTTAATTATAACATGGTAGAATAGTAGATATAGATAAATACTAAATCATTATAAAAATGAGGGAATTTCAATGAGTAGAGAGAATAAAAAGTAGCATCTATGGTGTAGTATTAGCGTCACTCGAATTTTATGTGAATAGGCAGGTGCTAATACTACACTGTTATTACTTGAGAAAGTGAAGTATCAGCCGGAAAATGTAAGATGCAACTACTTGGTTAGTTACTTCTCCGTGGTAGTTATATCTACTCTTCATGTTGGGACTAGTTATATTTCGTAAATAACCTTTACGTCCATTCGATTGTTATCAATTTTGTGTTTAGTTGTTAACAATAATAATATGTCGTCGTCTGGCGAAGATTAGTTAGCAGATAAGAAGGGTTGTGAGCATACGTATTTGTTCGTTTGCTTGCAGAACATGCAGTAATTTACGAAAAATCTAGAATACCTAAAGTTTCCATAGCCAAAAAACACGCTAGGAAAACTATTGCTGACGAGTTTTCCCACGCAGTCAGTAAAGGAATGATATCGGCACAATTGAACAAGACCAAATTAAAGAAAAACAGATGTGAATGCTACGGGTAATATGCCCGTCAAAATTCCAGGAAGTATAGCCCTCGGAGTGGAAGTACCCGAAAAAGTAGAAAGTGTACAGGCCACAAAAGGATTAGATTTATTTCAGCGTGCAGAAAACATTGATTATGCTTACAATTGTGAACTCATTTGTTGTATCTGTATCTGTATCTGTGAAAGTTGGAAGGGTGGGTGACCCCACAGTACTTAGGCCACAATTGGCCCATTGTGCATCCTTCTGAGGTTCAAAACTTCCTTCTAGCTCGTCATTCAGCCTACTTTTCTGAAGTTGGCGATAACGTCGCATGAATTAAGTTCCCTCATACTGACGTGTGTTCGCCTGTGCTCGCCGAATACATGAAACCTAAAATGAGAGAGTGTCTGACATTCACAAAGAATATGTTCAACAGTCTTATCTTCTTGTTCACATCCTCTACAAAGTGGGGTGTTAGACATACCCAGTCTGTGGAGGTGTTTTCGTAGGTGGCAGTGACCAGTCAGAATACCCGTGGCTATTCGTAGGTTCCTTAAACTTATTAAGGGAGTGTTCCTTCAATAGGTCGGCCGTCGCTGACGTCGATAGACGAATGAAAGTGCCAGGTCCCAAAAGTTTTTGAGAGGCTGCCTCCCTGGCTAGCGAGTCTGCCTTCCTAGCTAGCGAGTCTGCAATACGGGTTCCTTTCGATTTCTCATGGCCCTTGATCCAGCCTAAAGTGACCGTGTAGTTATTACAGGCTTCGATTAAGGCCATGTGACATTCTAGTACAAGGCCTGATGTAATACGTGGTCTGTTCAGGGCTAGTAGTATTTGTCTACTATCCGTAAGGATGTATATATTATTACCTGTGGCTTTCCTTTTGGTTATCTCTTCTGCAGCGATGCAGATAGCAGTGAGCTCTGTTGGAGCAAAACTTGCATTGCAGCCCATTGCCCATTTTATGTTTAGATCTGGAGAAAATTCCACATCCTAAGCCCACATTTGATTTAGACCCATCTGTGAAGATGCGGATTGCGCCTTCTTCCAATGGGTCTTGTACGTTGTTTTTAAAGATTACCTTGTAGGGCCTGTTGAAAGCATATCGCGGTGGAATCGAGTCCGTATTGGCCTGCAGCAGTGGGACCTCTCTGAGGGCCTCATGCCTCAAGTTACGTCTCAGTTCACCCGATCCTACATCAGGTTGTATACCGGTAGAGCGTAGACGTGTCATGGTCATCAAATCAACCTCCTTGATGTATATGTCAAGGGGAGTGAGACAGAGCATTACCTCCATGGCTCTTGTTGGTGAGGTTCTCGCGCCTCCTGTTATTTTGAGGCATGCTGTTCTTTGGATTTGACCCAGTTTACGGACGACTGTCAGCTGGTTTGCTTTAGCTCCCCAGGCAATCGCGCTGTACGTTAGCATAGGTCTGATGATGGCAGTGTAGATCTAGGCAGCAACCCTAGGTGAATTTCCCAGGTGCGGCCGATGGTTGTACGACACTCCTCATAAGAAATATATACTTTTTTAACTCTGTTTCCTAAGTGAGAGTTCCACGTTAACTTACTGTCAAAGGTGGCCACTAAATATTTCACCTCTGAAGATAAATTAAGTTTTGTATCTAGGACTTTTGGGGCTTGATGTTTTGCAAGCTTCCTTTTTTCGCGAAAAGAACCATCTCCGTCTTTTTTGGATTTATTGACAGCGAATGGTCTCTGCACCATTGTTCTATGATATTGAGGGCCTCTTGCATTAAAGCGCCGAATGTCTCCTCGAATATTCCTGTTAGCAGAATCACTAGGTCATCTGCATATGCTATTGTGTAGAAGGTGCTATCGTTGAGGTGACTGACCAAGGAGTCTAAGACCACGTTCCACAGTAGTGGCGAGAGCACCCCTCCCTGTGGACAACCTTTTACAACCAAGCCTGTTATATATCCAGCCATTCATGGGTTGGGGGATATTCTTGTTGGAAAGTGCATTTGTTATTTTAGGAAAAGTGGTTCTATCGAATGCGCCTTCTATGTCTATGAATACCACCAGGGTGGACTCCTTATTTTCCAACGATCTCTCGATGCGGGCCGCTACGAGATGATGATCCGAGTCGGTGGATTTCCCTGGAGTGTATGCATGTTGATTTGGATGCAGTGGATTTCGTGTTATCACCACATCTCTTATAAATCGTTCGCACAGCCTCTCTAAGGTCTTCATTGAAAACGATGTGAGGCTAATGGGTCGATATGATTTTGGGATGGAATGGTCCATTCTTCCTGGTTTTGGTATGAACAAGACTTTGACTTCTCTCCAAACTTTTGGAATATACCTCAGTGCCAGTGAGGATCTGAGGATTCTTACCAGGTGCGGCATTAGGTCATCCAGGCCCTACTGAAGTAGGGCTGGATAAATGCCGTCCGTTCCCGGGGATTGAAAGTGGAAGAAGCCTGAGATGGTCCACCTCACTCTATCAGCGTCGACGATCTGTCGTGATATACTTATTTGTTGTAGCGTCTGTCCATTATATTTTCTCTGTCTATTAGTTTTTAACAGTTGTGTGATTCAATAATTGGCTGCATTAAGAAAGTTAACAAGAAAATTATCAATAATCCGCTATATTTGTCGTGAAAATTTGAGATATCCTCAAAAAAAACGTGCACTAAAATGAAACATTTCAGTGAAAACCGTACACTTTTATCCTGATTCCTTTGGACGTTATATACAATTAAAGTAGTGGAGAACATAAATGGGCAACAGATACTTGAATATCTCTCTTCGCTTTTGCTCACCTCTAAGTTTGGTTGCATAATTCTCATTAACCGCAGCAACTTCAGGACCTGCATCGTCTCCCAATAATTCTTCATTGTTGTTATAGACAAGGTCATCTTTCAAATATTTATCCAAATTGTGTAAAATTGCACAACATATTATCACTTTTGGTACACCTTCCGCTTATACTTGGACGCAGTTTGCCAAAATTGGAAACCATTGCTTGAGTTGACCAAACATTGTTTCCGCGATTACTCTTTCTGATGCATGGGCCACATTAAATCGCCTTTTAATGACATTGCGAGGCGGCTTAAATGACGTACTCAGCCATGGGGAAATGCCGCATCCAGAGTTACCTACAAACGAGCGCCACCATTAAACTGAGATATTACCTTCTTCACTGCACATTGTCTCCAAATTCTACTATAAAGCACGCTGCCAGCCCATTCAGTACTAATAAGGTACCAGAGGCAAATAAGGCCCACCTTAGGAACAAACTCATTTTATTTGAAAAAAAAGTTAAAATAAACTGGAAAATACAGTTATGGAGTTACGCTTCTTGGAACAAATGAATTCATTTCTATTTTTTTTTTAAATTTTTGAACCTTTTTTAAAATGCCTGCAATGGGCCTCATTATACAACCAAGAGGGTAATAGGAACCTTGCTTAAAATCCGATTCATTTAAAAAAGCCCACAGAATATAACGCTTATACGTGTATTTATAAATTCAAAAACATTTTTAAAGCAAAACAAACTAAAAAAAGGCACAAATACTAAGCTTATAAAAGAAACTAAGGCATTCTAAAATAGTTCATTAGCAACACTTTGGACAAGCAAAACATTTCGTATCGCGTTTTGTTAACCCTAAACAAGCTTCATGACACCATTTTGCGCAAGTTACACATTGTCTCATGACAAGTTTGTCTTTAGTTCCGCAAAGAAAACAGTACCACGAATCACTGTCCAATACTTTTTTTGAGGAAATTGAAGCAGACATTTTTGACGTTGAAAAGGTCGAGGTTCTTTTGCTGCAGACTTACTGATTTACGTTACCACTTGCGCTTTATAATTAAGGGATTTTTTCCTGTCAGCTATGTTATTGTTTTTATTCTTTGTTGCAAAAAGCTCAGGAGTAGGAAGCAATTTTTCTCAAAAGACCTATTAAAAACTTCATTACTAGTGTCCATCATGATGTTGTCTGTCAACGTTTTATCCATAGCTGTGGTCCCCCCCCCCCGGCGATTTTCTTCATTTTTTACTGGTGTTTTTCTCCATATTTGCTGCTTCCTGCTACTGCTGAATCTATCACGATTTTGGCTAGCTTATTTAGCGGTATTTCATCTAACTCATCATCGGACTCAGATCTATGATCCGTTGTATTTGTAACGTTATCAACTTCTAAAATATTCGCTGCTGTTTGTGTTGTCTTGCAGAATTCCTTCATCAGGTATAGGTCGTTCAGGGTCTTCTAAATGGCGCTGGCTTACAAGTGATGGTGCAAATGCTGACTATGGAATCCTTTGTGGATCAAGTGGAAACATTCTAGTGGCTTTAAATCCGCTAATAATATTCTCAGCCGTCATACATTTGGGCCAGACTTTGTTAAAAAATTTACCGAATCGACTCTTATTAAGACGTTGATCTGTATTCGTATCCCAGAATTGAAGCAGTTCTTAATCCCAGTGATGCTCGAAGGATCTGTAAACTGCCTTATCCAGTGGTTGGATTTCATGCGTCGTATTTGAAGGTAGAGAAAACAATATAATTCCAAGACGGTCTACAACGTCCACAATAGAAATATCCAGATGACTAGAGGCTCCATCGAAAACTAGTAACGCCGGTCCATTACCTTTGTAGCGAGCTAGATGTTCAATAAATTGCTACCCTTATCTGACATTTTTACCATGATACCAGCCGGTAAAGCATCTTGCCATTCTGGTCTCAACCTTTCCCATTTAAAAATAACCATAGGGGGTATGGTGTTTCCTAGTGCATTACAACACCCCGCAGTAGTCACATTTTCAGCGTGCTCATGTGCTACCCATGTGAATTCGTTTCGCACCCCTTTGTCCAATTACTTGTTTCTGGTGGTGGACAGTGAAACGGCAACCCTTCTCATCCATGTTAGACAAGTTTTGAGGGTTTTGATGAATATCCATTTCTTGGTAGATTTTAGAAAGCTTGGTGAAATAATTGTTTACAATATATTTGTTCAACTTTTGCGCTCTTCCTGGGTTCATTTATTGAGCTTTCCGTTTAGGAAGTTGCGGGTTTCGTTTCAATAATGCGTAAAGCCAATCTTTACCGGCGACTTCCTTGCTCACACGATGTTTAATGTTGTTTTCGACACAAAATTTAAAAACTGATCGCCTTACCAAGATTGGAGTTAATGGTAGTTTAATTCCACATAAACGAATAATTCGTTGAGCAAATTCATTTTCTTGTTCTTTCGCCAGTACTGCAACCCTGCCTAACTCTCTTTCTACCTTTCCCGAATTAAGGTGGTTTCTGAGCGTTCTTCTGGGGATTCTGTAGCGAACTGCGACCTCCCTATGAGACAGTACTCCGTTATTTACCGCATTCATAGCCCTTTGAATCTGCTCTGAGCTCCACTATGCACGTCGTCTTGGCTAGACGACGTGCATAGTGGAACTTGTAAGTATCTGAAAAAAAGAAAGCCATTTATCATCGTATCTCTTACATTTTCGCAATTATTTTTTTGTCGAAATATGCGGTAGGGACTGAGGAACACCACTGGCAGTAGTAGTCGAATGAAAAATCTTTAAAAACACCTAAATCGCAAACAAAACGTTGCGCGCGGGAACTTCATTACACTGGACGCTGCAACACACATGCTCACAACATTGAATAGTACTGACGACGATTCTAAATTTCAGCGGGGTCGGAATTGGAGGATATGATTGACTCGTGGTGGGGGCTGAATCGGCATTGCTAGGTTAAATCATATGTTTCTATTTTGTGATATATTATTTTTGGGCTTTATTAGGCGCCGGGCCTTATTTGCCGCAGGTATCCTAGTAATTTTTTCTGACGCATCGCATATAGCCTCTTCTTTGATGCCTGTGTAACTTTTTCTATTCATGTATTCGTCAGCGAACTGTGGTGGCTCTCAATTTCCGCATGCGTGCAATCTAGTGCGCCAATAACTATAGAGAGGTGGAATCTTGTTTGCCATTGAAGTTGGGCTTCATTTATTTCTTGACTTGTACTTGAAAAATGTATCCATAAATGACCTCTAGCTATAATATGCTCCATAACTATACTAATTGTTCTACACACAGTTGACCAATTCCAAAGTTCTCTGCCACGCCACGTTGAAATAGACGATCTCCGAAATAGCGCAACACTATCTCCATACGATTTCGCTGTGTGAGAGCTCCACCTCGAGTTTCTTGATTTTCGGGTAAAACTCACTTGTCAAAAAATCAATACTATCACTTTAACAACGTAGCAGTTCTTAACATCCGTGTATACGCCTTCTCTCCTCGTACGTTTTTCGTGCCGGAACATCCATGAACATAGCTATGATGAGGAATGAAGTAACACGTTACCACGCTCCAAACTGTTGAAGTTCTAACTATGTCCTACATGAAGTATCTACGTTTTATTCACACTAAATTTCAACTTATCGCTACACCTTCTACTGTAAGTAGTTGCTACTATTTTTAATCACTGACCATACCATTACAACTGCAAATCTATAAAGTATTTGCATCAACTACGTTTCATTCACTTCATTCATTGTTAGCAGTAACTAAAAATGAAAATAATATTGTTAGTGAATGTTGCCATTTAAAATTGTTGGTATAACTATTTTTCACTCAGAACAAGGAATTTCTTGGATAACTGGCAAAATACATACTCTCACCATTATTCATTTAATATTATCGGATTTCACGTAAAATGTATATACTAATTTTTGAAACTATAAAAAATGGGGGAAGGGAGAAACTGAGATAAAATTGGAGGGATAAGAAGGGGAACTATTTTCTTCTCATTTCATCTTTTCTGGCATCGAAAAAGTATTTCAGATCCTTCTTCCACTATATTCCTTGTTATTGCTCTAATTTCAGACTTTTCATATTCACTCAATTACTTCTCGTGTTATTCTTTCTGGCTTCATTCTGATTATTTATCCATATATTCCCAATTGCCAAATTTATATTTTTTTATTACTGGATCCCCTTTTGTTATTTTCCATATCTTCTCAATTTTACATCGATCCTACTTTGTTTTACTAGATATTCTTGAAATGCTTCTTTTACATTGTGTCCATCTCGCCTTCAAATGTTTTCTCTCAATGCATAATTGCTCGAATACACGTGTATTGTGATTGATTTCATCATTATATAATTATACTCTATCTTCTTACTACCATACCAATATTCCCGTATTTCAATATCCTCTTATTTAGTGAATAGTATAGTCTAGATTGTTTCTTCTCTTTCTTTGTTGATTCCGCTTCTATTTTCCAATACACTTCCCACATATTTATATGTAGCTACTTTTACCAGAGTCTCCTATTTTGTTTAGTATCATGTTTATATTCAATTATCGCAACCTTTATTTTATTTGTATTTATTTTTTAACGTGAAAAACAACATAATCTCGATCGGAGCGTTTATAACCTATTTAATAACAAACCTCGCACTATCCTAAAAGATGTTAGATTGTCCGATAGACAAACATCACTCGCCGTCGACTAACTTCGAGTCGAAGAAGGGGTGGATTTTTCAAATAATGAAAGTTATCAAGAAGGGTGCCATAGCACCCAAGACAAGTTAACTGATAATTCCTCAGAGGGTGAACGATACTGTCTTCACACTTGGAAAGTTATTCAGGTAAATTTTAAATGAAACCAGAAAGTTCCACTAATTGAAATTTTTAATTTGGAGCAAGAACTCTTTTGTCTACTATAAATAATACAATTATCACAAAATATCATCGGATCTGTGTATGCAGTTGTCAATCTACGAATATAACAAAACTTGAACCTTAGCTGAGGGCTAAAGATTCAGGAACATAAATAAGGCCGAAGGCCAAAAATCTATATAAAAATTGAAATTCAAATAAAGCCCCAAAGGCGTCCAAACATCCAGCCCTAAATCAAGCACGGTTCGTCTCACCCAATTTCCCGAATACTAACACCTAAGTGTTATCCCTCTGGTGCCGTAGAAAAGATTAGCTTACTTGACGTAAGGGAAGGTATTCGAATACTTAACATAAGTCCACTACCGATGATTAACTTTAACCCTGATTGTTAAAAGAATGATTAACAAAAATACGTTATACAAGCTAAATTTCATAACTTCGATGGAGGACTGACGAAGTTGGAAAACAGACAAAATAGAACATTCATAATAACCAGAAATTTACAAATACAATGTGGGTATAAAATATTGGGAGTAAGTATCACACTTGAATCTATACAAATATATTCTATTTTTTATTTTTAGCCGTTTTCTATCCTTAGGATATATATAGGCCTCTTTCAAATTCTGGGGTCTTCCAACACTCCTCCTCTCTGCCCAAGGTCTCCATCTGGTGACATACCCGCTCCAGTTTTCCGTATGCCTGGCCACGTGCCCTGCCCATTGCCATTTTAGGGAACCAATTCTTTTTATTATATCGAAGACTTTGGTCTACAAATATATACACTGTATTATTTATAAAATGCGACATATGGATTCCTGTACAAAACTGTCAAAAGCGAGCTAACTCTTTTACGAAGTAGCGTTCATAAAAAATAATATTAAAAATTTGGAAAAATTATGTTTAGAAAAGTCGTACGCAATTTTTATAATACTTTCGAAAAATAACAAAATGGGCGAAGCTAGCAACAGCGGTTGAAGCACTGAAAATTTAAAAGTTGTCCAAAAATAAATTTTAAGTAGAAATATTTAAAATAAGACAAATTTATTTGGGTTATAATTACATGTATTTAATTAAATGCTCAAATTGTTCCCGCTTGCTGCTGAACAGTGTCCCAAACGATCATAAAGTTGCGCCGTAGATTATTAATAACTGTTCTACGAATTTTTCGACGTTGATTAATAATAGTATCATCCAGTTCATCTTTTGTCTTTGGTTCATATTCTGATACCTTATTTCTTAAGAAATCCATAAAAATAAATCAAGGGGTGCTAAATCTGAAGATCTTGCTGGCCAATGTATTCACGTATTTGGAAAAACAGTATCAAGGTATTCCTCTACTTCCATACTGGAGTGAGCCGGGCAATCATCATGTTGATACCACCCTGAAACATTTCTAGGTGCGGCATTTGCAATTTTGAGTTTTATTTCATTTTGGAGAAGATTCAAATATTCTTGGCCATTGAAGTTCTTACTTAGGAAAAAAGGACAACTATTTCATTACAAAATATGCCGGCTCATACGTTTACTTTTTTCTTGTATTGGATATGAGGCACATCTATTTTATGTAGATTTACTGTATCCCAATGCCTTTGATTTTGTTTGTTTGTTTAAAACAGATGTATCTTAAAAAATTCTTTTTCGGCTGGCTTTGTCTTTATAATTTCGCAGAAAAGTTGTCAATTGAAATAGTTTTGCTCGAAAAGTACTTGCACATCATGTAATTTGTAAGCTTTAAAGCCATTTGTTTTGAGAACACTATGTACGTTAAAAATGGCAGCATTTGAATCTCGTGCTATGCGTCTAATGGTGGTCTTAGGGTTTTCGACAAAAGCCGGCAGAATGGACAGGTCAATATCCATTAATGTTGTTCTATTTCTTCGTTGGTGTTCCGGCTGTACGAACAATTTTGTTTCAAATTGTTTATTAATTTGATGTATCCTATGATGCGATATATTCGTCTGACCATTGGACATATTAAAAAGAAACTGTTTAATATCGCGACTACTGTTGCCACCATAATACATATGAGCAACTTGCATAGTTTCTTCACGAATAAGTATTTAACAACGAGAAGAAAAATGAATAACAACTAAATGATAAGGATTAAAAACTACCAGAAATATGAACCACTAATAAAATAAATTGACGAATATACTACTATTATTAAATTAATCTAAACTGTAAACAACAAAAGAACTAACAAGAACATTAACAAACGAAATTACTCACAACTACACTAAAATTACAAATCTAATCCCTTCCAAAATACTTCTTCGTTCCAAGATTACAAATTGTCAAGACTGAGAATGACATTAATTGGAAGGCTACTACTAGATTTTGCGATGTTAAAATTGACAATTAAATTTTTGAAACAAGAACTACGAACAAAAAAATTGTCCCAGTGTGGAGTCGAACCAAGATACTTCCCGTTTAAATTTGAGAAACATCAAGTTACCAACTTTTTGGTCGTCTAAACCAAAATTATTGTTTAAACAACTTGAAAGCAAATTTTTCATTCACAATAATAAAGCTGACAAAAGCAAATATCATGTTTGCCACGAGATATGTTTAACGACGTTGTATGATTTCCTTAAAGACGCCATTCTTAGTAGATTAACTTCATCCGAGGAAGCTCGTCTGAATAAATTATTGTAAACCTCTAAATTAGGCGATAAAAAACCTCCTACGTATTTCAGAGAATTAATGCAAATCGCTGTGGACAAAACGATAGATGAGAAATTATTAATAAAACTCTGGAGGAGATGTTCACCTGACGTTATCGAAATCGTTTTAATTTCTTCAAGTAAACAAGAATTCTCACATTTGTTTTCCATCGCAGATAAAATTTGGAAAAAATTGAATAGAAATGTAAAATGCCTCTGAAATTCTGAATTCAAATAAATTAGAGTAAAATGTTGACCAACTTCATTGATCAATGTCAAAATATTTTTAAGGATATATTAAGTGAACAAGCGGATTTCGAAAGAGAAATTTTTGATAAATAAACTTTTCAAATCAATGTCAAAATATTAGAAGCATGTTTAAAGTCGCGATAGATCGGAAAATAAAAATGATTCCAGACCTATAAGTCACAATAATTCAAAAAATGTATGTTTCTATCATGAAACTTTTTGAAAATATGCACAGAACTGTAATGGTCCTCCATATCCTTTATCAGATTTTTCCAATAAACCTAATAATTCAAAAACGCTGAGTAGCTTGACCATAAATAATTGTACTACTATCATTATTCTTCCTACATAAAACGCCTTTTTATTTACGATAAAGATAATAGATTAAATTTTCTTATTGACAGTAGAGCAGATACATAGTATGTTTAGAAACAATACGAAAGATATGAATATTATACTTACTTCTGCTTCAGAAAATTCAATTTACACATACGGAAAAAAATCCTGTATGTAAACATAGGTTTACGACGGAAATTTCATTTTTTATTTTCAATAGCCGACGTGGCTAAGTCAATAGTAGGTGCAGATTTTTATCTTCTTTTGGATTGCTATTAGATTTTAAAAAAACATTAACTTATAGATAACGGAACTTTTTTGTTATTTCCACTGGCAGAACACAAAATATTGAATAAGAACTTCCAAAATTGTTTATGGTCCAAAATCAATATACCAATTTCCTAAAAAATATCTATATATACAGGGTGTCCCACGAGGTTTTGGCCAGTATATATCTCGAAAACTATTTGAACTACAGTATCGAAATTTGGCAGTTATAAACCGTAGGTAGTATTACTACTTTGCTACAGTGTCACGTTTCGGGTCACGTGGTATCATTTTTAGAAAAGTTAATGACACATCCTGTGTATTGTTCCACTGCTGTGAAGGTCTCTCCTATACTAATTCGGCGATACCTATTTTTTTCTGTTAGGTACTTAGAAACCACAAACATATGTTTATAAAGTTTTTTATTTGTAAAACAAAGAAAGCTGATAAACAAAAAGAACTGGAATATAATAACACTTTTACTACAGTTGATGCTCAAATTGATGTCCACATTCATTAATACCTTCATTAATGCAGCATTCAAATCTTGTGAGTAAATGTCTTGTGCATGTTGCTTCAATACTTATAAAATTATTTATAAAAATGTGTATGTCGTTTATAAGTACCTAACACAAAAAAATAGGTATTGCCAAATTAGTATAAGAGAGACCACTACAGCAGGGGAACAATATACAGGTTGTCTCATTAACTTTTCTAAAAATGATAACTCGTAACACGAAACGTGACGTTGCAGCAAAGTAACTGCTTGCTTAAATTGTGTAATACTACCTACGGTTTATAACTGCCAAATTCCAATATTGTAGTTCGAATAGTTTTCGAGATATATACTGGCCAAAACCTCGTGGGACACCCTGTATATATACATATATACATATATATATATATATATATATATGTATATAATAAGCAACGAATAGATTAGTGGGTATTGCACGCAAATAGAAGAAGGGGCTACTGAAAAGAGTGGTAACCGCAGACATGCATGTTTCTAGCTCATTAGCCGTCATCGGTACGGTACAACCAAGAAAAGATGTGAAACATGAGAGCAAAGGTGTTGAATGAAACATGAGAAAATATAACAGAATTCAGCAGGATAGTCAAACACAACATTTGTGTCAGTAATATTAGAAGATCTCGAATATTCGAGACAACAACCAACATAGACACGGAGGTGCATATAACACTCCCGTCTGAAACTTCCGACCCAGATTAATGAAATAATAACAAGATGTACGAATAGTGCGTGACATATGAACAATAAGCAACGAATAGATTAGTGGTTATTGCACGCAAATAGAAGAAGGGGCTACTGAAAAGAGTGGTAACCGCAGACATGCATGTTTCTAGCTCATTAGCCGTCATCGGTACGGTACAACCAAGAAAAGATGTGAAACATGAGAGCAAAGGTGTTGAATGAAACATGAGAAAATATAACAGAATTCAGCAGGATAGTCAAACACAACATTTGTGTCAGTAATATTAGAAGATCTCGAATATTCGAGACAACAACCAACATAGACACGGAGGTGCATATAACACTCCCGAGAAAATATAACAGAATTCAGCAGGATAGTCATATGTCACGCACTATTCGTACATCTTGTTATTATTTCATTAATCTGGGTCGGAAGTTTCAGACGGGAGTGTTATATGCACCTCCGTGTCTATGTTGTTTGTTGTCTCGAATATTCGAGATCTTCTAATATTACTGACACAAATGTTGTGTTTGACTATCCTGCTGAATTCTGTTATATTTTCTCATGTTTCATTCAACACCTTTGCTCTCATGTTTCACATCTTTTCTTGGTTGTACCGTACCGATGACGGCTAATGAGCTAGAAACATGCATGTCTGCGGTTACCACTCTTTTCAGTAGCCCCTTCTTCTATTTGCGTGCAATACCCACTAATCTATTCGTTGCTTATTGTTCAAATGTCACGCACTATTCGTACATCTTGTTATATATATATATATATATATATATATATATATATATATATATATATATATATATACATATAAATCAAATACGCCAAGGACGTACCGTTGGTTGTATACAAAATTACAATTCCATAATATTGGTAATTAGAAACTCTAATGATGAAATAGCAAAAAAACGAATGAAATAACTACTAAACCACAGATAGTTACAAGTAGTGAACTTGTTAGAAATATTTGTATTTTTGTATTCCCACGTAGTTACGGGTTTAGCAAGTCCCAAAGGGTACAGTAGAAAAGTGTGAAGAAAACCCATATGCAGAAAACCCAAGGCCAATATGAAAATACAATAAAAACTGAAACACCTAAACATCAAAACACGAAAACACCAAAACTCCAAAATACCAAAACACCAAAACCTCCGAATCGGCACTTCGTTATATTTCCTTGGACTGTTGGCATATCCTTTGAGGTATCGAAGGCCTAAAAATTTAAACGATCACTCTACCTGACTCCTTGATGACTTATTCTAACACTATTAACAACTTTAGCTGATTGTGATGAGTTCATAAGAATGAATCACCGAGGAGATCCAACGTTAAGTTTCAAATCCGCTAATACGGCATAAATTATTGGTCATCCAATAAACAAAACAGGATAAACATTACCCTTAAAACACCATCTTCCAATATTTTCAAATCGGCATAGTAATATCTACACCACGTAGTCGACATTCAGCCTAACAAAATGGCTACTCACCGAGTTTTCTAAATACTTCTTGACTCGTCGACATTCTATAGGGAAACTGAGCCACCTTCTATTTTTCATTGCCGCCACTTCTTTCGGAACTCATTCATACCACCAATTGACAAACCAAATTTCTAATGATCTTTGGCCATTTCTCGCGTCAGAACAATTTTTAACGCTACAATTTCCATTTTCATACTTTCTATTTGCATATTCCACCTTATCCATTATTCATTACATTTTTTCTTGTGTCTGAATCTAAAGCACTGCAACAATACTATAAAACTCTTTGTCAGAGGTTATTATCTTGGGCGGTAGTTTAAATTCCATGTTTTTTCACTTCTATAATTCCTGCAAAAATGGATTAGTTGAATAGTTAGTTTTTGTTTCAATTCATAGGTACATAATCGTTCAGGTTTTCGATATATGGGTATCAGTATGACTGTAAACTTAACTTTTGGTATTCCTCTATTCCGAATTATTTTTTATATCATTGCACACTCTTCACCCGCTACTAATCATTCTTATGGACATCAGTAAAGATAAGCTACATCTCCTCACGGGCTTTCTTACAGGACACTGTCGCCTTAGGAAGCACTTAATGAGAATAGGTCTAGCAGAGATTGACGAGTGTAGATTCTGTGAGGAGGAGGATGAAACTCCGGATCACCTAGTTCTGGAATGCTTCGCCATTGCAAGCCAACGCAAGAAATGCTTCGGACAAGAAACTTGTAAAAGTGAGGATGCAACCTCGTTGAAGCCGTTCCAAATACTACAGTTCATTAGAACCCTGGACCTGGAAGGCGAGCTGTAGTAGTAGCGAGAACAGCTCTGATAGGGGGGCACAATGTACCTTTGGTTTCAGTACACTGTAACCCCGTTAAAATCTAATATAATCTAATTCACTCTAATAGTTCTTAATTTCCATCTTTCTATATCACCTTATAGAAGTACTTGAACTCAGTGTTTCGTTATTTTGCAAATAAATTCTGTATCTTTTCCAGACCTCTTTTCTAAATTTCAAGATTTCAATTAAATTTTTTTGGCTTTTCCTGTTTTAAATTGGGACACATGCTTTAGAAGAGTAATGTTGAATTTTTCTTAGAAAATAAACATGTTGTTCTCTGTCAAATATATATAATTTATAGATTGTATCTATGCACAAGAAATGTACTGAACCTGTATATTGTGTAATAACGTATGCACGTATCCTCTAATTCAGCGGTTTTCACATAAGGAAATTTTCAACCCGATCGTTGGTAGTTCTGTTGACCTGTATAAGTAAATAATAATTCTGCGTGTATACATTTCCATGATATTCATATATTCGGAGTTTTATGAAGACATTTTTATACCCACAGTATGTTTTCAAAGTGTGTTAATGCACTGATGCTTGACGGCCAATCAGTTACTGCGTTAGAGTGTTTTATCGAAAGCGGAGCCTCGTACGTTCCAGATCCTTCCGTGTGTATGTTCAGATGAACAGTTGTATAATCACTTCTGCTTAGAACAGCCGAGTTGTAATTTGAAGATTATCGCCTATACATTTACCTTGGCGTGGAATAAACGTAAGTGATGGATGTGTGCGCTTCATCACCATTAGTTGGTTTAATTGACTGGTGACACTAGTTAACTACAGATGTACACAGACGCTTCCGGAAACTTCGGCTTATAAATCATCTTCTCAACTATTAATCAGTTGAGGCTGTGAACGTAATATGAATAGTAACATCATCCCTTGAGTTGGTTTTGATATCTACGAGAAACTGGGTTTCGTCTTATTTGTTGACGGATGATTTTCTTGTGTTATTTTGATCATTTTAAGATGTTCATATAAATGAAAATCGGCAATTTGTAATGTTCAGTTCATACTGTGATATACTGTCTGATTGGTCTACGCTCTGAATCAATTCAACTGTGTATATATGTACTGTCACTAAGACATACAGCTTATTCGATTTTAAAATAATTTTTCTACATCCACCACCTAGCAAATAAATGTTACATTCATGTTAATTCAACATAACATTGTGATAATGTTCTTCCTTTTTTACCTCTTATTTTCACATGTACATCTATACAACCGCTTATGCCCAGCTTGTTGCTGTTAAATTTGTGATGTTACAAATTAAATTCTCAGCGATGTTGAAACGCTGCCTTTTTACATTACTGAGATGTTACTAGAATTTCCTCAAAAGGAAGTCTTTATAATGAACTAAAAACACTATTTCTGTTGCATTCAGAAATATCTTTTAACATCTTGTAGATGTTAATGCAATGTTAATAAAATAACATCTTACCAATGAAATAAACGCAACATTTCAAAAACAAATACATCATATTCTCTTAGATGTTGCATAGACATTTAAACCTCTAAATAATATACCTCAAATATTCTAGATGACATCCTATAGATGTTTCTGTGCCTAACCAGCAAATACAGGGTGAACAACTAATAACGCCGGCTTAAAAAAATACCTTCAGGAAAATGACCCTGAAAAATCGATGGGAAATATTTTTCAGTTCCTAAAATATCTGCTAGGGGGTAGAATGAACATTTAACACATATAATACGTGATTATCTCCAAAAACGACAAACTGAAGGTATCCTAAAAATACAGTTTTTGAATTATTGATGAGATTATGAAAAAATTTAGTTAGGGACTTTTTGCCCTTATTCTTCAAGTAAGGGGTGGGGAAGGTTCAAACTTGTTAAAAAAAATGTCATAACCCTTTTTTGTTTTTTAACCGATATCAATATTTTTGGCGTCATTTAAAAGAGTTTTTCCTCTATAATAAGATATGCTTAATGAAAATAACAAAATTGGACAATTTTGTTAAAGCTATGTCAAAAAGTCGACAATTTTTTCATTCTCTCGGAAATTTCAAATGTAATGAGACGTTTTTTAAATTCTGATGAGAAGGGGTTTAAAAAAGTTTGAATTCAGAGAAAACCGCAAGTCTTAATATTAATCCAATATATAAGATTTTCGATATCAGATTCAAAAGTTGAAAAAATACTCCAATTCACATTTGAAATTTCCGAGAGGATACAAAATTATCTAATTTTGTTATCAATCTTATTAGACAGAAAAAACTCTTTTAGATGGCATCAAAATCATTAACATCGGTGAAAAACCGAAAAAGTTATACATTTGTTCATAAGTTTGAACGTTCCCCCACCCATTATTTGAAGAATAATGGCAAAAAGTCCCTAATTAATTTTTTTCATAATCTCATCAATATTTAAAAAATTGTATTTTTAGGACATCTTTAGTATGTTTTTTTTGTAAATAATAACAGTATTATGTGTTCGAGTGTACATTCTACCCCTAGCGGATATTTTAGAGACTCAAAAATATTTTCCAGCGATTTTTCAGGGTCACTTTCCTGAAGGCATTTTTTTTAAAGTTGTGCCATGATTATTTCCTCAGATATGGCCTGCAGCCGTTCTAAGTTGTTTACCCTGTACATTTAAAATAAAAAAAAGCAATAAAGAATTTAAATAGTCTATTCACTACTAATAAACAGTACAGTAAATTTGAAAAAACAGGTACAAAATTAGTAAAAAAATATCTTGTCCAGGAAACCAAAAAAAAAAAAAAAATTGTGTAAGCATATTACATAACAAGGGTGGAAAGTGATATATTACACATCTTAACAAAAATTGAATTCGTGAGCAGCTGTTGCAGTGGAAGCAAGAAATGAAAAAATGTGTATTAATCTGTAGTTACCATAACGTAATATACTTTGAAACTGAATTAATAAAGTTTCACTGATACACATACATTACAGCTAGTTTACAAAAAATGTGTTGGAATTATTTTTTAATAATAATAAAACTTATAAAAATTTTACACCTTTATAATTTTATGAAACATTACAGTAAATCAAGAGAAATCCAACCTGTTTAAAGAAAATTCCATCGTTTACTTACGATTACTTTTTCTCACGCAAGAGTCGCTGTTTCGAGTGCCTCAACCATTCCATAATGTACAATTCAAAATCCTTTGCTGTGAATCCCTTATAGGTGGTCTGAACAGCAGCTAAAAAAACAACTGCATTAGATCAAATTGTGCCCGTGGAGACCTTTGATCGATCATCATAAACTACATCAAACTTGATTTTCAACCAATCGACTGGGACCCATTTTCCATAAGAAACGTGCGGGGTTCCTCTAAGGAATAATAACATATTTTATTTCGAGAAGTAGCTTTTCACGGCTTACCTTCTATAACCTGCCTCACTCCGTTTGGCAGGTAAATTCAGGTGTGCCATGAAAATTCATACTTCTCTTCTGTATAAGACAATATACTATTCTCATCTTGTTATTCCAATTCTGAAACATATTGTATTTTGAAATTATGGAATTGTAACTTAATGAAAACTAAGCCTTAATAATACACTGTATACAAAAAAACTACTTATGAAGAAGACGTTAAATGACTTTATAATTAATTATATCCAATTGAGTATCCAATAGTTGTGTTTCTACAATACAATTTTGGTATGGAACTCGTTCATAACTTTCTACAAATATATCATCAATCTTCGCTAAGGCAGTATGATGCAATAATAAATAATTGAATTATGTTTGTTGATTGGAGCATTCAGTGTCACAAGTTACATATTCTTCAACTAAATTAATATACTATTGTAGGGATATCTAGAGATTTTCACTTTAGCTTTTTTATTGTATACAGTGTATTTTCAAGTGCAAATGAACTTTTTAGTAGAAATTTCTGTTTTTAAAGTGTCACTGTCTCTAATTGTTCACAAGAATTTTTAGTATTAGTGTCAAAATTTTATAACATTTCAAAACTATATTGATGGCTATGACAACTACTATTGCTACTACTACAAAAACTAGAACTAGAGATACATGATTCAATATTTTTTTTACTATTGAATACAATTTCTGTATCAGCTGAAATAGTTATTAACTACTATTTGTTTTTATTTTATTTATGTAAGTAGCTTCTGGAATATCTTGAACATTCAACATATTTTCTTCTAGATCCAAATCTCTGCAAACATATGAGCATGTTTTATTATTAATAATATCTACCTTATTGCAATATTAAGTTTTTTGAAGGTATAATGCAAATCTATGATTTGAAATATTCTGAATCGTTTTTAAAATATACCTACTAACTAAAATATTTTAAAAGTTGAAAAAACCTTATTTTGTAAACTCATAATGTTGGGTACACTCCCGCCACCAGGAATTTCAATGTGCAATGGCCGATTAAAGTGATGAATGAGTATTAAGTTTTAATAATGATGATTTTGGAATAGGTACTCACCGATAACTGTTGTTCATCCATTTTAACATAAACTATAACTAAGTTTAGGAACTGTAGCTAAGTTGGAACTAACGAAAACGCAAACAACTTTATTTAAAAAATGTGCTCCTTGCAAATTAAATCTAACACGAAACTCATCAGTTCGTCTTTTGTTTTCTTTTTCTTTTGTAATTTTATGAATACATCAATCAAACAGCTCACCCAATTATGTTACTGTGATGTTTAATATGAGATATTACTGAGTGTTTCCTAAATTAACATCGTATTAACGTAGTCACGGGAAGTTACTAAAAATTAGTTCGAGATATGTAAAAGTAACTGCAAAATGTGATCATCTTAGAAACATGTTAATTTGTAATATTACAGTAACGTTCTGTATGTGAGAGAAGTATACAAATTAACATCGTCTGAATGTTTCTTATAGGAAGTTGCCAAAAAGAAGTTTGTAGGAAGTGTATGTAACTGCGAATTCAAGTATTATATGGTGTATATCAAAAATATGTTCTAATTGGATGACATCGATGGTAATAAAGTTGGTTATAAAATTTAGATATTTAGGAGATACATAATTACCGTTTTAAATAAACATCACGATAAGTCTCTTAAAAGAACATCACAAAAAAGACTTGTTGTGTTTCTTGTTTAGTGGGCGCACACCTTATATGGGAAAATGGCTCTCCGTCAAATTTCTTATACGTTGTATAATTGATCATTCTGGTGAAATGTTCCAATGGTGCAACACGATCCTATGATTAGTTTTCGAGATACAGGTTGTTGGATAAGTAGTGTAACTATGCGGGTTCTAACCCACTACTTCGAAAAACGTCCGCTAGTCGACGGTGGCGCTGGTGTCGCTGTCGGCGATTACAGATTTCTGTAGCTATAAGAGTTCTGACTCACTACTTCGAAAAAGGTCCGCTAGGCGACGGTGGCGCTGCTGTCGTTTGGCGCTGTCGTCCATTTTTTATCGATTTCGCATTTTTACAGATTTCTTTTTTCTGTCGGCCATTTTTAAGTCGGCCATTTTTTATCGATTTCGCTAGATGGCGCATTTCTTTTTTCTGTAGTGCATTTTTTATCCTGTAAATTTGTGCATGACGTAAAAATTTTTGCCCCGAGTGAGATTCGAGACCACGACCTCATCGTTCCCAGCCTACGCCGTTACATCTCCACCATAAGGGTTCCAATATATTTTAGTTTTGAAATCTAACTGTATAAGATACAGAGAGTCTGATTTCACAACACGATGTAATTTTCTTCAATACTCCCTTGTACTAATATCATTTTAGTCGCTAGAACATGTGAATCAAAAACAATGCGTCAAGCAGTTGAGTATATTCAGAATCCTTCATAAGTAGGTAATCATAGAAAAATCACATATTATTTTTAGTGACAATCTCAAGGATTTTGATTGGGACTTCTAAATTTCAGAATGAAAAGCGATGGCTTCGATCAACAAAAGAGTGTAAAAGTGCATTTTTATCACAATAATATACAAAGGATCCTTGCGCATTTTCTTTATATACAGGTTTAGTCATAAAAGATGTGATTTTACACAGAGTATAGTCATAAAGATACTGCATTTTTTTATACAGGGTGTGATCATAAAAGATGCCATTTGTCCTCTACACACGCAATAAAAGCTGTACACCGAGGTGTCTCATATATTATCGGATTTCAACGCGATCTTAACGTATGAACTTTTTCATTATCATGTATAATATTAGCATCCATTTTTGTTTTAATAATTAAAATTCTATTGAAAATTGTTGAACGTAAATTTAAATCGTTATGTATAACAGCAGAACATTCTAGTTTAAATTCTTGACAATTTCGGTGAGAGGGAAATACTCCATTACACAATCGTGTATTATGATGCAATAAAGTGCCTTCATATAGGTAAGAAAACCACATTACTTTACTTTCGGCGAAGCAGTTTCGGCGACATTGCGTTGACAAAATTGTACAATTTTGTTATGTTTGTTAAGCATATCTTATTAAAGAGAAAAAACTCTTGAATGTCGCCAAAAACATTGATATCGGTTTAAAAACCAAAAAGGCTTATGACATTTGTTTTTTACAAGTTTGAACCTTCTCGCACCCCTTACTTAATGAATAAGGACAGAAAGTCCCTATTTTGCGCTAATAAATCACCACTTGACTTCACTGGATTGTAGATGTGGATCTTAGATGAGTAGACAAACCAATGCATTTGCAGTCTCCCAATGTTACTGAGAAGATACTTTTGTTAGATATACGTAAACGTAAAAGTAAGGAATTCATTGAAATTAATATTATTTCAAATCATTTCCACACCACCCCAGAGGTTTTTTCTATAGTGGTGTCCCCATGAGGCCTACTCTACTAGAAATATAGATAATTAACCAATCACATCTTGAACGGCCTTGACTGATAGCACACATATATCCCATGACTATAATAAAGATCACCGTCATGTGAGAATCACAATCGGAAACTCCACGATTTAAGGAGTTTTAGCAAATCCTCTAGACTATTCATTATTAGTTTTCATTCCCGCAGAGAGGAAAATACTATTGCAATGTCGCTAAAACGAATCGGCTCAAGTTTGAGACCATTCAAAACATCTCTTGTACAATTAATCTCCAGTATTCAAATAAATACTCACATCAGTTGGGAAATTGAAATGATTAAACTTCTCCACTTCAATGCATACTTTCTATCGATGGCAGAATTGGAACTCTTGTTTCATATCAGTCATCAATACACTCGAATAATTGTACAAACAGTGGTGATCTATTTTCATTTTCTGCTCGCAAATGTAGCACACCAAGCAACGTATATGGCTAGTTTTTTTCATTAATCTCTGTATATTGTTCATTTTGGTATCAACATTCTAATTTGGATATTGTTGCTACCAGGAGAATTCTTACTCAGATATACGGAATGGTAGTGATATGAGCTGGTAGAACTACCAGCTCATATCAGAAGTTCAAAGAATTTTATATATTTGATAACTACCAGAGATATTGTGAGATGAGCCTGAGAATATAATTAGGTATGAGACTTCAAGAGATGTCTAATGAATGTATGTTCGGGATGTCTCCTAATTTCTTCCTTGGTGAAATATCCTGAGAATGTAGTGAGGATACCGTATATAGATACTTAGAGATGAGACTTTGGTGAATGACCTATAGATGGAATCAGTTGGTATATATTTATACATATATATTAATTGATAGAACTTAAATGGGATGTGATACATCCGCAGATATAGGGATTTGAATAGATATGCTTAGTATATAATTTATTAATTGGGTTGGCGCGAGTAATGCGCATGGCATATTATGACGACAACACAACGAGAAAAATACTTGATGGATAACTGAATTTTTCCATTATCAAAAAATATCAAATATGAATAAGAAGAATATTCTCATTAACATTCATAAATGAGAAAATAAGCAACAGAATTAAACTATTTCTGGAACGATATCCACGTCCTCTAGAAGCATTCTATTTGCTGCATCTCCTATGAAATCTAAAAGACGATTTGATGCAAAATGTATGTTTTCTTGATATCTAGCGTACCCCAAAAATCATATTACGCTATGAACATGCGCACAAGTTCCTAAAGTTCTAGCACCGGACTTACAAGTACAATAATACACCGAAAATGGGGAGAGCAGGATCTTCTGGATTTTCGTCACCTCTTTCAGTGAAAACAACTCAAAGCATCTCTTTAGTAGCATTCCTGAACCGAGAAACCAAGAATCGTAGAGAATTGGGCTCCCCATGTAACTCATCGACTTCTAAAATGTCTACTTCACCACCTCTACGGGTGTATATTGGATATATGACGCAGCCGAGTATAAATGATATGTTCCAGTAAGTGATTTCAAATATTCCATATCAAGGTGAGGGAACGATTGTATATGAAATTGATTTCTTACGAATCCATCGACCATTCCTAGTACGGAGGTTTTCAGCTTCAACTCGTGCCTGAACAATGTTGACATCATCGGAATCAACTAACATTTGTGTGGCCGTATCTAATGTTCCAAGCATATTTATAAAAGGAAGGAAATTATTCATAAGAGCACCAGCAATCAGGTAATAATAACGTAACTTCGTAGCATGTATTGCTGATATGGGTTGACGAAAAAATTTGAAAATTGACTGGGCCGTAGGAAAAATATAATGTTCAACTCCTGTGAATTGTCCATTTCTCACTCGAACGATTGAGTACTCCGTCTACGGCATCGTGCTCAAATTACGTCCGCGTGCGATGTGGCCCTCATATCCACACTAGTGCACAAACAACTGTTTCAAATCTAGTTTTTATCGATTCATCTAATTCAATTAAACTAAATTTTCACTTCAATATTTCTAAAATTTTAAGAAACAGGCAGAGAAGCCGTAAATTCCATTTAACATCATTGAAAGCATTTCCCTAAGTCGACGGAGATCATTATTGTCATTTCGTTCTCTCCATTTCTTCCCCACTATTAACCTCAGTATTATGATCGTTTCCCTTGTATCTCTCATCTCCCCAACACGAAACTGGTCATGCTTGCAAATATTTTTTTTCACTTATTCTGTCAGTTGAAGTATGTTTCCATCATATTGATAGTAAATTATGCAAAATTATATATATATATATATATATATATATTTATAACAACTAATTTCATGCCTAATACCACGCAGAATATTGAACGTGACGTCGATCGACCCTTATTTTGATACAGGCATCTGTGTTAATTCGCAATTACAAGCAGACGGGAATGGTACGCTGACCGGTTTCGACCTTCTTGGGTCTCTTCACGCGCGCCTCAATGCGTTCTTGTTCGGAGTTTCTAATCCGAACTGAAGATTAAACTTTTCAACGTAGTTTTATAGTAATCTATATATCATTATAGGCACACCTCATTTTTTATTAAATTTCATTTTATTTCATACGGTCGAACAATTCTCTGAGGTGGTGGTTCCCAATTGGAAGTGGAGATGGTGCTATCTAATGACTTCTTTCCATTTTCAAGGATACAGTATATGAGGATGACATATTATAATGGGTGTAAATGGTAAATTTTATAAAACACCAAAAGACTTATTTGAATTTGTTTAAAATAATTTTCAAATTTGAAACAATTTTAATTACTTCCAATTTGACAGATATTTTCAAAAAATTCAAAGTCTTTTGATGTTTTATAAAAGTTACCATTTACACCGTTTATCATCCTCATATACTTAACATTGGAAAAAAGAATTCCGAAAGCTTGGACATAAAAAAAGTAGTACTCGTTTCAATTTGCCGCTTCCCCAATAATTTAAATATATATATATATATATATATATATATATATATATATATATATATATATATATATATATATATATATATATATATATATATATATATATATACATATATATATATATATATATATATATATATATACATATATATATATATATATATATATATATATACATATATATATATATATATATATATATATATATATATATATATATATATATATATAGAATTATTAAAGTTGAGATAACGACCGTACTATGTTGAAGGAAACGAAAGGTAAATATTGGGTAATCAGTCTGTATAAAAAGTTAAACTCTTTTGTTCAACGTGCCTCTATATTTCGTTGTACTTCACAACTTCCTCAGGAGGTTATTGCTATAAACATTAATTAATGAAACAAGAGTACAATAAATGAAATAAAATTACTTACAACGTGAGCCATTAAAATACATTAAAACACATGATGTGGAGTCAACCAGTTAAAACAGAAAAAATAAGGACGAACACATTGGCTATTACTAGTATACTAAGTAAATAACATCAAATAATCTTTTTAAAACTTGTCATACTAAAAATACATTCTTTATAAGCGAGAACAAAAAGTAAGTTGGAATTATCAACTAATTACAAACATTAGAAAGTTAAAAGTGAAAACAATATAGTCCAGTAAAATTATTAACACTACCACAGTTAAAAACATACTTATCAATATTTCAGAATATTGCAGTAGATCACACTTAGTTGGTCAATGTCTGATCTGAAATTGATCAAATTCTCACAGCTATTAACATGAACCATCTCCAGAAATAGTCGACGTCTATAATTACTTTCAAACTCAAGGATTTTTACCCTATCATAATCAAAAGTATGGCTCATATTTTTGACATGTGATGCCAAAGCACATGAATTTTTCCCTATACGGCAGTCACTCCTGTGTTGTACTAACCTTTGTTTCAGACTCTGTGAAGTCTGACCTATGTAACAACCCTGACATGTTGAACAGGGAACACAGTAAACTACATCACTATTGCGTAATAATTCGATAAACACGAATCAAATTAAACTATTGTTACTAATTTCATAAAACTCGTTAACTATATTATATCTATCTTAAAATTTCACGTAACATACAAATATTTGTTATTTTAAAATTCCCTATATACATGTTGATCAATTTTTTCTATGATCTGTAATATTTCAACTCTCTTTTATTCTACTCTGCCTAAACAACTTACATGGAACTGGTTATGATTTTACTTTAACATTTCTCAGTATTCTTCTCCTTTATTACATCCATATTTTATTTAAGCAACCCTTAGTTCCTTCGAAATTCTTTTGTTATACATCTTTAACAATTCATTTATAAATTCATAATGTTCTTCTTCACAATCTGACCAATTACCATTACTTTTCACATCTTCCATTTATTCTATCTCACGTACATAATTATTTACCATTCTAACTTCTTTTTCATACAATCCTTCATATTTCATCATCAAACTCTTCACTTTCTTTTCATATCCCTTATTTCCACTCATTAAGTCCAATTCTACCATAATTCCATTCCTCTTTATATTCCATAACTTCCTATTATCCTCTTCAATTGCCAATACTTCCATATTTACCTCCTCAAATTCAATTATTTTACGATTTAATTCTATCTATCTATTCAAAATCCATTATTTCCTTATATTTCATCAATTCATCAATAACTATGTCTGTTTCTAACTTCTTCATCGACTATGCTTATATATCAACTTCTTTCTCATCCTTTAATTCAATCTTTTGTATCATATATTTGCTTAGTTCATATAACTTCCGTCCGTTTGTTCCTATAAATGTAATTATTTCATCCTGTCCATCTATTTTGTTGCTTAATTTCATTTCTATTTACATTATCATTTATTCTATCAAAGTTTCTAAAATCTCTTCTATTCTCCCAATACTTGTTGTCATAAATTTTATCTCCATTTCCATATATTCGTTTTTTATTTCTGTAACTTCTATTTTCATTTCCATAATTCATATCAACATGTCTATCATTTCTTCTATTATCAATCCATGTTTATATAATTTTTATTCAAATATGTTTTTAAATATTACTTGTTAATCATAAACCTTTTATTTACATATCGTTTTTATATCCATTGTTTACCATGTACAATTCCTTTTTCGTTCCTAGATTTAGTTCCTATAATCCTTTCATATAATTCAATTTGATTTTCTTTTCCTAAACTTCGTCTTATTCTCTTCTCTTATTGTTTGATTCTCTATGAGTTTCCTAAATTTGTTCAAATTTTTCATAATGTTCTGTTTAAAATCGTTTTGCCATATTCGTTTACTAGATTTCTTTAAATTTTCCACTGTGTTCTTTTTAAATTCATTGCCCCATATCTCATTATCTTCATCATATATTCTTGTTTCTGTATTTTCTTCCCAGAAATGCATTACAATTTGTATCTCAAATTCTTCTATATCATTGAAATTATTTTTTATTATCTTCTTATACACCATAATCTCAATTCCTATTATTTCATTTCCAATTATATTAATAAAAACTTTTTGATCAATTATTTTCATATTTCTGTCACATTTCACTCTTATTTCGATATTTTCTGTATAAATTATTCGTCCGGCATTTTGTTTTGTAGTTTCTTCTATTTCTTTTACATTTTCTTGTAATATTTTATTCATTTCCTCCAATTCTTCGTTAAATTGTTTCCCCCTATCATAATTATTATTTCTTTTATCATATATCATGATTTGTTTTTCGGTATTACCATCTAAGTCTTTTATTTTCCAATAAATATTTTTTTCATAAATTTGCATCACTTCTTTACTTCCTAGGTTCTGTAAATCAATGTCTAACATATCATCTTTTGTTTGTTTTTGTACTTTGATAGCCTGTATCTCTTCAATTTCCTTCTCAACTTCTTTAATCTCCATTAAACTTTGTATTTTTATAAATCGTATTTCTTCAGTTATCTTCTTCTTTTGTTTGTTTGGTTCTGTTTGAATTGTTCTAGATACATTTTTTTCTATGCATTTATCTAATTCTTGTATTTCATCTATCTGTTTTTCAAATTCTTCTTTGATTTTAACTCCGTTTTCTTTGTCTATTTTCAAATTCTTATTTTGTTCTTCCATATCTACTCTCTTCACAGCAATTTGTTTCCTAAATTGCTCGTTTTCATCTCTGATTTTCTTAATTTCATTTAAGGTTTCCATGTTTACTTCTTCTATTCTTCCATTTAAGTCATTAAGTTTCATATTCAAATTCTGTTCATACATTTGCATTATTTCATCATTTGTTTGTCCTTGTACTTTAACAGACTGTATCTCTTCAATTATGTTCTCATTTCGTTTCTTCACTTCCACTTGAATTGCTCCAGATAAATTTTCTTCGATACATCTTCCTAATTCTTGAACTTGTTCTATCACCTGCTTGTTTATATCTTCTCTGATTTTAATACCATTTTCATGAATTTCCTTCCTCAAATTTTCATTCTGACCCTTCATATCTTCTATCACCTTTTCAATTTTCTTCCTAAATTCTTCATTCTCTTCCCTAATTTTCTTAATCTCCTTCAAATTTTCAATTTTTCCTTCTTCTATTTTCTTTTCCAGCCTGTCCATGTTTCGAGTGATGTTGTTAATCTCTCCCTTAATCTCCTCCTTCATTGTATCAATTTTGTCATTTAAATCTCCACTCATATCATTCATATCTTCCCGCATACTAAACATTTTCTCATTTTGTCTGTCCATTTTTCCATTCAAATCTCCATTCATACTATTCATATCTTCCCGCATACTAAACATATTCCCTTCTATTCTATTCATATTTGTTCTATTTTCTTCAAGTTTCCTATTCATATTCTCATTTTGTTTATCCAATTTTCGATTTAAATCTTCGCTCATGTTCATCAAAAGTTGTATTAATTGGTCATTGCTAGTTGTATTTTCCTTTCTCTCTTGTCTGTTTCTATAGTTTCTATTTTCATATGTATTATTTATATCTCTGCTGTAATATTCCTCTCTGTTCCCCCTTACTCCATTAGAATTTTCAATTTCATTTCTTTTGTCATTGTGACTTCTTTCAAGTCTGAGTAAATAATTTGATAATCCTTCCATCGTCTTAATATTTTGTATCCCAATAGTTTCAGATACTTGTTGGTCGAAATGTACAAAACCATATCTTCTTCTCGTATACTTGGTTCCAAATACTGTGCATTGTTGTACATTTTCATTGCATATGTATTGAAATTTTTACTTTGGTTATAATCAAATTTCCCAAAGTATAGTTTCTCTCTGAAACTCGCCTGTTGGATCTCCCCCCAAAAATACTTTGAAAATTGGTTTTCAAATTCTTCCAAATCAGGTATTTGTTCCTCTTTATTGCAAAACCACAATAAAGCATGTCCAGATAACATTCCTCTAATAATGATTTTTTTCTCTACAATGTCCCTTATTCCTCTCATCCTACTTTTGATTATTTTGATAAATACTTTTGGGTGAATTACACTTATATTTCCATCGAATTTCACCCCAAAGTCGATATTTCCAGTCTGTATCATTCCACCTCCATTCTGTTTAAGACTATCTTCTATAGTTTCTTGTAATTTTCTATCATAGTATCTTTCTTGGTTTTCCAGCGTACAATTTCTCCTATCATCATTTCTTCTTTCCATCGTATATACTTGATTTTTTTATGTAATAATAGCAATAAATTTCTATATTTTTATAGTTATATGCAAATTTTTAATCGAGCTCCACGTTTTGGGTGCCAAATTGTTATATATTCAGTCTTATAATTGTAATTGCCCCGCGTTGGGTGACAATTGTTATATTTTCAAACCTTTGAATATAATTTCCCACGAATATTTCAATTCTTTAAATATAATTGCCCTACGATATGTAAATAAATTATACTATCATGTCGCAGCGACAATTATTGTGCATACCACTTAAGTACGTATTGAATTTCAAATTTGACAGTAATTGTCAAATTAAATATGCCCGGCGCCAATAAATATTAATATAAAGATGAATTTATCTACAATGAACTTATTACTCCTATCTCAGGGTGAGATCATAATTGTTGAAAATTAATTCTTCAAATTTATTTGTTTTTTTTTAAATATTTCCAAATTAAATGTTTCACTATTATCAAACTCTCAACTAACTGTTAATTCAATATTATAAAAGGCCATTTCATTATTTTATGACATTTACTAATTTACTGTCACTAAAAATGTCAACCAAATGTCACTGATTAAATTGAAAATTTTATGAATGTAAAAAAATGATAAGTTCAATGAGATTGGATACTGAATGAATAATACAGGTAGTTAGAATCAAAATTATATATTATACTATCAGATACGCAAAATTAACAAAATTGTTATTCCCAGAAATTATGATAAGAGAACAACAGTCGTAACCTCTATAAAACTTAAAATTACAATACAACTATGCTAAAATTTAACCTAATGAATTATTTTCAAACGTTCAAATAATAATTTACACTTGACGTGTATCAATGTCAAATACCGAAACTTCTGCTCAAAATGGTTTATTCACTTGATGTTGTAAATGATAGGTATCAATAAATTTGGTATATTTCAAATTTTCTTATATATAGATGCATCTTTAAACTGTATTGAATTTAAGGCCTGATATTTCTCGAGAAATAAATTTAAAACTGGAAAGGACTCACCCAATGGATCAGGAAATCTCGTACTTATTCTAACGTATTTAGAATACTGCAACTTTCTAAATATATACGATTTAGAAAAACTGAAACCACATACACTTTTACGATACAATTCTTTTCCGAATTATGTACGCACTGAATTTATTATATAGGTTATTTATCTGATTGTATCATATGCACTTTATGCAATCTACCAAAAACATTCGAGAACAACTCTTATTTTGATGTTGTCTCTTCAAAGGATAAAAAGCTACTGACTAAATTTTTACAAAATAAATAATTCTCCTTTCCGTTGGTTACCGATTTTTCTTGTTTTTGAAAAAGTTTCTAATCTATAATTTTCAATAACCAAGTGAGATTTTGAAATTCTTTGATTACATTTGCAATCTTGCTAGCAGAGACCTCTATATTTTACAATTTCAAATATTTTCTCCAAATCCTATTATGTTCTATCTATCATTAGATATATTCTACTAAAATGTCATCGAAATTATGAAATGTCATGTTTGATATTTCTACAGAATCTTTCAAAATTTAGGAATTTACGTAGAGTACAGTGTGTATCGAGAGTATGACAACTAAATTAAATAAATTTCCTTATGTTTTACTTGTTCTTTAGATTTCAAATAGAGGATGTGTATTAATATATATATATATATATATATATATATATATATATAAATTTCCTTATGTTTTACTTGTTCTTTAGATTTCAAATAGAGGATGTGTATTAATATATATATATATATATATATATATATATATATATATATTAATACACATCCTCTATTTGAAATCTAAAGAACAAGTAAAACATAAGGAAATTTATTTAATTTAGTTGTCATACTCTCGATACACACTGTACTCTACGTAAATTCCTAAATTTTGAAAGATTCTGTAGAAATATAAAACATGACATTTCATAATTTCGATGACATTTTAGTAGAATATATCTAATGATAGATAGAACATAATAGGATTTGGAGAAAATATTTGAAATTGTAAAATATAGAGGTCTCTGCTAGCAAGATTGCAAATGTAATCAAAGAATTTCAAAATCTCACTTGGTTATTGAAAATTATAGATTAGAAACTTTTTCAAAAACAAGAAAAATCGGTAACCAACGGAAAGGAGAATTATTTATTTTGTAAAAATTTAGTCAGTAGCTTTTTATCCTTTGAAGAGACAACATCAAAATAAGAGTTGTTCTCGAATGTTTTTGGTAGATTGCATAAAGTGCATATGATACAATCAGATAAATAACCTATATAATAAATTCAGTGCGTACATAATTCGGAAAAGAATTGTATCGTAAAAGTGTATGTGGTTTCAGTTTTTCTAAATCGTATATATTTAGAAAGTTGCAGTATTCTAAATACGTTAGAATAAGTACGAGATTTCCTGATCCATTGGGTGAGTCCTTTCCAGTTTTAAATTTATTTCTCGAGAAATATCAGGCCCTAAATTCAATACAGTTTAAAGATGCATCTATATATAAGAAAATTTGAAATATACCAAATTTATTGATACCTATCATTTACAACATCAAGTGAATAAACCATTTTGAGCAGAAGTTTCGGTATTTGACATTGATACACGTCAAGTGTAAATTATTATTTGAACGTTTGAAAATAATTCATTAGGTTAAATTTTAGCATAGTTGTATTGTAATTTTAAGTTTTATAGAGGTTACGACTGTTGTTCTCTTATCATAATTTCTGGGAATAACAATTTTGTTAATTTTGCGTATCTGATAGTATAATATATAATTTTGATTCTAACTACCTGTATTATTCATTCAGTATCCAATCTCATTGAACTTATCATTTTTTTACATTCATAAAATTTTCAATTTAATCAGTGACATTTGGTTGACATTTTTAGTGACAGTAAATTAGTAAATGTCATAAAATAATGAAATGGCCTTTTATAATATTGAATTAACAGTTAGTTGAGAGTTTGATAATAGTGAAACATTTAATTTGGAAATATTTAAAAAAAAACAAATAAATTTGAAGAATTAATTTTCAACAATTATGATCTCACCCTGAGATAGGAGTAATAAGTTCATTGTAGATAAATTCATCTTTATATTAATATTTATTGGCGCCGGGCATATTTAATTTGACAATTACTGTCAAATTTGAAATTCAATACGTACTTAAGTGGTATGCACAATAATTGTCGCTGCGACATGATAGTATAATTTATTTACATATCGTAGGGCAATTATATTTAAAGAATTGAAATATTCGTGGGAAATTATATTCAAAGGTTTGAAAATATAACAATTGTCACCCAACGCGGGGCAATTACAATTATAAGACTGAATATATAACAATTTGGCACCCAAAACGTGGAGCTCGATTAAAAATTTGCATATAACTATAAAAATATAGAAATTTATTGCTATTATTACATAAAAAAATCAAGTATATACGATGGAAAGAAGAAATGATGATAGAAGAAATTGTACGCTGGAAAACCAAGAAAGATACTATGATAGAAAATTACAAGAAACTATAGAAGATAGTCTTAAACAGAATGGAGGTGGAATGATACAGACTGGAAATATCGACTTTGGGGTGAAATTCGATGGAAATATAAGTGTAATTCACCCAAAAGTATTTATCAAAATAATCAAAAGTAGGATGAGAGGAATAAGGGACATTGTAGAGAAAAAAATCATTATTAGAGGAATGTTATCTGGACATGCTTTATTGTGGTTTTGCAATAAAGAGGAACAAATACCTGATTTGGAAGAATTTGAAAACCAATTTTCAAAGTATTTTTGGGGGGAGATCCAACAGGCGAGTTTCAGAGAGAAACTATACTTTGGGAAATTTGATTATAACCAAAGTAAAAATTTCAATACATATGCAATGAAAATGTACAACAATGCACAGTATTTGGAACCAAGTATACGAGAAGAAGATATGGTTTTGTACATTTCGACCAACAAGTATCTGAAACTATTGGGATACAAAATATTAAGACGATGGAAGGATTATCAAATTATTTACTCAGACTTGAAAGAAGTCACAATGACAAAAGAAATGAAATTGAAAATTCTAATGGAGTAAGGGGGAACAGAGAGGAATATTACAGCAGAGATATAAATAATACATATGAAAATAGAAACTATAGAAACAGACAAGAGAGAAAGGAAAATACAACTAGCAATGACCAATTAATACAACTTTTGATGAACATGAGCGAAGATTTAAATCGAAAATTGGATAAACAAAATGAGAATATGAATAGGAAACTTGAAGAAAATAGAACAAATATGAATAGAATAGAAGGGAATATGTTTAGTATGCGGCAAGATATGAATAGTATGAATGGAGATTTGAATGGAAAAATGGACAGACAAAATGAGAAAATGTTTAGTATGCGGGAAGATATGAATGATATGAGTTTTACTTGTTCTTTAGATTTCAAATAGAGGATGTGTATTAATATATATATATATATATATATATATATATATATATATATATATATATATAATTAGTTTTTGGAGCATCGGGATCCGGTCTGTGCATACAATAAATACAACTCTTTTAAATCTCTACATTTTGCAATTATTTTATTGCTTCATCAGGAGTTAACTAAAATAATATACGGTCACATACAACTATAATGAAATGTCATGATAAAACACACTTTCAGATCAGAGTATAAACGCTATCAGCACACAGTTAAAATTAAAGGCAATCACCAGCATTTTACATGAGGTACTCCACCAGCAAGTGAGGCATGTACTACTTCAAAACTTGAAATTCTTAATGAAAACAGAATACCTGATCACAATAAATTAAAACGATAATTATTTCTTTATTTATTTTGTTCTTTTTTATAATTTTTCTTTTTTATAATAAAAACTTCTTTATAATTTATACAATAGTCCAGTAAAAGTCAGCGATAAAAGAAGAAAAACAGCCAGAATGTTAAATTTTAAGGAGGTTCGAGTAGATGGTACTTAATTGGTTCACATCTATTTTGTAGTTGACCCCATGTGGTTGCTTTTTAATTTCACACATTCCAAGGAACAGCCTCCTTCTATAATTATTCTCATGTCGGATTATGTCAACATTATCGTAATCCAGTGTATATCCGGTGGTTTGGTGGTGATTTACCGTGGCACACACATTTTTTCCTAATCGGCAGTCGCTTCTGTGTTGTGTCAACCGTTGTCTGAGCCATTGAGACGTTTGACCAATATAACATTTGGGACAATTCGAGCAAGGAATTCTGTAAATCACATGCGAATGAAACTTAAGTGGAGTCACATCTTTTGTTTTTGTAAATATCGATCGACTACTTCTTACATTGTATTTGGCGAGTTTTATATTTGGAAACGGTTTAATAATAGCTGTAATAGCATTTGTTAATCCTTCTACATATGGTACTTTTTTATGTGTATATTGCAGAGAACTTCGGCTGTCTCTTGGACCATCAAAAAAGTCAGAAATGTATATTAGTTTTTTCAAAATATATTCTGGGTAACCGTTGTTGAGAAAAATATCGTACAATTTCTTAAGATTTGATAGGACTTATTGGCAATAAGTCCTATCATTGCAACAATAATTTTGGATGAACTCCTGAATAACGTCATCCCAACATTACCTTTTCGAATGCCTTTTGTTTACAAATATGTGGATGATCTGATTTGTTCCGTCCCTGCTGATGAAACTCATGAGACACTAAACATCTTTAATTCGTTCAATCAACACCTACAATTCACCCTTGAAGTGGAGAACGATCGCAGTATACCTTTTTTAGATACCAAGCTTATTAGAAATAGCGAAAACTGCATAATTTTTTATTGGTACTTTAAGCCAACATCGTCTGGCAGGTTTATAAATTACTTTTCTAACCATCCAAAAAGTCAGAAAATTAACAGTGTAATGAATATGAATAACAGAATCTTACATATCAGCGATGACACCCTCTTAAATAAAAATCTTAAGAAATTGTACGATATTTTTCTCAACAACGGTTACCCAGGATATATTTTGAAAAAACTAATATACAATTCTGACTTTTTTGATAGTCAAAGAGAGAGCGGAAGTTCTCCGCAATATACATATAAAAAAGTACCATATGTAGAAGGATTAACAAATGCTATTACAGCTATTTTTAAACCGTTTCCAAATATAAAAATGTTGACATAATCCGACATGAGAATAATTATAGAAGGAGGCTGTTCCTTGAAATGTGTGAAATTAAAAAGCAACCACATGGGGTCAACTACAAAATAGATGTGAACCAATTAAGTACCATCTACTCGAACCTCCTTAAAATTTAACATTCTGGCTGTTTTTCTTCTTTTATCGTTGACTTTTACTGGACTATTGTATAAATTATAAAGAAGTTTTTAAGAAGTTTTTATTATAAAAAAGAAAAATTATAGAAAAGAACAAAAGAAATAAAGGAATAATTATCGTTTTAATTTATTGTGATCAGGTATTTTGTTTTCATTAAGAATTTCAAGTTTTGAAGTTGTACATGCCTCACTTGCTGGTGGAGTACCTCATGTAAAATGCTGGTGGTTGCTTTTAATTTTAACTGTGTGCTGATACTCCAAAAACTAATTAAATAACAATACACGGTCGAGAAAGAACTTACGTTGTTTTCGTATTTATATATATATATATATATATATATATATATATATATATATAGTTTTTTTTTATATTCTTGGGATTAGATCCTTATTATAAATCTAACGAAAACTTAGTTTTACAAGAAACATGTTTATTAACGTTTCGGCTATACGGTGTAGCCTTTATCAAAATACTACAAACAGATAAAAAGCAGTGTCAATATTTATAAAACATCTTTTAAAACAAAACAGCTTACCACAAAACGATGCATATATCCTCCTCAAAATTTTGAGGAAAGTCATCCTTGTTTTAAAACATTTGTTAAAAATAACACATCAAGAAACTACAAACATTCACAAACGTATAATCGACATTTATAACTTAAGGTGAAAATGAAAGGACAAGTTTTGGTTGAATTCTTGTTTTTTGTGTTTTGTTGTTGGTTTGAACTTAATTATAGTTATAAAATATATATATACAAGTCTACACTGAAAAATGTATTAAAGTATAGTACACTGAGAAATGTTGTTAATTTATTAGGTTGTAATATATTTTGCTTAGATTATTTGTATCAGTTTTTGAGTTAATGCAATGTTTATTTTTTTGAATATATACCATTCCATAGAATTCCAGTTTTTTTGTTATTTTCAGTCTTAAGTATTTTTGTGTTTTCAAAATTAAAACTATGGTTGTTTTCTTTTATGTGATTGCTTAAAGCAGTTTTATTTTTTCTGTCATATTTGTGACCATTGATTCTATTTTTTAGATATTGAGTGGTTTGACCAATGTATACTCCATTGCAGTTGTTACAGGGTATTTCGTATACCACATGTGTTTTTTGATTTTTGAGGATGGTCGTTTTCAATTTACTGAAATTACTTTTTAGTAGATTATGTCCTTTATGACTTACAGTGACTTTTTCATTTTTAAATATATTTTGTATTTTTTCTGACAGACAGGCACATAGGGTAATGTTATAAAATTAGAATTTGTTTTTTCCTGTTTTAATGTTTGGTTTTGCGAGTTATATTTTTTATGTATTTTTTTCTTAAATATGTTGTCGACTAGATTCCGTGGATAGTTGTTCAATTCCAAAACCTCTTTTGCTTTTTTAATTGAAGATATTCGATATTTTGGATCTGATAAATTTATAGCTCTGTCTGCTAGGTTCATTACTACTGATTTTTTTTGTGAAAAAGGATGTTGCGAATTAAAATTGAACTTCAGACGTCGTGTCACTATACACAAATGTTCCATTGGAGTTAACTCTAACATTAATAAGAAGTAAATGGGACTTAATAAAAAATCACACTGAAATCGAACTTGAAGAATTTTTGGAAGTAATTAAACTTACTTTGACTTCGACTTACTTTCTATATAATAATAAATACTATAAACAAATAGAAGGATGTGCAATGGGCGCATCCATTTCAAGCGTAATTGCCCAACTAGTATTAGAAGATCTAGACAAAACAGTAATAGATAATCTGAATATTGAGCTCCCATTCTTTTATAGGTACGTTGACGATTGTTTATTAGCAATCCCTTATAATAAAGCTGACTACATTCTAGAGCAATTTAATAACTACCACGAGAAACTTAAATTTATGATTGAAACTGAACAAAACAACCAAATTGACTTTTTAGATCTAACATTACATCATAAAAACGACAAAATTGGAACCGAATGGCACACAAAACACACGTGGTCAGGAAGAGACCTCAATTTTAATTCGCAACATCCTTTTTCACAAAAAAAATCAGTAGTAATGAGCCTAGCAGACAGAGCTATAAATTTATCAGATCCAAAATATCGAATATCTTCAATTTAAAAAGCAAAAGAGGTTTTGGAATTGAACAACTATCCACGGAATCTAGTCGACAACATATTTAAGAAAAAAATACATAAAAAATATAACTCGCAAAACCAAACATTAAAACAGGAAAAAACAAATTCTAATTTTATAACATTACCCTATGTGCCTAGTCTGTCAGAAAAAATACATACATATATATATATATATATATATATATATATATATAAAAAAGATGAATGAATAACACGTGGAATGTAAAAATGAACTAAAACAGATTTTCACGGGCATATCACGCAAAAGAGGTTACAAAGAATGAGTGGTAACCGTAGACATGCATGTTTCTGGCTCATTAGCCACTCTTTTGCGCGATATGCCCGTGAAAATCTGTTTTTGTTTATTTTTACATTCCACGCGTTATTCATTTATGTTTTTCTTGGTTATTTGTCCGTTCCCTGGGTCCGAAGGTTCAGACAGGAGAGCTATAGGCGCCTCCATGTCTTTGTTGGTTGTTGTCCCGAAAACTTGGGATCTTCCACTTGAAGGCACAAATGGGCGTTTAGTTATCTTGTTGAAATCCGTTGTTTGTGTTTTCTCATGTTTCAATTAACATACTTGCTTCCAAGTTGTACACCCTTTCTTGGTTATACCGGGCTGATGTCGACAAATGAGGCAGAAATATGCATGTCTACGATTACCACTCATTCTCTGTAACCTCTTTTGCGTGATATGCCCGTGAAAATATGTTTATGTTTATATATATATATATATATATATATATATATATATATATATATAAGGAGGATAGTATTTGCTGACTATTAGGAATAAAACTAGTGAATATTGGGGAACTGCAGCCAGAAAAAAGGAAAAGTGTAGTCTTAGCGAAAAATTTCCAAGCTTGCGAGGATGATTATCCTCATCATCAGGGAGACTAAAATGGAAAAAAACAAAAGGTAAATACTGCGGTCAACGAAAGAATAAAATTGTAATAAATTTTACAACCAAGTCTGTACTTACTTACCTCGGAAGTGAGGTAAGACCTCATTAAGTTGTAATAGTTTGAACTACAGATTATGAATTGTGTATTAATTGAGTAGAACAGAGATTCACATTGAACAACCAAATCATCATGACTATAAAAAGTCAAAGTGCAGCACCATTTTGTAAATTGAAATAATTAAACTCATCTTCAATCGTTGTTGTGTTGATCGCCGGTAAGGAAATGATATACTTCTCCCTCTAAATGAGATGTAACAATAGTCAAACAATGTTACCAACTGTCCAAAATCAGAAAAATTGTGGTACAATGTACCCACTTTAATAATGGCCTCTGTTGTAGTGCCAACACAATGGGATTAGCAAGAAGATGTTTAGAGAGAGAGAGAGAGAGAGAGAGAGAGAGAGAGAGAGAGAGAGAGAGAGAGAGTGGTGGTGCTGTTAGGAGAAATATGGTTGTTATAAGCGACAGGGAGAGTACAGTTAGCATCTAAGGATAACAGAAAGGAACAGATTTCACTCAAGTGTTCAATGTCAGTTTTTTATTTATAACATTGCTGTATTGTGAAATAAAAGCCATTTCTAAGAATGACCTTTAAGTTTTGTTAGACTCGCCAACATCTTCACAGCCTCATAATTCATCTGATGGTCAACAGAATTAACATGATATGCCAACGCGCACCGCTCTGGGTGTAATCTACAGTCGCTCTTGTGTGCGACAATACGGCTCGACAGAGATCTCAAAGTCTGTCCGATATACTGTTTATCACAGTCTCTACATGGAATACTATACACAACATCAGTAAGTGAGGTCAATGGACTCTTATATTTCACTCTAGTGAAAATTGATCTGATTGATAATACTTTTTTGTTAGCAATTTTAATTGAATTGAATAGCAATTTTTCAGTCTGTTCAGAGAACAAGTTCCATACATCTTCAGGGAGGCATCTAAGAAACCGTGCAGTTCGAATGTTTTAACTGCATGAGAAGGATTGAATAATAACCCTGGAATTTGAAGATCATTGAGAAGTAGAATATCTTTACTAAACCTTTTCCATTTGATTTGAATTTCCTCTGATAAAACATCAACTCAATCCGCTTTGGTTTTCCAGATTTTTTGCATTAATATTTTACTAGTGATTATTAGTGGACCTATGAATCCCAAAGGATCAAATAGGCGTGCAATATGAGATAGTATATTCCTTTTGGTAGGCGCATCCTTATTATTCATTAAAAATCCAAAAAATTTAAAATCATTAGAAAGAGGAAGCCACGAAATTCCTAAGACTTTGTTCAAGGATTCTAAGACTTTGTTCAAGGATTCACTAACGTGCATATTCATATACAAGGAGCTATGCTTATTAACATCCACTTTGCCTGCAAAGTTTTGTACATTTGACATCCACTTATGTAAACTGAAACCATATAATTTTAACAAATCAACAAGTTGAATATATAATTCATTTAAACCTTCCAAAGTGTCAGCGCCTGCAAGAACATCATCCACGTAGCACTGCTCTAGAAGAACTTGCGAAGCAAGCGAATAAGTTAATGCACCCTCGTTGGCTATCTTGACTCAACATCTGGTTGCAAGAAACGGTGCACAAATTGTGCCATATGTTACTGTCTGTAATTCAAGACATTTGAGCTCATCATCAGGATGATCACGCCATAATATATTCTGTAAATGTCTGTGTATTGGATTTATTTGGATTTGGCGATACATCTTGACAATATCGGAGGTAAGAACATATCTAAATACCCGAAACCTACAAACAATATCGAATAAATCGGCTTGAACAGTGGGACCTTTGTACATAACGGAATTCAACGAATTACCTGTATTAGTTTGCAATGACCCGTCAAATACAACCTTTAATTTTGTACTAACGCTTTCTTCCCTATTTACACAGTGATGTGGGAGAAAATGCCTTCTCGGTGAGGTTTTTGCCTTTACTTCTAAGGGAACATATTTTGCGTGACCTAACTCAAGATATTCGTGAATGAACTTTCGATAATGCGAATATAGTTGTTCGTTTCGAATCAACCTTTTTTCCAAAGAAAGAAATCTGCGTTTGGCCAAGTCAAAAGAATCACTCAAGTCAAAATTATCAAGGTCATCTTTAATGGCAAATTGACGCTAAATCGACCTTCAGCAGTGAGCTGAGTAGCGTTAGAAAAAATTGCCACACATATTTTGTCTTCCGGAGAAAGAATTCTTTTGTGTGATATTTCCTCGAGGTGCCAGAATTTGGGAATTTGATCATTGATTCCATTAATGATGTTTTGAGTAAATAAACTGACACTTAGATTCTAAACACTAACAGACTGAGTACCTACCGTACCTCCTAATATCCAACCAAATTTACTATTTAAGAGAATAGGTAGATTTGGTCCTAGAGAAATACTTCCTGGTTCAATTACATCAAAATATAAGTCAGCACCTATGAGCATGTCTATTTTCTCTGGCTCATTGAAATTTGTGTCAGCAAGTTCGATATTTGACGGTATTTTGAGACCAGATACATCAATATGTGTCTGAGGGAGCGCACAAGTAATTTTTTTCAAAACGCCACAAGTTATTTCAAATTTATTTCTTTCAGAAGATTTTGATTCGATGATTAAATCGACTACATGTGAAATATGAGTGGTGCCTTGAGAAATTCCAAAAATATTTAAATCGGCCTTAAATGTTTCAATCTGTAATTTTTTGAGGACGTCAGATGTTACAAAAGATGTTTGTGATGCAGAATCCAGGAGAGCGTGGAGTTCAATACGTTTTTCAGCATAAACTAAATTTATTTTTGTAGTCGCTAAAAGAACATTTTGTTTTGTTGAAGAGGCCATACATAAAGCCTCAGAGGATTGGATTTTATTAGAAACTTCTTGTAAAATATCATTTGATCCTACATGTGACGTACATGTAGGATCAGACAAAGTGTGGTGTTTTGCACTACAAGTCTTACATTTTTCTCTCGTACACTGAGTAACAGAATGTTTGCTAACTAAACAATTATAGCATAGTTTATTTTTGGTTACAAAGTCTCTTTTTCCGTGCAAGTACAGAAAGTGCTGAGAACTTAAAACATTCGTGAATATTATGTTTTTGACCTTTACAAAATAATCATATTTGCTGAACATTCGTATGGAGAATTTTATCTGAGTTTTCGACAATTGAAGCACGAACTGCAATTTTACGTTGCTGACCCGGTCGCGGACTTTGATCATTTGAGTGCAAAACTGTGTTATATGAAGTTTCCAAAGCGGCAATTCGTTTGTCAAAAAAATCAAAGAATTCCTTGAGCGTGGGAAGAGTATTTTGATCCCTTTCTAATTCGAAACTAATTCTTAAATTTCTATCGAGTTTACCGGAGAAAATATTCAAAATAATTAAATCCCAGTTATTCATGACTGTAACCTTTAGACCTTCTAATGCATTTATATGTTGACGTACTTGATTGGTAAAATCGCGAAGAGCATTTGGGCCTTTTTGTACTGAAGCCTGTTATAAAGCATTGATATGATAATTGATTACCGGCATTTTTCTATCATAATGAGTGCGTAAAATATCGAGAGCCTTGATGTAATTATCGTCAGTTATTTGTAATTCTGAGATTAACGATGAAGTTTCGCCTTTCGAAAATTATTTAAGATACATGAATTTTTGAGAATCCGCTAATCGACCATCATCATCAATTGATGTGGTAAAAATATCTATGAATGTACGCCATCCACCATAATCTCCCTTAAATATAGGAACAGTTATGCTCGGTAAATTACCCTTCACATCCGGAGGATTGGACTGCGTGTTCGACTGAGAAGAGTAATTACCCCGCACCAAGCCCCCAACAGATGAGCTAGATAACTGCTGTTGAACAAGAAATTTAATTTTACTGTGACAAGTAATATATTTTTTCTCAACTTCTTCCCGATCGGCAAGTTGCTCTAATACTTTATTTTCATCATTTTCATCAATTAAGTCTTCAATTTCCCTCCGAATTTTATCATAGATTTCAAAGAACTTTACACGAGTAAACTTTCCCTAACACTCAATTCATTAATATCAAAATCAGTGGAAATTGAAATTATATAACGTTCAATGCGAGTTATAGCAGCCTCGCTGAGACCTCTTTTCCTAACTAAGTATTCCATTACTAAGATTTATATGAATAAAAAGAAATTCTATCCTTAGGGTACAAACCAAAATAATATTTTAGTAATGATTTCTTACAACACAATGTATTCAAATTTAAAGTTTTTTGCCACAAATAAACTGTAAATATCATCGCAAATCTTAATGAAATTAACTGTCCCGACCCTTACTTCGTGGAATCTACTCATTTTACTGTTTTGAATGAAATTTACTGTTTATAGTTAATTCCACAATATATTGAAATTTTAAAATATTTTCAATATATTGTGGAATTAACTAGAAACAGTAAGTTTCATTTCATTTGTTTTATTTCTTAAACAGACCAGTCAACCTTAAATTATTAAAATGAATGTCCAACCTTAATGAATTCGAATAATTTACCGAATTTATTCAGAATCTAACTTTGCCCGAACAATGCGTGAAACTCCTTTTAAATGTAGATATTTTTAATTATCTTCTTCGCTTGTGCACCACAGTTTATACACAAGCTACGGTCTATTCGTTGACTCAAAGATGTTTTCAACAATAAAATATATGATATACTAATATCACTGCAATTTTTGCTAATCTAGCAATTGTCATATGCAAATCATGAATTTTCAAACTAAGTTTTGACAGTTTTTGTAAAATTAATTATTAATTTTTCTTAGCACAGCAGTATATTAATAATGAAATATATTTGACCTTAATTTTCCAGTTTTGTTGTATTATATAATCACGTGCTCACTATTTTAAGAATATTTCCTTTTCCTATAGGCTGATGAGAGATACTTCTTCAAACCATGAGACCTTTTTCCTTGAGATTATCACTGTTTTGTCAAATACCTTCCTTTTCAATTTTGTTTGCAATAAATTCATTCGATAGGGAATCCGAGACGGAGTGGCCAATGTTTGGATAATTGAAAATTGTCACTAGTTCCCTTCAATTTATATTCGACGATGTGGACTGTAGTTTATTTAAATGATGTGGAGTATTGAATATAATTTATTACAATATTTACTTTATAAAATTGACGAACAGTGATAGTATGAGATAACTAATAATAGAAAGAATGATTGTTACATTTTTATACGCACACTTAACCTCGTCACTTACTTGGGCGCGCAAATATGCCATATCTCGCTTATGTTCGGGGCTGTCTCTTTTTATGCTGTCTATGGTTAAGGAGAAGGAAAAATTTAAAACAGCGGCGTAGCGTAGGCAACTAAACTAGCACGGTTTTAAATTGCAACATATAGAAAAAAGATTTTTTACAGCTGCAGGATCAATGTAGCTTTCTGATATTCCTTGTGTAATCGTGTATTCAACATATGTGGCTTCTTACTAGTTTTTTAACCTTAAATGTCTATATTTACTAATACTTCTATGTCGGTTCCAGGGCATCGATAATGATAGTATTTATTATTTCATTGTATTTTGTACTCATTTTTTTCACCTATTTTAAGTCCCATCAAAAACAATACATTAACGATGCACAATAAAAAATATTAGTGTACTGTGCCAATATGTATGTAATTTGTCAAAACAAAATTGTCATCCTTTAATCACCTTTCAACAAATCGGTATGGTAAAATAAGCATCGATCGTCCGTTAAAAATGTGATAAAACTCTAAATAAAAATAACCCGACATTGTGAACATTCTAGACTTTAATGTACAACTGCAGCCGTATTTTGTTTTATGGTTCAAATTTATGGATATCGTAAAAGCAGATATCCGGGTAAATTACATTGAGATTGAAACTTTGTGTGATAACATTCATACAAACACTGTACAAGTGTAGAGAGCCTACCTTTTCCTAATGTTACAAATTGCCCGTACTTTATATGCACATGTGTGAGACTAGTTGCAGCAGTTTATCTATGTGTAGCTACTTGATTCCACAATAAAATTACAAAATCGGGTTGATAGCGGAATACATTAAGGAGTTTATGTTCTAATATAACTGTAGATATACGATAAAACTTAGAATTTCAATATATAGGTACTTCAAGTAGAGTGACTGTCTTCTATTTTTGGCTAATGTAGTTGCTTCTCTCCATGTTTTTCCTCGTCGTTATAGTATATTACTAATTACGGTATCACATGTATATCTTCGCCTACCCTTTTTTCGTTTTAACTCTATTTTCGTTTCGTATACTTCTCTTATTTGTCGTTGCATGTGTCCCCACCAACTTACTCAACTTACTCAACGTACTAAATACTTCTCTATGGCTTAATTTTACTTTTCTGTGAGTTTGAGAGAAGATATGACTCACATCCACATGTTAATACAGGCCTGTAAATGGTATTAAAAACTTTTATTTTTGTTTGGGTATAGATATCCTCTTTTTGTTCATGAATTTTTGACTCATTGCGTAGTAGAGTTTTATTGTTTTGTCTATTCTTTCGTTGATTTCAGCTTCTTGTTTTCCTATTTGATTTAGTATTAGAGGAGACCGGGGTAGGAAGTCACATTTTTTTCTTTTGTGTTTATTGCCCCCGCTTTCTTAGTTTAAAAATAGAATTTATATATCAATAGATAGTTCATTCCTTCTAGTTTATAAGGTCTTCAAGGTTTTTTGTTTAACATTTCCCACTAAGGGAATATTACAATTTCTATGGAAAAGAAAAAAGTGAGACTTATAACCCCGTGTCAGGGATGGTTGTCACATCGTGTGGGGTAGGTAGTAACATGATAACTTGAAGGGGAAATAAATATATTTATTCAAATCGAACAAACTTGCATTGAGGAAAGATGGTTGTAGGTACTTAATTACCTATTGTGCCTAAGAAAATAAAGAAAAATGTTTTATACATAATAAAAACAAAACAAACTTCCATAAAAAAATATGTTAATGATAATAAAAACTATACTCATATCACAAAAAAACAAACTAAGCTTACGCTATCAAACAAACTGGAGACCTAAGAATACGGTAACGAGAACAAAAGAATATATCTAGACAGTCTAAAGAATCAGTCTGAATACTCTGAATCACAGTTCTGGCAAATGTAATATGGCATCCCAGGTGAGCCCATAACTTGCATTCTTGGCACTCAATCCAGATTTATTTGGGCTTGCTAGCAGAGTATGGGGATTCGCATACCAGGCAAAACACTTCATCCCCTTCCTCGTCTTCGTCGTAAACTGATTTTTTTTTCATTCCTTTTCCTTCCTTTCCTTTTGCACTCTTTTTTCTATTACCGTTTTTCACTTCCTTATCCTCACTCAAAACACGTTTCGTTACTTTCCTTTTTCTTGCTTCTTGTTCTAGTTTTTTCTCTTCCAAACAGGTGTTCTCCGGTGTGTCTGTTAGAATTGCTGATTCACATTTCCTTCTATCAGCTCTCTGCGACTTGCACGGAGTAGCTTTTGGTAGAGGTTTCAAAGCTAGCGGCGATACTATCAGAGAACTCCCTGCATTACTTGGACCAGGACCAGTGATCACGATAGGTTCCTCGGTAGCGTGATGCTGCAGCGATTACTATGACTTTGAGCAGATAGGCAAATTTTGTGACTTCATAGAATGAGCATGAGGGCCAGGGCTTTCATTTTCAGCCGATGCAGTATCTTCAAGGTCGGGAGTCCCACATGGAATCATTGCAGGTTCTTTAGTGACAGTGTTACGTTCGAGGTCAGTGTTAGCGTTTTGATTATGTGCACTATGGTGTGCGGTCTCGCCATCAGGATTCGTGATTAATGGCCTCTCTGTGACAAAAGATGGCAAGAAATCGTGATCTTGAAATATGTTCCGATTAAATGGGAAGATCCCACAAGTTTTAAAACCTGTATGAATATTGGGTGGAGTAACTACCATTGGAAAAGCCTGTGCAATTATTCCTGGTATTTCGTATATCGTCATTTATTGGCTTGGATGATTAATCATCCAGTTGTCCATTGCGTTGTTAACGTATTTTTTAAAAGATCCATACACCGATCTGTCCTAAGGTTGGAGGCGATAAGTGTAGTGTGGCGGGAACGATAACATTGTTATACCATTATCTTTTGCAAAATTTAGTCCTTCAATGGATAGATGGGATCTGTGATTATCCAACAGCAAGAGACATGGTTTTTCCTTTGTTGATTACACATGGTTATGGAAATATTTCAGGAAAGCAACAAATAGCTCTTCTGTCATCCAGCCCGAAGGATTACTTCCTCCTTTGCAGCCAATTGGTCCATCTCTGATGAAGTGGTCTTTGAAATACACCCTCGGAAAAACGAAGAATGCTGGTACTGAATTGTCACCTCCCGAAACAGCAGTAACTAGGGTGGCTAGTGTGCCTCTCTCGGCTGAGGTAATAGCACCAACTTGCTTAGATCCTTTTTGAGCAACAACTTTGTTCGGTTTTTGCACCGTAGTCACCCCAGTTTCGTAAATGTTCCATATGTTGTGTGGTTGGAAATTATATCGTTTAATTATGGATTCAAGATTATCGTAAATACTTCCGACATTATGCGGGATAAAACTAGTGGCTCGGGTCAGACTGGTAGCCTCAGGTGTTCTAATGGACAAAAAAGGATGTCTCTGCAAAAATGACGTGAACCAGTCGGAGCCAGCTAGCTTGTCCGTTTCCCAACACTTTGGAATTTTGATGTTATTGTAAACCGCAAGCTCGAATGTCATTTTCCGAATCTGCTTAGGAGACAACCCAAAATCAATTTTTGAAGTCAGAAGTAAATATTTTTCCAATTCTGCTTCCTGCTCATCGTTAAAGATCTGTCGTTTTTTTGGTAGCCCACTTGTGTAGATAGTGTTGATGTGACTATATTGCTTATCTCTTCGGTACTAATTTTTTTAAAATACCTCCTTAAGGTTCGATAATTAATTTCAAAATCTTTCAAGACAGAGCTCATGGATTTGTTAAGATTTTTCACTTCCCTGGCAGCACGCAGTATTTCTGCTGGTGTAACAAGCCCTCTGGCAGTTTTTCTTTTATGCTGCCGTGGCATATTATTATAGCTAGCCCTGGAACAAACAAACGTAAATGTAGCTAAAACTCAAAAAGACAACAAAAAGAAGCTCTATACATGCATGGGGCTGGTTGTCACACGTTACAACCGACCTCCGGCAACGTGAGACTACCGGCCGCAAACCACGTTTCACAAAATATCCTCCCAAAATAAGTTCTAATCAATATTTATTCAAAAAATTATGTAGCCCTATTATAAAGCACACACTAAACATCAGATATACACAAAAAAGTGCACTAATATCCAAAATTTAGGTATACTTACGGTACTTAATAAAGATGCACAAAAATTACTTTTACAATGGAAAAAAAAAACAAATGCAAGTGCTTCCTTCACGAAAGCTCAGAGCAGACTGAGGTGAAGTCTAAAGAGAGGTATTATTACCGCGAGCCTCCGACGCCTGTCAACGAAGTTACTCGTTGGCTCAGTTTTCTGTTATGGCCGCTGTGACAACCAACCCGTGAGACAACCGAACCCTGTCTCCCCTATTCCCAAACATTTGAATTCTTTAACTTGTTCTATTATACTCTTATCTATTTAGATTTTAGTTTCAGTGTTCTGGTCCCCTATTGTCAATACTTTGGTTTTAGAAGTACCTATTTATTCTCATTCATTCTTCTGTCACCATTTCGTTCCAAATCTTTACATTTTTGCGAAGTTGTTTCTCATTTCTTGCTAATAATACCACATCATCTGCAAAACTCCATCTGATATTTCAACTCTCACTAAATTTCTATATCCACATGTACATTGAATAGGGTAGGACTCAATCATCCACCATGGCTTAATCCCTTCTCTTTCTTGAACCCTTTTGATCACATAATTAGTGTTCATTGTGTTATAACGAGACTTCTCCTCTTCACAATTACCTACCTCAGTGCTCGTTTAGATGTCAGATTACCCCGTAGAACAATCTGTGCTCGCCAGTCGACTAGGCTTCGAGTTGAAGAAGGGGTGTATTCTTCTATATTTATTTCGATATCAAAAATGGGACACTAGAGAAGTTTAGGCAAGACTGCTTCAAACTAGCCCCAACTCCTCAGAAGGTTAATACACTTTTCAACACTTTAAGGTTTTATCAGGTTAGATTTTAAAATAGAAACAGCAAATATCGTCTCTGATTTATTATTGGACCTAGTGTCTCTATTCCAAGTTAATGTTACAAAATTTACAAGCTACAATTTATTAAAAAACCACTAAGTTAGATACCCGAACCCACCTGAAGGATGAAGTACCAGTAGTATATAAATAAATATGAGCTGAAGGCTAGAGGATTTCACAACTAAGTTCAAAAGAAAATCCTTAGTTAAACACTCAGAAGAAAATAGACAGTTACACAAAGTTGATATACAAATGTTCAAGAAATCTACAATAGTAAGACAAATAGTCTATAAGCACGTGAACCAATGACCATACAATTTAAAATTCATATGAAAATATCTGATACCAAAAACGAATGACTAGAATAATTACACTGTCGCAAAAATATAGGTATATAAAAAAATTTGTATAAAATACAACCACTACCAATACGTTATAAATTTATTAAGTATATCCATAGATGAACTTCTTCAAAATGTTTATACAAAAAGGAAAACAAATGAGTAAAATTATCAAAAAGTAATAATTGAAGTTACAACGCTGAAGGCAACTGTTCAAGAAAATAATTAATATAATATTATAATAAAATAAAAACAAAATGGAAAAAAATAATTTTACAGGTAGTTACAGGATACAGTAATCGAATCCCTCGATGGTATTCGTCCAGTTGGGTACGAGATCAAGCCTCTGGAAAAATCTCAGCTATACCAAGCCTCCAAGGCCTGCAATCACGGACCAGATTCAGGGGAAAAAGAAAACCCCCCAGAATTTTGAGTTCCTGAACTTGAACTGTCCAATGAGCGAAGAATCACCCTCCTTTCCACAGTCTCAGTGGATGGTTAAGAATTTTCAAACTTTTCAGTGGTAATGGCCGCCAACAGGTAAATCTCCACTCGCTAAGACAATTCCCATAGGACTATCTTCCTCGTCGAAATTGCGAGCGTATACCGTTCGTGGCAGGTATATCAACCGATATTCTTAGCGAACGGGCAATTTTTCGCGTTACAGTGTAAAGATCTTGAATAGCTCTTGTTGTTTTGCTGTTTACTCCCTTTTCCTCCAATACACTCCATATTTTTAATCTGGGTACTCTGTCGAACGCCTTGTCCAAATTTATTAAAGCCAGTTAGACGTATTTATTTTGTAATTGTATTTTTTCTACCAATTGTTTTATTGTAACAATATGGTCTTAAGTAGGTCTAAATCCATTTTTTGGTATTTTCACGTTATTCCGAGCCTTATTTAATATATGAAGTGTTAGTTGTACACATATTTCTCATATTTCTCATTTCAGCCGTAATTTTGTCATTACCTAGAGCCTTTCCTCATTGTAGCATTTCAATTACATTCTTCAGATGAGTGACTGTTTTTTAGTGTTTCAAATGAAACTCATTGTTTCTAGCTAATTTCACAATATAATGAAAAATGTTAGAAATTCTAAAAAAATAACAATTGTTTCGATAACTGAATATCATCGTCAGAATGACAGAAGTTACTTTTCATTTGATGCCTACCTGATGTTTAGTAGTTATTTTTGGCTAGACCAAGAAGTGACCTACCTACCTTATGATTTACTTAATATATGTTAATAGAAAAAAAAAGAAGATGTGATTTTACAAATATTGAAGCTTAGATATTATTAGCCGTATGGTGATATCATGGATATCATTTTCCCAATTAAGATCAGTATAACTCTGCAATGATATAGAAAATCAGGAAAATTATATCTGCAGATCTTTACAATTATTTTTATGGACAGTTTAGAAAGAAAAATCTTTGAAAGTAATATTTCAAAAAGTGTTTTATTCTGGTGTAGATATGTAGATGACTTATTAGCTTGTTTTATAGGTAGTGAACGACAATTAGATATATTTTTCAACCACATTAATAATTTACAACCAAAAATTAAATTTACATTAGAAGTTCAAGAAAATGACTTAATCAATTTTCTTGATTTGAAAATTCGAAGAGTTGATAATGTACTTGATTATTCAATTTACCGAAAACCAACACACACTGATGTGACAATTCCATATAGTTCCAATCACCTCATGTCACATAAACTAGCGGCATATAATTCAATGATACATAGAGCATTTTCAGTTCCTATGAACAAATGTAATTTTGATAGGGAGATTAATACAATTAGACAAATAGCAACATCCAACGGTTATCCATTACATATGATAAATAAGCTAATTAATAAAAAAGAGGAACAAGTTGTATTACAACTAATATTTCCTAAACAAACTGAAGAAATAAAAACTTATAAAACCATCACATATGCAGGAAATATTTCTAATAATATTTCAAAGATAATATCTTTAGCAGCGAATACAACAATTTTTTTAAAACAGAAAGTAACGTAAGTACAAAATTGTTAAATGTAAAAACAAAAATACCACCATTAAAGAAATCAGGTTTATATAAACTCAAATGTCCAGAGTGTAATGCTGTCTATTTGGGTCAGACCCTTAGAAATTTTGAAATCCGATACAGTGAACACTTACGAGTATACAGATTAAAAAAATCAGGTAAATTCCATTACGGAAAACATCTACTTGACACCAATCATTCATTGACACCTAACACAGAACTAGAAGTACTACATATTTGTGATAAGAAACAAGTACTGTATTTCCTTGAAGAGTTGGAAATTAGAAGACACTTAAGAAACCCACAATATGAAGACGTCAATGAACAGATAAATCTAGGGAGTTCTCCACTATTAAACTGTCTTCTTAAGTGATAATTGTAGAGATCAGCAGATATAGCTTTCCTGGTTTTCTATATCATTGCACAGTTATACTGATCTTATTTGGAAAAATGATATCTAGGATATCAGCATAGGGCTAATAATATCTAAGGTTCAATATTTGTAATACCACATCTTCTTCTTTTCTCTATTAACATATATTAAGTAAATCATAAGGTAGGTCACTTCTTGGTCTAGCCAAAAATAACTACTAAACATCAGGTAGGCATCAAATGAAATGTAACTTCTGTTATTCTGACGATGATATTCCGTTATCGAAACAATTGTCAATTTTTTTAGAATTTTCAACATTTTTCATTATATTGTGGAATTAGCTAGAAACATTGAGTTTCATTTAAAACACTAATATGAGTAGATTCCACGAAGTAAGGGTCGAGACAGTTAATTTCATTTTTAACTGTTTTTTCTTAATTTCTGTTTAGTGCGTCTCACAGATGAACCCTATCGACTTTCAGCTCACCAGAGCCAGTACAACGAGACCTCCGGAGTATATAGAAGTGACATATTTTATGAATGGATATTGTTCAGGACATTTCACAAATGAGACCAATTGTTTGTCAACTCACCAGAGCCAGAATAACGGGTCCTCTAAATCCAGATATACCACATTTTTGGGGAAATCTTGGATTGTTAACGCGATACAGCCTGCAGAGTACATACAAGTGACCAATTTTATTAATGGATATTGTTCAGGGCAATTCACAGGTGAAACCAATTGATTGTCAGATCACCAGAGACTATAAATTAATCCAGATATACACATTTTTGGTAATTTTTGGAGAAATTTTGATTTGTTAACACGATTCATCATCCGGAGTGTATTCGAGTGACCAGTTTCATGAATAGGTACTGTTCATGGTATCTCATAGATGAATCCAATTGAATTTCAGCTCACCAGGGCCGGTATAACGGGTCCTATAAGTCCATATATACCACATGTTTGGTCATTTTTGAGGAAATTTTGGTTTGCTAGGACGATACAGCCTCGGAAGTGCATAAAAGTAACCAATTTTATGAATGGATATTATTCAGGTCATCTCCCAGATGAAACTAATTGATTTTCACTCCACCAAAGCCAGTATAACGGGTCCTATAAATCCATATGTACCACATTTTTTGTCATTTTTGTAGAAATTTCGGTTTGTTAACACGATACTGCCACCGGGGTGTATACAAGTAACCAATTTTATGATTGTATATTGTTTAGGGCATCTATCTCACGAATGAACCCTATTGATTTTCAGCTCACCATCGCCAGTACAACGGGTCCTATAAATCTAGATATACTCATTTTTGGAGAAATTTCGATTTCTTAGTACGATACAGCCTCCGGAGTGTATACAAGTGACTAATTTTATGATTGGATATTGTTCAGGGCGTCTTACAGATGAACCCTATCAAGTTTCAGTTCACCAGACCCAGTACAACGGGTCCTACGAATCCAGATATACCACATATTTGTCATTTTTGGAGAAATTTCGGTTTGTTAGTACACAGCCTCCGAAGTATGGAAAAGTTAGTTTTAATCTTTAAAATCGTTTTCTTATCTTGGTGCCAACACTTCAATAACGAATCCTAGACATAATAAAATGCAATCTATACTATCATGTTAAAGGTAATATTTGGAGAAAAGATTCATATATATATATATATATATATATATATATATATATATATATATATATATATCACGTTTGATAATTCACACTATTGCTATTATTTTATTCCATAACATCTAATAAATACACTAATTTATATACATCGCCTCGGCCCATATCTGCAGTAGAAACGCTGCTTTTCTGTCACGTGACTTAGTTGACGATATTATTTAACACATACTATGTTGGTACTGTCTTCTTCTAATGACAGAAAAATAACGGAACTCAATACAAGCATTTCTCACATTGTTTTAATTCAGTTGCATATGCTTGATGACGTATCAGTCACGTGTCGGAAAAAACTCAGCGAGAATGTTTGGGTAACGTTAGCCGAAAGCTTCGACAGTAACAGCCTGTGGACTATTGCCTATTTAGCTAAATGCAGAGGGTACAGGGATAGATCCAAAAGTAATACTTCTGTTATGAGAATCTGTTTCCATACTTATTACGAGTGTTATTTCGGGAACAACAAATTCAGTTTGTGGAAAATTCCGTAATTCCAAATCTTATCGAAGGATGAAGTGCACGAAAATATCAACACACTCTCTTTTCAGTTATATTGGTTGATTCCATCATTTGCTTATTGACGAATGTAGGGAGAAATCAATCAATTGTTTTTCTGCTATTAGTACATTTATTCCTTAAGGATGATTTTTTTTTGTAGCTTTGGTATCAGTGATCAAAAGCATGGAATATACGGACGGTGAAGATGATGAAGATGTCTAGTCGGAAAAAGGGCGACTCCGAAATTTCTCACTGAAAATATGAATACGTTACAACAATCAAAATATTTGGAAACGGAGAGAAGGATATCAATTATTCGGATGAAACGCGGTGTAATAAAGGGAACACTGCTTTCAAATGTTGGCTTGATAATAATATTAATTTGCGGCAGGCCGAAACCCACCTATCGTACAATAATGCGTACACACATCAGTGGTGAAATTGGTTTAGTAAATGGTATTTTAAGTATTAATTATTCAGTAATCGTTTTTCATTATTCATTAGCTACTACAGGATAAATTTTCATAATCAAGTGCATAAACTTTTGAAGAAGTGGTACAAGTTTTAATCTGCTTCTATGGAATAAATTTAAAAGTTGAGAAATTCGTGTCGTTTTTCATATGAAAAGAAAGAGTTAGATGAAGTTGAAGTGAGATTTAATTAAGTTTTTATCACAAACTGTATATTTTTCAAAACAGCATCTTCTTAAAATAATCAATCATAACGTTTTTGACTTCACATGTTATCATTCAAAAAAGTTAGAATGCATGATTCAAACGAGATCGTTTAAGTGAATCGCAAAGGGATCCAAATGTTTACTAATGGGCATTATGTTCAGAAATATCATTTCATGATATATAAAATTGGCGAGGGTTGAAAGATTCCTTTTACAATGAATATAAATGTGGGTGGTAACCCTTTTCTCGAAAAAAATTTATATGCTGACAAAATACTCGCTTTTCCTGAAAATCTCTTTGTCTGGAAGGGCAGTAGCAATTGAGAAAGGCGTTTGGAGGAACCTCGGCCCAGTGACCGGAAATTATTAATAAGATATTCCAATTTAGTTCTATGATATTCCTGCGGGAATGACTACAGACCCTTTTTAATCTAATTGAGACCCTTCATTCCTTGTTATCCTCAAGTGACATTACACAATTGGTATAGGTATCTTCGGGTTTCGAAGAAATTTCATTATGTTCTAATGTAATTTTCCAGCCATTGATGGTATAATTGCAATGAGATGGTGTATATAGCTTAATATTATTATGTATAACAAAATTTTTCTAAAAACTCGACTTTTTTATTATATCAAACTTTTAGTAAAGTTTCAAATGAAATTGTCATCTATCTAGAAAAAAATAATTAATAAAATTGTTAAAATAAAGAAGAGTAAATAAAATGTTATATTGAAGTTTATTTAAAAAAATGTTTTAATTATAATTAATGTATTCTTTACAAGTATTCTGATGCTGTACAAAGACCTAAAAAAAATTGAATTTTATGTTAGTAATGCAATGATTTCGAGATTATTCTACGTCACCTAGAATGGATGTCATTTACTGCAGCTGACATGATGAAGTGGCCTCATAACTCAGTATATCATGTATTATTGAGAGTATTACTACTGTGTCATCAATTACGTAGCATTTCCTTGTCCGGGATATTTAATTGACGGCTGATTTACAAATTTTTTAACTTTAAGATAGCCCTAATATACGGTATACTGTAATAAAGTTTTCAAAAAGTTTGCCAGCTGCTCTAGAGTATCAAACTCGATATAATACTTCTTCGTAATTAACTATAACAAAAACTGTAATTTATCAACGGTTTCTTAATTTAATTAAGTAGGCATATTTTTTTCAGATTCTACAGCAATGTATTGTGAAATAATGGAATTGACAATTTTCTCATTTTGAAACTTTATTCATAAACACGTTTATTTTTGAGGCCAACAATCCTAAGCGCCAGTAGCAAAATAATGATTGAATTACGGAAAGTGGGGATGGTATTGTGGATACATGGCCTCGGTAATTTCGGCTGTTTTCCAGACTTGGCACTGAGGAACTATGATAATCCAAAAACATATTAATTAACATTAAAGTAACTAATAGTCTTACATAAACATAAAATCGAAAGAATTAAATTTTTACTCGCTACTCATAATAAACAAAATACGTTTGAAATTATTTACTACAAATTACAGCGCAATCGAAATTATACAATTAAACAAAGACAAAACTACTGAATTGGTTAGTAGATGTACTAAGCGGAAACGGGGGCGGAAGTAGGCCAAGTTGGATTTCGTAACCAAAGCAGCGTACCGGAATTGGCATCCATCGTGTGTTCTGTGATATGCGCCTTCTCTCATGTTCTCTATGATGTCATCCATCTTGTGTTCTGTGGTATGTCGTCATCAGTTATTTGCTCCATGTCGTCCATCTTTTTTTGTCTACGTCAATGTGCGACGTGAGCAGCGCTTTTGTTGGTTATCGCTGGGGGATCGAACGATCAACCTCTCCGTCCAAAGCTCGCTAATTTATACAGGGTATAGAGAAAAAATAATTGGTAGATGAGTTTAATGTCAAAATGGGGGAGCGGCGGTTATTAGGAGAAAAAAAATTCCATACACTTGAAAAAATAATTTATTATTGATATAATAATTACAAAGGTAATGCAATATATAAACAACCATTGTCGGTAACGCTGTACATTTCTTTGAGTGCAGGAGTATGGTCCTCCAGTGGTGTGGCAGGGATTTGAATCACGTTCAGAGTTTCCAGTTGCCTATGATATGCCATCAAAATTGCAGACGTCAATAATAATGGTAAACACACCAAAAACGTGGCATTTCTTCGGTAGAAATTCGGCTTATTGCTGTGCGCGTACGTACGTAAAGTCTGCAGCATACAACAGTTTAGTTTCCAATATATCATTTATTTTGGTATACTCGATGTCACCTGAAGAGTATGCCATACACGTTCTTTTCCAGGTATAATGCAGTTTTCTTATCACGCTGACTTAATGCGTCAATCGATTGAGGTGGCATTAACATGTAGTGACTTTGCTTAAAACCAATCTCGATGGTGAGTTTCATCTACGACGAATCCTTGGATGACTACGAATGCTACTCTCATGATGATGACTGCTAGAATTCTGAAGTGCAGCAGCACGTTCTGATTTAAATTCTTGACAATTTCGGTTAGGGGGAAATACTCCATTACGCAGTCGTTTATTATGACGAAATATACTTTGGTATTGTCGAGGAAACCAATGTTTGCTTCAATGTCACGTTTTACATCAACTGTAGATGCCTTCATGCTTCGTTCTTATTTTGAGAAATCGATAACAAACAATGCACGCTTCTTGAAAGAGGAATTATCCAACAGATAACGCTTCTGTGTCGAGTTCATATAGCTAGGATAAAATTTAGTATAGTTGAAATAGGCCTCACTGTAGTCAGTTTTAGAAGTCCAACTGCATTCTTTCATTGGGATAATATTCCCCATTTAGCGATAGTCGGATACTTTGAATGTCGGTGTTGTCGAACAAAGTTGAGTCGGCTGTGTTGTTGTCACGTTTGTTAGTTTGAAAGAAAACAATAACATAACGAGGTAGTTCGACTGAAGTTGTAGTTCAAAATTAGTTTTCGCTTGTTTGGTGAGTTTTATTTATTATATCATATATATATATATATATATATATATATATATATATATATATATGTATGTATATATATATATATTTATAGAAAAACAGAGACAAGTAATCATGGCTGAACTATTAACAAATAAAATTGAAAATATCACGGGGATTGCAGCCTAAATAATGTTAAATATTCTTGCTATACAAAACCGAGCGCTTTCGAAAGACTATTTCTTTCTTTTTCAAGGTTGCATGTTAGAATTATAAGAAATCAAAGAAAACAGGATACATAGTAATCGCCTCCGACTTAAGTTAAAGTTAAAATCAATGCCTCAACATTGAATTAAAAGGCAAAGGAAACTGAAAAATTGAAAAAGTGAACAAGTAAAAAATTGAAAAATTGAAACACTGAAAAATTGAAAAATTGAGTTTAAATTAACAACAATAATTAATACTTAGCTAAAATCTCTCCTGAAGGAACACATTTTGGTTTTTTTTAACTTCACCACTACTACATTGTGACAGAGAATATTTAAAACTGATTCGGTTGTTTCAAGTGTATCTAGTTTTTGGATAGGAAGTAATGTTTTTTACTTTACCATACCTGCTTTCAGTCGTATTCTCTTCAAGCGAGTTTGTTTTATTATATGTCTACATAACAGGGTAGTTAGAAAATTGCAAAGTGGGATACCAAATGTTGCACCAAAACTAGCAATGAGATTATTATTTAAAATTTTTTGGATCTTGATGTCCAATTACTGTTAAAAATTTCTGTTTCTTGCAAAAAAATCTTTTTCCTTCACAAAACAGTTGTCTGCTGTTATCCTTTGGTAGGTTATTTTTAACAAGGAGTTGAATATGTTCAGAGTCACCAAACAGCATGAACTCTCACTTCATCCGTCCCGTGGCTGTGAACACATCCAGGCAGTTGATTTCTTATAATTCTAACATGCAACCTTGAAAAAGAAAGGAATAGTCTTTCGAAAGCGCTCGGTTTTATATAGCAAGAATATTTAACATTATTTAGGCTGCAATCCCCGTGATATTTTCAATTTTATTTGTTAATAGTTCAGCCGTGATTACTTGTCTCTGTTTTTCTGATAGAATGGGGTTCTTTGAGGAAATTAGTCGTACTTTTGGTGGGGCGGTTTCCAATTCTCTTAAAGAATGGACCAGAACAACGTCCAATTTAATAAAACAAAAAAACAGGAAATTATTTTTACTCAATTGGGAAACATCGAATAACACCAGTACACATAACTAATAACTTAAAAAATGTAGAAAAATCAATAATTACAGAGAATGGAAGGAACAAACACAGAATTAACAATTTCATAAACAGGTTAAAAAACAAAATTATGAACTTAGAAATAAAAAATTGTCATGAGTCTGTCAATAAACTGTCAAGGGCCCAGAGCACCCTAGAATCCAAATTAATAGAGTCTCTACCCACTGATATCTGGGTTGAATTTAAAAAAAGACAATTACAAACTAAGAATAAATTTTTTAATAAGATTAAAAATAAAAATATCGCAAAAATTAACAATTTAAAAAAAGACTCCTTTGAATCCATAAAAATACAAGATAAGTGGCTCAGGAACTTGACAGACGTTGACATACCCATAGATGTCAGAAGTTTTCTTTCATTGGGTCACAAATTCTGCATTCCACCAAATATTAAAAATGATAAAATTAAGAATTTACTTGCAGACATTGAAAATTTTAATGATTGGGTTACATTGTGGTATGCAAGAAGCGAAAATTACCAACAATATCACAAATTTCCTGCATCAAAATAAAAAACACAATTCATATTTCAATTTCCTTTTTAATAAAACTAAGAAGTTTCTCAAAGAACATTCAGAATTAATAGTAACTAGAGCTGATAAAGGTAACGTTACAGTCATTATGTACAAAGATCATTACACTGACCTAGCAAACAACCTGTTAAATGATGAAACATATTACGTTAAAATAAATAGAAATCCAAACTCAACAATTTTACAAAAAGCACAACAGTTAGTTAAGGGACTCTCAAATCAAATAGATATTGAAGACAGAAAATCACTTAGAATGAGTTCGTCAGTGATCCCGAAATTTTATGGTTTGCCTAAAATACACGAACCAACTTTAAGTCTAAGACCGATTATATCATCAGTAGAGGCACCAACAGATAAAATAGCACAATTCATAACTAGTAAATTAACGAAATCCTATAATGTTGACAATGAATACTACATACAAGATTCTTTTAAATTTGCAGAATTCATACAAAACCAACAGATTCCTGAAAACTATGTAATATTCAGCTTAGATATGGTCTCTTTATTTACCAACACTCCCATTACTTTAGTAAAACAAAGTATAACAAAACATTGGGAACAAATACAAGAACATTGTAATCTTAGTCTTGGTAATTTTTTAAAAATGGTAGATTTCATTAGCAATAATACTTGTTTTGTTTTTGACAAGCAGTTTTATAGACAGATTTTTGGTGTACCAATGGACAGTCCTGTGTCTCCTATTTTTGCTCGGTTCGTCATGGATGATTTGATTGCTGATTGCCTGAGTAAGATCAACTTTCACATACCCTTTTTTAAAAAATATGTAGATGACATCATCACCGCGGTTCCTAACAACCAAGTTGGAACAATTCTAAATATTTGCAATAGCTACCACCATAATATACAGTTTACAGTGGAAGAAGAACGTGATAGATCTGTACCTTATTTAGATACGGAAGTGATCAGAACTAACTCGAATACCCTGATCTTAGATTGGTATAAAAAACCAACTTTTTCAGGAAGATATATGAATTACATGTCTTATCATCCATATAAAATGAAAATGAACTTGGTTTTAGGACTTAAAAACAGAATAAAAAAGATCTCACACCCATCATGTTTACAAAAAAATTATAAAGAATTGTTTGATATTTTATTACAAAATAGTTACCCTGCACATATTGTAAAAAAGTTGATTTTTAACTCGCAAGGTGATCGAACTGTCCCTGGGGGGATGAGCGGAGATAGGAATCACACAGAAGGTGAAAACCAACCTAATATTGTTTTCGGATCAATACCATATCATGGTGAAATATCTGATAAAATTATTAAACGTTTCAAAGATCTTCCCACAGTAAAAATTGCTCAAAAATCAGCGCAGCCTTTGAACCAATTGTTCACTAAACTTAAACACAAAGATGAGACCCTCCAACGTACAAACGTGGTCTATCAAATACATTGTATGAATTGTGAGAAGAAGTATATAGGTGAAACCTCACAAAATTTAAAAAATCGTTTGGTACAACATAAAAGTGATAGTAGGTTAGGGAAAAGAAAATGTGCTCTTGCAGAACACATAATAGATGAGACACATCACGTAGATTTTAGAAATTGTCAGATTTTGGAAGTTGAAAGAAATAGAAATAAACGTAAATTCTTAGAAATGTACCACATCCAAGTTAATGACCTAACTATGAATGAAAAATCTGACATCGATGATATAAGTAAGATTTATACATATTTGTTACATTTTACAAATGTCAACCCAGCTAGCAGTGACGATTCTTCCCTTAGTTAGTTGTTGTGGGATGTCTGTGGAGAAATTGTGGCGTTTCTTTCACGGGCGTTGTACTATCAGCTGACTCCGCTATAAACATTTTTTCACACTATAACATAATTTATAAAAAAAGTAATAGTATAGCATGTTGAATCAAATAGCACCAGGCATTGAGAGTACTAACTTGAACTAACAGCATTTCGGGGAGGTTTGTGGGGAGTTCCTACCTCTGTCGGGACTGACAAACTTGACAGGGTGTGGAGCTTGCCATTTCCCTCTTTGAAGGTTGTTTTTATAATTAAATTAAAAAAAATTTAATAAATAAAAAAACTCTTGCTACTCAGAGGGTGACAGCCACTGAAGTTGGCAATTTCAGAATCTTAAATTCCAGGGTGAGAGACTGGACGTTTGATTAATTAATTTTTTTCTTCTCTTTTCTGTAAGGAAACCTCTTGTGATAAGGAAACTTACCACCTATTGGTGTTCTCCTCTTTTAGCCTGTGCTTTTTTTTACACGCGATAACTGCCTGGATGTGTTCACAGCCACGGGATGGATGAAGTGAGAGTTCATGCTGTTTGGTGACTCTGAACATATTCAACTCCTTGTTAAAAATAACCTATCAAAGGATAACAGCAGGCAACTGTTTTGTGAAGGAAAAAGATTTTTTTGCAAGGAACAGAAATTTTTAACAGTAATTGGACATCAAGATCCAAAAAATTTTAAATAATAATCTCATTGCTAGTTTTGGTGCAACATTTGGTATCCCACTTTGCAATTTTCTAACTACCCTGGTATGTAGACATATAATAAAACAAACTCCCTTGAAGAGAATACGACTGAAAGCAGGTATGGTAAAGTAAAAAACATTACTTTCTATCCAAAAACTAGATACACTTGAAACAACTGAATCAGTTTTAAATATTCTATGTCACAATGTAGTAGTGGTGAAGTTAAAAAAACCAAAATGTGTTCCTTCAGGAGGGATTTTAGCTAAGTATTAATTTATGTTGTTAATTTAAACTCAATTTTGCAATTTGTCAATTTTTCAGTGTTTCAATTTTTCAATTTTTACTTGTTCACTTTTTCAAATTTTCAGTTTCCTATTGCATTTTAATTCAATGTTGAGGCATTGATTTTAATTTTAGCTTAAATCGGAGGCGATTACTATGTATCCTGTTTTCGTTGATTTCTTATAAGTCCAACATGCAACCTTGAAAAAGAAAGAAATAGTCTTTCGAAAGCGCTCGGTTTTGTATAGCAAGAATATTTAACATTATTTAGGCTGCAATCCCCGTGATATTTTCAATTTTATATAAATATATATATATATATATATATATATATATATATATATATATATATATATATATTGAACCAGATATCTTAGATAATAAGAGAAGTAGTATTATAAAATTAAGTTTTTTAGTATGAAATATATATATGAAAATAACATAATTTAAGAAAACAAGTAAAAAGGAAACACTTTTCTTAATTTAAACAACATATCAAATAAAGATATATTAAATAACAGCCAATAACAATATAATAAATAAGGAATTACCTCAATGATAACATAAAATATAGATATTGCCTAACCAATGTAATGATGTAAATAAAGTTGCCTAAGACGAAGATTATTTTCCATAACTTAATCAGCTGTTCATCTGAAATGAAAACAAATATTACTATAGTTAATTCATTATAATTATTAATTTAAGAATAAGAACAAATATAAATATTGAATAGAATATAATCCAATAGATTTCATAGATAAACAAATAATGACATATAGACAAATAACATAAGAGAATTTATATTTATAATTGATATGAATGTAACAAGGATATACTATCAATAATAATATTGAATGTTGTACCATGTAAGTGTATCTAAGTATAACCAATTTTAATGTATTTGTATGTATGAAATTGTTTTGATAAGTGATTGAAGTTTCAATTATCTGATTACAAAAGACAATATCTTATTGGTTGTAAAAGATGACATAACAAACTGTGAATCAATAAATAAACTTTAGAATAGTGACCTGGAAAAGAACAAAAGACTGTTTGTTTAAAAAAGTCGAAAATCGAGGGGACGCTTAAGAAAAACAGAAGCGAGTGTTAAGAAGCGAGGAGTGTGTGGGATAGTGTTCCTAAAAATTTAAAGATATTCCCGGTTTAAGACATTTAAACTCCTAAAGTACGATTAAATACAATATTAGAAATACTTACAGTTAATTGTAACAAGTTTTCCGACAAGAATCTGTGAAATTTTCAACAACCTTGGTTTTTTTTTGGAGATTCAGTGGAGTGTTCCTGGGATCCAGAGACTTTCTTCCAAATTCAAGATCAACAGGTCAGTGTATTTAAATCATTTATTGGCCAATAAATAGTGTAAAAACTCAAAATCCCAATTAAGTACTTGATTTCATAAATTGATAAACTTTTTCACATATGATCGATCTAAAAAAGAAAGAAACAGACTTTATATAGTATATTCATTGCATAAATCATTAAATTTAATAAAAGGCCGAACTTTATATAAATTAAAATATGTACTTACGCTAATCACGCCATCTTGTAATCGCAGAAATCTGGTGATTGAAATTTTATAATGTTATAACCATGTCCATCTGTATATAATTTCTATTTTTCTATCCATGTATATAACTCATTTCTTCCCACAGCTATTTGTATCATATATAACTATGATCTATATATAAATTCTTTTATGTTTATTGTTGAACCATTCAATTGTTTTCATCGTCAACAAACTGTGTTGTATAATATAGATGCTTCTTACGTATCATAATTGTTTGTTTCATGCTAAAGCGCATGACTAGTTTTTTCACGCATGCGGATTTATGATATTATTAAAATCAATAAATAAGTACAATATAACCATTGGCGTCGCATATTATTTTATCAAATAAATATTGCATTGATAATTAAATTGATTTCAAATAATGTGTTTTCTTTTTATTTCAACTATTACATCAGTATAAATTGCCAGGACTCAAAGGGAAAAAGGATTTCATGCTCCCGAATAATCTAATTAACATAAATTATTAAACAAATATTAAAAACAAACTGAGCTAGCCAAACTAAAACAAAAATTCTAAATTATAAACATATACATTTAAATCTACTATAAAAGTAAGTATAATATCACATAAATGTTTATAATATATATATATATATATATATATATATATATATATATATATATATAGTAGCCCTTTACTTTGCGTGAATTACCCATGATTCTCTTTGTTGTTGTTATATATATATATATATATATATATATATATATATATATATATATATATATATATATATATATATATATATATGTATATATATATATGTATGTATATATATATATATATATATGTATATATATATATATATATATGTATATATATATATATATATATATATGTTATATAGGAAAAAATGCTTATGTTTAAGTAATGTTACGCAATGTCAAACATCAGATTACGATTTCCGTATTTTCATGAGAACGATGCTACGTTGCGTTTTTATAAAATAAACACATTAAGTAACACAAATATTTTGTTACAGAAAAATAATGATTTCTGCACATTCATGGGAGCTACATCGAATTCTCCATGAAAATAAACGCTGACGTTGATTTAACAAATTCTATAAATTATTTGACTTTATGTAAAATAGTTAGTTACAATTATAATTTCAACCTATTAATTCTTTTTTATAAAACATAAAACTGTGTAACTCAATAAAAATTGTTTTTAAAAAGTTTAATGTGAATTTGTGAATATAACAGTGGCGCAGTCAGTAGGATTCCTAAACACATTTAGAACAAGGATTGCCTAACTAAGTGTGGTGGTTCCTAAACCTTTGAGGAATTTTCAAGTACCAGCTCCAGATCTTCAAGAAGCAGACGGTCTCTCCGGCACCAGGAACACGCAAACTGCTAACCAGGTGTAGCAAAGCTCACGGATAAGGATTTCAACTGCCAAGGAAGGAATGAAAATATTTACGTAAGAATCATCTCCTTTTATTTTTATTTAATATTATGCAATTTATTTTTTATTTTTACCAAGTTCTATTGTCATAATTTACTTTTATTTTGAATACAATCATTTTAATATAAAGCAAAATGCCTGAAACACGTAGTGCAACAAACACTAATGCCAATGCTAATACTCCAGTTGCTCAAACCGATCAAGCGTCAAATCTTGAACCTTACAGATTATCCGAAATATTTTCAATAATTCCGGAATATGACGGTAATCAAATTTTCTTAAATACTTTTATTAATGCTTGTAAAACAGCTTACAGAATGGCCGGCAACGACCAAAAAGTACTTTTAACTCTTCATATAAAAAACAAACTTAAAGGAAGAGCCGCTGAATTAGTTAATTCACGCGACCCTTCAAATTGGGAAAAAATTAAAACATTATTAAATACTCACTTTGGAGATTCTCGCGACTTAAATTCATTAATTCAAGACCTTCAAAGTATGAAACAACTACCAAACGAATCGCCTTTAATTTTTGTTCCGAGATTACAAACTATGGAAGCAAAAATGTATTCAGCTATAAGTAAATAACAGCATTTAACAACAGATCAAAAAGTAGCACAAACACGTCTTATAGAATCATTAACTTTAAATACTTTATTAACCGGTCTAGATCCAAAAATTAGTCAAATTGTTAGAGCTAGTAATCCAATAAGTGTTTTATCAGCTATTTCACGAATCAGAAGAGAATTTCAATTAACTTACTATGAAAACCACCAACCTCAGACTAACCGTAATACAAATAATATACCTACTCGTAGATTTAGCCAAAATTCACCAAAACAATGCAATTTTTGTCATAGAATAGGACATACTATAAATGAGTGTCTCACACGTCAAAGACAATCTCAAAATTTAGCTCAGGGTTCCTTTAGACCAAATCAAACTCCTAATTCACATAACCAAACTGGCCAAAATTTTCAACAAAGGCCACAATTTCAAAATAACTAACAAAATCAAAATCGCCCATCTGTAATTAGACCAAATCCAAGTTTTAGACCTCAAGGACCACCGGGAAATCGACCCAACACAAATTTTAATCAACAAAGAACTTTTCATTTGAATCGAAATCGTGATTTTAACAAACACTCTCATAACAGTTATGACTATTATACAGATGATAGTCAAAATTATTATGAAAATCAAGAACAATACTCCGATAATTCACTTGATTATCAAGAATATTACCAAGAAATTAACCCCAGTGCTCCTGACTATTATACTGTTAATAGTGAAATAGAGGAAATTTATTATACTGCTGATAGTGATCCTAACTCTGATAATGGTGTACCAGTTTGCAATACGAATGAAGACGAAACTTTCGATTATAGCTATATCGAACAAGACAATTTTAATTATAATAATGAAAATATTTATAATTTTGATTCTGATAACATGCTAAATCCAAATCATGATTATTATCAGGATTTTCGACAAGGCCCTTCACAAACGAAACCCCTAGATCCGCTAAACGACCAAACTTCAAATTTGTCGATCTCAGACCTCAGTTCACAAATTCAAACCATGAGTTTGAACAGTCCAGAATCGGACTGCCTCGAACAGATGTTCATGTGAAATATTCCTTACCGGTAAATTCTAAAAACTTATACTATATTAGAGACAGAACAAACACTTATAAAATTCTAATTGATACAGGTGCTGGATTATCACTTTTCAAACCCAAAACTCGATCGATCGATCCCCTGAAAATGTAATTATTCAAGGTATAACGAACCAAAAAATGAGAGTTAACGAATCAACCCTTATTCCATTTAAACCTAACGATCCACACAGAGTATTTATTTGTAATTTAGATATTGATTTTGATGGATTATTAGGCATGGATTTTTTAGAACATTATAATTGTATAGTTGATCTAAAAAATAAACAACTTATTACTGATTTCAAAATTGTACTATTATTTAAAGTAACAAATAACGAAACTACCAATATTTCAATCGAAAACCAATTTCCACAAATTTACAAAAATACAATTTCCATTGAACCCAGGACTGAACAAATCTTTAAACTAAAATGCGATTTAGTTAATACTGATGCTATACTGGTAGGTCAAGAAGTAGAGAAAGTTAAACTACCAAACGCATTAGTTAAAATAAATGAAAAAGGAGAATTTTTTGTTTCAGTATTAAATATTAATTGTATACCTAAAACTGTAACATTTTCAAAACTTAACTTAGAACCATATGAAATAAATACTGTAAATAATATTCAACTAACTACCCAAGAAATGTGCACCGATAGAACATCGGAAATAAAAAATCAACTAAGACTTGATCATCTTAATGAAGAAGAACGAGACCGAATTTCCCAACTTTGTCATGGTTTTTCTGACATTTTTTATTTAGAAGGAGACATACTTACTTCCACCAACGAAATAAAACATTCTATAGATACGCAAAATTCTAAGCCCACTTATGTAAAATCATATCGCTATCCCCAAATTCATAAACAAGAGGTGAAAGATCAGATCAATAAAATGCTTTCACAAAACATTATACAACCCAGCAATTCTCCATGGACGTCTCCCGTGTGGCTGTGCCCAAAAAGCTCGACGCATGAGGTAAACAAAAATGGCGTGTTGTCGTAGACTAAAGAAAACTGAATGAGGTTACTGTAGACGACAAATACCCGTTACCAAACATTGGAGATTTATTGGACCAGCTTGGTAGGTGTCAATATTTCACAACACTAGATCTTGCATCAGGCTTTCATCAAATTGAAATAATGCCTGAAGATATATCAAAGACCGCCTTCACAGTTGAAAACGGACATTTCGAATTCCTCAGAATGCCGTACGGTCTAAAAAATGCACCTTCAACATTCCAGAGGGTCATGGACAATGTCCTTGCTGAAATTCAAAACGAGCGATGTCTTGTCTATATGGACGACATCATCGTCTATTCACCGACAATTCAAGAACAAATTACCCGCTTAACAGAAGTATTCAAGAGACTTCAAAAAGCTAACTTAAAACTTCAGCCAGACAAGTGCGAATTCTTGAGAAAAGAAGTCGCCTACCTTGGACATTTAATCACGGAAGATGGCGTTAAGCCATTTCCGGCAAAAATTGAATGCGTCCAAAAATTCCCCTAAACCTACGAACCAAAAGGAAATAAAATCCTTTTTGGGACTCGCTGGTTACTACAGAAGATTTATACCGAACTTCGCTAACATTTCCAAACCAATGACAAAAATTTTACAAAAAGATGTCCCATTTAATTTTGACTCCGAATGTCAAAAGTCATTCCAAGAATTAAGAAATGCTCTTACCTCTACTCCGATATTGATATACCCAAACTTTGAAGAACGATTTCTTTTAACTACCGATGCTAGCGCATTTGCAATCGGTGCGGTTTTGTCACAAGGCCCAATAGGTAAGGATTTACCGATAGCCTATGCGTCCAGGACATTGTGCAAAGCAGAAACCAAATACTCTACGATAGAGAGAGAACTTTTGGCAATTGTGGGGGCAGTTAAACACTTTAGACCCTATTTATATGGCCGAAAATTTACCCCTATAACTGACCACCGTCCACTTACTTGGTTATTCTCTATAAAAGACCCCGGTAGTCGTCTAGCACGATGGCGCCTCAAATTAGAGGAATACGACTATCAAATTGAATTCAAATCTGACAAATCCAATAAAAATGCCGATGCCCTTTCTCGAATAAAAATTAACCACATAAATGACTTTGATTCATTTCGTTCAAAATTAGGAAACTTTACATATTTACCTTACCCAATTTATCCCGCTCTTGAAGATGCAGGGCCATCCCAACAAACTGAAAATAAACCTGAAATTGACTGGGATGCCGCTGCAGAAGAATTTTTGTCTTTTGAGGAACTTTATAAAACAAAATCACTGATTGACTATTCTAAAATTGAATATTCCAATAATCATCTTCTAGACAAACAAAATAAAAACATTTTAACCTTTTTTCAACAAAACAATTTACAAGATTTTCATGAAAAAATAATTGAGGATATATTTGAGGGAAACCCCGACTTTTCTTATGCCATGGGATCCAGACAGTATTAGTGAATACTTATTTGCAGCAATTTACAGAAATCGAGATTTATTCAAACCTTCAGAAAAATATTTTATCGAAAATAATCCTAACCTACCAATACTAGAAACACTATCATTTCTACTTTCGGAAGTTGACGTAAAATTCACTATTTGTCAAAATATTACTAAAGAGCCAGAACAAAATCAAATACCTATCATCTTAGATCAATTCCATAATGGCAAAAGCCAATTTCACCGCGGAATTAATGAAACTATTAGGCGAATACGACAAAAATATAATTGGGCCGGCCTCAATCGAGATGTCGAAAATTATATTAAGTCATGCCGGGCATGCCAAGAGACAAAAATATGTCGCAAAAATTTGGACAGTCCCCTCGTTATAACTGAAACGCCTAAAACACCTTTTGAACGTATTGATATTGATATTTTAGAGGTACCTCAAAAAAATTACGCTCTTACGATAAGAGACGAACTAACAAAATTTTCTCAAGCATATCCGATTGAAGATAAAAGTGCCAAATCCGTTGTTACTTCATTATTAGCTTATTTTCAGCATTTTGGTGCACCACTTCGCATTCATTGCGATGCCGGTCGCGAATTCAATAATGCGTTAATGAAAGACCTTTGTAATATGTTCGATATTAAGTTAACATATTCAAGTGTCGGTCAACCGCAAAGTAACGGATCTCTAGAAAGATTACATGCTACTCTGATAGAAATGATTCGAATAAATTTAGCAGACCACCCCAATGAACACCCCTTCAGTATTTTACCATTTGCTATTATCGCTTATAATAACTCTATAAACAAAACACACGGATTCACACCATACGAACTTGTATTTGGACACACGTCCAGTAGACCTCCTGGAAAATTATACAATGAACAAGAATTAATTGCGAAATATATTAGAGATCCAAATAACCGCATATCCTATTATTATAAAATAGCGAGAGAAAAAAACCATAAAGCAAAAAGAAAAAGCTAAAGACCGATTTGATAAACATGTCTCCGAAAATAAACCAAATTATGAAGTAGGTGACAAAGTTTACGTAAAAGAAACTCAAATAAAAAACTAGTTAGAAAATAAGTTTAATGGCCCTTTCGAAATACTAGAGATACACAGAAATTCCGCAACAGTATTGAATTTAGAAACAAATCAAAAATAAATTTCGATCTTATGAAACCCTATGTTGAGAATTAACTTATTTTCAGGTTTCTGCTGCTGATCGGAACAGCAACATGTCAATATAAAATCGAACCCATAAACAATACAGTTGGAATCTACTACCACGACGAAACCAAAATGATGGTTTCGAACGACGAATGGACTTTATTAGTGCATAAAAATATATCAGCTTTTAAACAAACTTTTGAAAGAAATAATAGAATTCTTGACAAAATTCAAAATACCTTTACTTCAAACTACTCCAGTATGAAGTCCTTCCGATCCGAAGTAAAATAACATTTGGCAATATTGCAACAAATTACAAAATCTATTGGCGATAAATTTAGTGAAATATCTTTCGATGTTAAAAGACAAAAACGAGGGTTAATTAATGGTATTGGCACCATATTTAAATCAATAACCGGAAATCTCGATGCGTCTGACGGTGAATATTATATGGACTGCATTAATAAATTAAAAACTGATAAAAACCAGATAGAAAACTTATTAAAAAATCAAATGTCAATCACAAGCTCAGTCATTACAAATCTCAAAGTACCATAGGACAATTAAAATTAAATGAGAAAATATTTAATTCAGATATAGAAAAAATTGAAACCACCATTCGACAATCAACAAAGAAATTGCGCTTATCGAAGCCAAATTAAATTTCTTTGAAATTTGCGAACAACTAATGGAGAGTTATTCGTATCTTGAAAATACTATTAATGATATTCTAAACTCTATCACTTTTGCACAGCTTCAAATAATTCATACTTCTATTATTGAACCAGAAAATTTGATCAATGCTCTTAAGAAAATATCAGAAAATACAATAAGGAAAGGTTTACCGCTACCAATAAAATATTCTGAAATTTCACAGTATTTGGAAATAATCGAGTTCGAAGCATATCAAACAAATTCAGATCTTGTTTTCGTTCTTAAAATACCTTTGATTGAACCACAAGTATTTACTTTATTCCACCTTTTAGGGATGTTCGATGATCATCGATTTTCGTTCATCATCGATATTTAAAGTTAAAACATCGATGTCTCAACATCGAAGTCAGATAGTAATAATATCGAAGACATCGATAATGGGGCATCGATAATACAATATCGATAATACCAACAAAATTCAATGGGATGAGAGGTAGACAACAAACAATACGTTAATGTGAATTATTAGTTACTAGCCTTATGATTTCCTGCTGATTATATTATTGATACGAGACTATAAACACATCTCGTCAAAAAAGTAGAAACTCATCTCTATCTACTCAGAAATTTTGATTACAGCTTTAATAAATAGATGGCACAACGTTCAGAAGTACCTAGCTTACTTTTGTATCGGAATTGTAATTCATTGAACAGTCAGTAGCTTGAATTTTTTCTCTGGGATTTTTTCAAATATTTATAATAAATAACAAGAAGCAAGTCGTCATCTCGTCATCGTCATTTAAATTAAATTTTAGATAATACAACAGGTTTTAGTCAAAGAATAAGTTTTTTTGATTTATTACGGAAGCTTTCATTTAACTAATTTTTAAACGGTAGGAGAAAATAAATACCTAAAATTATTTTTATTATTTTGGTAACATAAAATACTCTGTAGATTCAAGTAATGTGATTTCTTTTTTTAGATAAATTATTAAGATGCCACCAAAAAGTAAATACTGGAAATGTTTTAAAAAAATTGATAACTCCCAAGAAAGATGTCATTCCTGTTCAAAAATTATAAAAACTTGTGGAAATACAACAAATTTACGATTACGCATAGAAAAGATGCATCCTATAATAAAGAAGAGACAAAATGATGCAGAAACAGATGTATCAGAAGCATTAGGATCTAAAAAGCTTCGTAGTGTGGATGAATGTCCTACAACGGAAGAGATGCAAATTCAGCCGCAGCAGTATGTGATTATTAAAAGTTATGTCAATCCCGAAAGTGCTCAAAGTGATATTAGCGGCACTAGCGCTACTGCTTCCAGAAATGTGTTAAATTTAAAAACTCATTTCAATCAACATTAACATCACATTTTAGAAATATTCATGAGTATACTGAAACAGGTGCCAAAAGTTGTCGGTTATCTGCTGCAATTCTCTTTATGATTTGTAAAGACTCGCAACCTTTTCAAATTGTAGAAAATGAAGGCTTTGTTGAATTAATGAAAATTGCTGCGCCTTTATACAAAGTGCCCTCAAGGTTTACTTTCACGAAGATGTTGGAGAATAAATTTGAGGTAACTCAAACCTATTTCAAAAATACGTTGAAGACAGTCAACAGTTGTAACCTCACTACAGACGTATGCACTGAGACTATGCAGACTCGAAATTTTCTTGGTATCACTATACATTTTGCAAATAACGATAAGCTGGAATCTGCTACTCTTGGAGTGTATGAATTATCAGAACATCATACTGGTGACTTTATTTCTCAGTTGTTAATAAAAACATGTACGTGTGAAGTGTGGAAATAAGCAATAATAAAGTCTTGGCGGTAGGTGCAGGAGCTAATATGCTAAAAGCCGTTGATCTAGCATTTGATGAAAAATGTCACATACCTTGTTTTGCTCACATGTTAAATTTAGTTGCCCAAAAATTGCTTAAGAAGACACAAAAGTTACCTGAATTAATTGCAGGAATTAAAAACATTGTAACATGGTTTAAGCGTAGTGTGATCGCAAGTGACGAATTACGAAAAGAAATACCACTTAAACTAATCCAAAAAGTTTCCACTCGTATAAATTCAACTTTCTATATGATAAAAAGATTTTTGGAAGTACCTGTCGCAATAAATTTTTTTTAAATTGTCATGCTACGGCTCCTCCAATGATTACAGCCAAAGACATAGAACATATAAAGGAAATTACGGATATATTACGACCAATTGAATTGGCAACTCGCGAAATTTGTGGGCAAAAATATGTTACAAGCAGTGGAGTCATTCCATTAAGCAAGATGTTATCCTTAAAAATATCCGGATTAGAACCGAAATCAGCTATTGCGATAAAACTTCACGAAAACGTAATGACAGAAATTAAAAAAAGATTACATACAGCAGAATCTATCAATATTCTGGCTATTTCCATTTTATTGGACCCCAGGTTCAAAAATATCCACTTACAAGATACTATAGCATGTTTCAGAGCTACTAAAATTATGAAAGATTTGATAGTAATCCAAGAGACTAATGAATTCGAGCAAGCAGACTTAACCAAAAAAAAAAAATATTCCAAAGGTGACATCAAAAAAGAACTTAATTTATGGGATGACCATTATGAACTTGTTCAAGAAAAACAAACAGCTCTACCTCTTCAAAGGGAATTCAGTGATATGCCTTCAGAGTTAACATATTATTTAAAAAAAAAACCTAAGTAATATGAAGCAAAAACCGTTAGAAATGTGGTGTCATGGACTTGGTTGCTCGTTTGCCAAAATGAAACCGGTTGCGATAAAATATTTAACCTGTATTGCAACTTCCACGCCATCAGAAAGACTGTTTTCCAAAGCAGGAGTTGCATTAACCCAACAAAGAAACTGACTGAAAGGACCATTACTTTCAAAATGATTATTTATGCAATAAGTAGATAAACTATTGTGGGTCTTGTAAACTTTGTCATTTTTATTAGGTAAAGGTACACACTTGAACTATTTTTATTTATAGTTTATATTTAGATTCCATAACATACTTACGTCTAAACATTAGTTTATTTTTATTTTTATACTTTATTTGTATTTTCATTTCCTCACAGTTTAAACATATATTTATCATCTAAATAAACATTTTATAGTGTTGCACTGTTGCAAATATTTTCCTTAAAATTCATTTTACTCTTACCCCTTACCCATTCTTACAAAAACATCGATGTTGCTGAACTTCGATGATTTGAGTTCGATGATTATCGGTTATCGATTTCAACTTATCGATGTCAATATCGATATCAACATCGATGATCTTTCAACATCGCACATCCCTACCACCTATACCCAATACCAATTTATGATAATAGAACTGGATTTCACCACATTTTATCATTTTCACAAAAATATTTAGCGCGAGATGATGATTCTTTATCCTACATTCCAATCCACGATTTACAAAAGTGTAAACAGTTATCTACGCATCAAAAGTTGTGTCGCGATGTTTACGCGTACCCTATAGACGATAACGCGATATGTGAAGCCCGTTTGTTAAGACAATATAAGACATTTCCTGCAAATTGTAAAAGTGCCGTAGTCAACGGACAAGGTTATAATGTGCCAAAACTCGAAGAAAACGTGTGGCTAGTGTCGATTTCCGAACCGGTACACGTGACCATAAGTCTTCCAGATACAAAAACGAAAACATTAACCGTAAATGAGAATTCTATTTTACAGCTATTCTCAGGATGTTCCGCTTTTGTCGGCATTACTAAAATACAAGCTAGTGCCAGAAAAACTATAAACATTCCTCATGTACTTCATCCCGTAATGGTTGATTACAACTGTTGTCTAGACATTCCAAACAAAGTAGAAGTACCCAAAAATAGAACCACTAGATCTTAATAACATTAACTTGAATGATCTGCAAGTGACAAAACACAAACTGGACCAATACTCAAAAAGTTTAGATGAACTTATAAGCAAACCGTTTGTTGAGAAAAATATTTCTTGGTTCACATATACTACGATCTCACTCATCGTTTCCTTGATCGTCCTCTACACCTGTTATAAGTGTAGAAATATTAAATTCAACAAATCGCCAGGAAAGCCTGTTCCGGACCAACCAAATGATGTTTTTATCAAAATTCATAACATTCTGCCAAAAAGAAGACCCAAACTTGACACCGAAGCCTCTGAGGAAGTGGAAATCGAAAATTGAAAATTTCATGGTTTAATGTATACCTTTATATTTTTATTGTTTTTGTATTTTGCGGATTTTCCTTTTAATCTTGAAATCTCGGTATATATTGTATTGTCTAATTTATATTTCATGTATTTTGGTTTTCATTCTCAAAATTGTTGTTTATTAAACAACAATTTTAATTAAGGGGGGAGTTATTATATAGGAAAAAATGCTTATGTTTAAGTAATGTTACGCAATGTCAAACATCAGATTACGATTTCCGTATTTTCATGAGAACGATGCTACGTTGCGTTTTTATAAAATAAACACATTAAGTAACACAAATATTATGTTACAGAAAAATAATGATTTCTGCACTTCCATGGGAGCGACGCTACATCGAATTCTCCATGAAAATAAACGCTGACGTTGATTTAACAAATTCTATAAATTCTTTGACTTTATGTAAAATAGTTAGTTACAATTATAATTTCAACCTATTAATTCTTTTTTATATAACATAAAACTGTGTAACTCAATAAAAATTGTTTTTAAAAAGTTTAATGTGAATTTGTGAATATAACATATATATATATATATATATATATATATAACAACAAAAAAATTCATGGGTAATTCACGCAAAATGGAGGGCTACTGAAACAGAGTGGTAACCGCGGACATGCATGTTTCTGGCTCATTTGCCTCTTCAGCACGGTATAACCAAATAAGTATGTGAAATTTGGGAGCAAAGATGTTAATCGAAACATGGGAAAACACAAAACAACGGATTTCAGCAGGGAAACCAAACGCTCAGTTGTGCCTTCAATTGGAAGATCCCGAGTTTTCAGGACAACAACCAAGATCGACACGGAGGCGCATATAGCCCCCCTGCCATGAACCTTCCGACCCATAGTAATAACAAAGAAATGTAGAAATATTGCGTGATATGTTAACAACAACAACAAAAAAATTCATGGGTAATTCACGCAAAATTAAGGGCTACTGAAACAGAGTGGTAACCGCGGACATGCATGTTTTTGGCTCATTTGCCTCTTCAGCACGGTATAACCAAATAAGTATGTGAAATTTGGGAGCAAAGATGTTAATCGAAACATGGGAAAATACAAAACAACGGATTTCTTTTTTATATATATATACATAAAGTGAAAAATGGTGATTTTAATGAACAACAAAATCGATGAAACGTTGGCTCTCCTAAAACAACATTATTCTAAACCTCTAGCTAATTTAATAATCAAATTAATAGACCGTCATGTTAGAAAATGTGTTCTGACATTAGATAAAATCAAATTATCCAGTGGTGAGAAGAGAAAAATACAATCAAAAATTGGGGAACCCAAAAAATATAGGTTATGGGTTGAGGAAAAACCGGTGTGTAAAATGGTTAGATGCTAGGGCTATTTTTAATTGTAGAATTAGGACAGGACATTATTGTAAATTTGAAACATATAGAAATCAATGAATTTTTCAAATATGCTCTTAATTTATTCAATGTTATAATTATTAATTTATAAAGTATAATGAAAAGTCTTGTCTATAATCGATTTTTTCACTGTGATCATCTATACCTATATTATTTTCAACATCTTCATAATCAACATTTACATATGTATTAGCAATTGGATCTGGCTCATTTAAACTTAGTGCTATGTTATGAAGTACTGTACAGGTTATAATAACTAACTTTGCAGATTGAAGGGATAGCCTTATTCCCAGTGAAAGTATTGAGACCCGTCTCTTTAAAACACCAAAAAGCCTCTCGTGTTCTAATTTGGGATTCATTAAATACTTGTTAAATATCACTCGTGGGATTAGGTATCGGTGCTATCAAATACTTTGTTAAAGCATATCCTGAATCTCCAAGCACTATGGCATTATCAAACTCATTATTTTCCAATCGACCTTTTAAAAGGCTAATATTTATTATTGTTTGATCATGTGTCGAAGCTGGGCATCTAGCAACAATATCTTTAATGTAGAGATTTGTATGACCTACCACTTGTACATTTAAAGAAAAATACCCTTTTCTATTACCGAAGTTCTCTGCATTGGCTCCAACTACAAAAATATCTTTGAATACTCAGCAAGTGAGCAGAAATAGTTGTATTACCTGGCGAAATTATCTTTATATGAGTACAATTGATGGCATCTATTACTAGAGGAAATATTGCAATTTCGTAACTTTTTTTAACATGTGCAACTTCTTGTATACTTGACATATTTATTTACTCTGGTGCTAATGAAGCAATTTTTCCTAACATTTTTCTCACAATTTATGGATTTGTGAATACCAACAAAATCTCCAACAGTTTGCAACAGCACAAAAGCGAAGTACAAGGAGAACCTGCTGCATATGTTTATCTTTTTCCATGACCATCACAAATACCTTGCGGTTTTTGTAGCAATATCATCTCGAAACCTCTGCTTCAAAACATGTACCTCACTAAGACAAAATCTCATTTTAAATTCTTCGTCACTCCAACAAGTCAAATGATCCAGTCGTAATCTAAAGTTTCAGGGAGCCCTTAGTCTGAGTCTATTATTTTCATAATCAGAATCTGTTGCCAAAGTCGAATATTTCTTGAGATTTCGGGAGATGATGATGTTGCTGACCTTACTTAATTATAGAAACTAATCAAAAAAAATTCGAGGCTAGGAAGCATTTTCGACAGTTTCCAACTCCCGGTTGACACTTAAACCTGAACTTTCGGGTCCGGTTGGACGAACAGACGGTCAACCATCAGTTCAACTCTCGGATGATATTAATAATACGGATATTGCAGTTTGACTCCAGGTTGCGACTCAACCTTCGGTCAACTTGACATTATAATACCGGCCCTTAGAAAATTACGAATCAATGCTGACGCTCCACTTCAAGTGAATGTTACTTTTGTAAGTAGGTACTAGGCCGGGAATTTGATGTTTCCGGCTAATTTTGAATCCTGCAAAACTGTAATAGCTGGCGGCATGAAAAATATATATAACTATCCTGGCTCTGACAAACTTCGCTCACCGACACTGTGAGCTCATTTGAAGTTACTATTCCTCACTGTAACTTACTGTACATCGAAAAAACTCCAGAGGCGTAGTTATTTGATATAATTTCACTTTAAAGTGTAAAATGGACTTTAGGAGTGAAATTCTGAATAAAGTTTCAAGTGGCCAAATAGTCCAAGAAAAAAGTCGATTAAATCAAAATTTTGAGCGGAGGTCTTAATTTTTGACATAATTTACTTTGAAATGTCTACAATGTGATTCTCCTTCAAACGTCCAGGAAGGGGTTGAAAAAAATAAGGTGGCACAAAAACACTTGGAGTTACCTAAAAAATTTTTAACAAAAGTTGTAGACCTTTAAATTTTATAACGAAATGGTTTTTATTATTTTTCCATAAGTGACATTGGGGTGAATAAAAGGTAAGGAATGATAATTTAAACTTTACTACATACTACATAACTAATAGGAATTTATTTGAAAACCAAGTTTACTCAATGTGCATGAACCATCGGAGGACAGAACCCCAGAAATGATGAAAAAAATTTACGAGAAAGATGAATGATTATATAACAGAATTCCCAAGTATTATGTTAAATTGGTTTTAGGTTATTTTAATGCCAAGATAGGGAACGGAATAGTATACAGAAAAACAATTCACATCATACATTGACAACAACAAAAATAAAGGAAGGAATTCCGTCAAAGAACAAGATAAAAGATGAAAATACAAATATAATGTAACTAAACTTCAGAGTGTACGTTCAATGTATCAGCTTGTAGAAGAAATCGATTTTATTATGGATGACCATGTAATACTTAATATAATAATTGCTGTTAGCAAGATGGCTGATTTTTAGTATCCGGAAGTCGGAAGAAATCTGTCATTTAAAATGGTTGACATCCAATGGTTTTGCCATTAACGGCAAGTAATATTTAGGTTTTTATTCTGTTTTCATCCATATTAATCATTACATTTTCATAAAGATATAGCAACTTTTGACTTGAAAAATTCTCAATATTTTCAATGGCATTTAATTATTACATTTTTATAAGATATAATTCAACTTATGACTTGAGAAATTCTCAATATTTTCATTGAATATATTATGTATCACCTTCTCCTTAGTATTACACTTACTCCAACGAAAAATAGATTCACCAAAATATTTCTGAATGCATTGTCAAGGTTCGACATCAGTACTTGCCGCGAATTCTTTTTTGTGCCTCCTATCAACTGAGGCATTGTAAATAAACGGAAGAGAAATATGCCTTTAAGGCAATTACAATAGTTATTTGTAATAATAAATTAGTAATTATCAAGTTTCAACAAAATAAATGCGTCCTTAAAACTATTTTTTAATATTTATATTTAAACGTTCCTATCTAGATATTCCACTCATCCCGTATGAAGCTGAAATAGAGTCTTTCTGAAATTTTATGTTAACCATTCTGTTAATTTAGGGGGTTTGTTAATTATTAGAACTTGAGTGAACAGCACAAATTGCCTGTAAATAATTCTCCTCAGGATTTCGAGAAATGTCAGATTACCATCACTCTACAAGATATTGGGGGAACACTTTTCGAGTAGTTTGAATTATTTATTGCAAATGATGAGAATTCCTCCGGGAATTACGGGGATATCTTTATTTTAGACCACTGGAGATTTGTTGCTATGAATTATGGTCATTACGGAGACGATTATTCTCAAATGGAACGATGGATACCTCCGAGAATACTCTTTCCTGCATTAATGTGTAAATCAAATATTAACTAATATTTATTTTCCGATAATTCCTGAAACTGGAATTTGTTCTACATAAAAATATTCTGATCATTATACGGACCACTTAACAACTTTGTGTGGTTTGGTCCTCTTCTTTTGAATGTCTTTATGTTTTGTCTATTCAGCGTCGTTATTTCAAAATCTCTGAGGTTCTCATATTTTCCTTACATATAGTGGCTAGGTTAAGACATAGCATACCAGAGCTATGTGCTATTCTTCACGTCTTTTTTGCTTTATTAGTTCATCAGGAATGCTACCAGCAACTATTTAGAGTTATTATTGTTTATTGTTGTCCCTAAATATATATTAGGTAATTCTTACGTATTTTCCACTTGACTATATCAAGACGTGCACCTGTGTAGACGTGTCTAAAACTGCTCCTAAAGTCTTGTGATTTTTGTGGTGCATTTCCAAAGTGTGTTGTAGCGCGCAATCACATACAGGTTGGCAAATTAATTTTGGCAGTTGACGATGCACGAGAAAGCCATACAACTTGACAACGTTGTAAACGCAGTTATTATTTTATTAAAAAGGTTCTTTATTCATGATAGGGTTCCCTGTTACATTAGTTAGAAAAATATACTAAGTGAATGCCGATGTTCAGGTAATTTTCTTCCCAATGTGTATGACTTCCTTGTATTTGTAAGGCTCCTTGCCGTAGCATTATCCCTAGTTTTTCATGTCAGCAATAACTTTGTCCCGTGTAGAGTTTATGGCTCCTAGCATATTTCGGCTGTGTATTCCCTGAGAAGTAGCTAAAATACAGGGTTTCAAAAATGATACTGGGTTTATAGATTTCGAGAGGGCAACATGATAGACGTTGATTTTTGTTAATATTATTAGTTAAGATTTTGTTTTACACTATGTGTGATAATTTAGGTTCGGAATTAATCAACCTAGTTTTGTAATTAACGTTCCATGCAGAAGCCTACACCCACTATCTCGGATGCCTCCTGCGCGATTTGCGTCTTTGAGTTTCTGACGAATATCTTGTGGCAGACAAGTAGAGTATGGGCCACTTTGGACTCGGAACTTTTTGTGACGTCACTCGTGACCTTGACCTACTTTTCGTGACCTTGACCTATTTTGGGGGGGTTTGGCCCGGGCCAATTGCCAAAATTTGGAAGGTCAAAGGTCAATGACCCCAATTTCCAAAATTTGGAAGGTCAACGGTCAGTGACTTTTCGTGACCTTGACCTAGTTTTGGCCGGGTCGAAGGTCAATGACCTAACATGACCACGCCCTATGACGTGACATGAACACATCCTATGACGTAACATGACCACACCCTATGACGTCACATTGTCTACGTACCGTATGTGCGTTCCGTCGTATGTGTCATCCGTCAAATATCTCATCTGTCATACGTGACGTACGTGCCGTATGGCCATCCGTCAAATGTCTCATCTGTCATATGTGACGTATATGCGTTCCGTCGTATGTGTCATCCGTCAAATCCTTGCCATCTATCGTCGTCGTCGTCAACCTACATTATCCATCAGGTGTCGGTAATACAGTTACCTTGTCTTGCCATCTGTCGTCGTCGTCGTCAACCTACATTATTCAACAGATGTCGGTAATACCGTTTCCTTGTCTTGCCATCTATCGTCGTCGTCGTCAACCTACACTATCCAACAGGTGTCGGTAATACAGTTACCTTGTCGTGCCATCTATCGTCGTCGTCGTCATCGCCATAACGGCACTAACATATATCTATTCATTATTCACCAGAGTGCCAAAACGGCCGTGGGTAGCTAGGGTAGCGAAGCTACTTTTCCCTTATACTGCGCATGTTTTCCGTTACATATAGGCCTAAAAAGACACATTTCAACATTCTGCGCACGTACTAAAGGCATTTACCCCATATCTCTGTTATTATTTGTCGGATTGGAGCCTAATAAACGGCAATATGATTTTTAGAATATTATCGTATAGAGGATGTACAAAAAAACATGCCATTAGGGCACTAACGTATATCTCTGCTATTATTGGTCGGATTGAAGTCAAATAAACGTCATTATATTTGTTAGATTATTATCGTATACAGGATGTGCAAAAGAGATGCCATTAGGGCACTAGCACATATCTCTGCTATTATTGGTCAGATTGAAGTGGATCAAACGCGCTGGATGATGGACTTATACCAATAACAGAACCAATTTCGTGACAACATAATGATTGTAAAGTTATGCGGCTTAGAGGACTGCGATGGAAATTCTTAACTTGTTAAAAAAGAAATATGTGGTTCTTTCAATAGTTATATACGTGGAAAGTTTGGCGAATTGGTTTCTGTAAAACATGGTGTTAAGGCTAAGCTGTCTTTCCTCTTACTAACTAACGATAAAACAGTTGGCAAAGATTTCCTCACTTGACTCACATCTAATGCAAGATTTAAAATATACAACAAATTTATTTGTCAAATAACCAGTCCTGGATTTAACAAGAGCATTGGAAACCATATTATAGATATCGTCAACAGCATTACCAGATTGGAGTAAAAGTGAACAATATACGGTGGAGTGAAAAAATATTATTTGAATTTTAAACAGCATGCCTTCGTACAAATAAATCGTATAGGAAAGAAAACCACATTACTTTGTTTTATAAGAGTACTTTGTTATTATTAATCAGATTATTGTTAAATAAACGGTATTATGTTAGGTACGTCACTACGACGATGTGTAGTCGTAAAATATTATACAGGGTGTAGTCGTAAAAATATTAGGGTGTAAAGGTATACAGGGTTGTGTAAAAGAAGCAAACCCCGCGAGGATGAGTCAAGTCGGGGCATCCTCGTCTCTGGTTGGTCAGCGTCCTGGTGTATCATTGGACTCGTTCTCTGGTTGGTTAGCGTCCTCGTGTCTGATTGGCCAAACTACACCAACAGATGTCGACAATGCAGTTACCTTGCCACCTATCGTCGTCAACTTCGTACAAATAAATCGTATAGGTAAGAAAACCACATTCCTTTGTTTATAAGTGTACTTTGTTATTATTAATCAGATTAATGTAGAATAAACGGTATTATGTTAGGTACGTCACTAAGACGATGGGTAGTCGTAAAATATTATACAGGGTGTAGTCGTAAAAATATTAGGGTGTAAAGGTATACAGGGTTGTGTAAAAGAAGCAAACCCCGCGAGGATGAGTCAAGTCGGGGCATCCTCGTCTCTGTTTGATCAGCGTTCTGGTGTATGATTGGACTCGTTCTCTGGTTGGTTAGCGTCCTCGTGTCTGATTGGCCAAACTTCACCACCAGATGTCGAGAATGCAGTTACCTGGCCATCTACCGTCATCTACGTCAACCTACATGGTCCACCACGTGTCCTTAATACAGTTAACCTTGTGTCATCTTCTATCTAGCCGTGACGTCACCGGAAGGTCGAATGGCGATAACCTAACATAGCAAACCTACGAAATCTTGTGTAGCGGAAGTAAACCCAAATTATTATCGGATTGGACTGGTTCTCTGGTTGGTTAGCGTCCTATTGTCTGATTGGCCAAACTACATAATCCACCAGATGTCGACAATACAGTTACCTTGCCATCTATCGTCGTCAACCTACATTATCCACCAGGTGTCGGTAATACAGTTACTTTGTCTTGCTATCTATCGTCGTCAGCCTACATTATCCACCCGATATACAACTATTGGAAATTTCCATGTAGAAGGCTATACTTCTTTAGAAGATTGCATAACTCTGCTACAAGATAGTACATTATACTTCCAGAATTCTCCGTTTTACTCTGTGTCGATTGCAAAAATGTGGGCAAAGTTGTTAAAAAGTCTGCAAAACAGTTGCTGTCTTGTGTTTAACAATATGTTGCAATATATTTATAGGTGTAACAACAATACAAGAATGTTGACGGGATTACAAATAAATTTACTACTAAAAGGAATCGATGCAAGGAAGAAGGTTATAAATTACATTCTCTCTGCATGCACCTTTAATAGCCTCTGCTGTTAACCATATAGAAATTTTAGAAGAAGAAAAGAGAACAGAGACAATGTTCGAATTATACAAAAGTGTTACATTATAGCTGGAGAGACTTACTCGTCTAGAGCCAGCACCCCATTACCATAAACAATAAAAAAAACAAATATATATTTTTTATGTGTTTACAACAACAATAGAGCAGTTCGTATTGCAGATGGTTATGTTACAATACTTTATAATAAATGTATGGAGATAATATGTTTGCCTATAGAAGAAACGTTTTTTTTAACATTTACTACAAAAGGTATTACGTCTTACCTAAGACAACACATTCGCTAAGATAGAAAATATTTATAATTTTGTGTAATAGAGTAAGATGAAATGTATCGGGAGAATTGTAACGTAATTGTAAATAATAATAATAAAACAGTTGGCATAGATTGCCTTTACTTGGATCACCTCTAATACAAGGATTAAAATGTACAACAAATTTATTTGTCAAATAACGAGTCCTGGTGTTAACAAGACCATTGGTAACCATATAATAGGTTCTGTCAACTACCCCAGATAAGACTTCTCACCTATTAATTATATTGAGATCGTAGAAGATACGAATAATAAGGAGAAAAATGTTCGCACCTGTCAAAAATGCTATATTAAGGTTGGATGTACAGAAGTGGTAATATTTGGAATTAAAGAAGTTATGCATAGAGGTAGAATCCGGTACATAGTAAAACTAGACAATATATAAATGTTTTTTTACCTTTCGAATTACTGGTTAGAACGAGATTTAGAAGAAATAGGCTTAGATTGAAGGATTAAAATAAAAATTGACGTGGTAAAATATACACTCGACAGAAACAAAGAAAGAGTTGTATTTTGTGTATACGTTTTGTTAAACCTGTATTAATATTATAATAAAAACTTTGAAAGATATCGTTGTTTTACAAATTTTTCTGTCCACTTTGGTTCTTATTTAATGTTAAAGAAATATATAATGAATCCCCATATTTTAATTGAGATAATGAAATGCAGTAATACTTTGCAGTGACCTTTCTGTTATAAAAAACCAGCCCACTCTGAGGTACTCGGAGCTTGAGTCTTACGTAATAGTGGAAATATGTATTTAATTTTCTATACAATTTTAACATATGTTTCTTTATATATATATATATATATATATATATAGTTTCTTTTTTTTGGGTTCTTGGTCTTTTTTATTTAATTATATATTGTTTATTTTGTATTCTTGGGATTGAAGACCATTTTTAAAGACATATAACTAGTAGTTAATACATTTTTATTTAACGTTTCGGTCTTTCCATGACCTTCATCAGAAATAAAATTTTTGTTAAAACTAAAAGAAATGGTACAACTTACAAAAAGAATCTTAAGAGCAAAACAAATAAATCTTACCTTCGACAGAACGTTCATTTAATTATTCAAAATATTTTATAGCTGTTTAGGACGTATCACATAACAGAATATAACTCACACACAAACAAAACGAACATTTTAAAAATATGACAGTCATTGTTGAAAATTTGTATTGGAATACGAGTATTTGTTCTATACAATAAAAGCAGGCGTAACGAGGTTTTAATTTGTTTGTCGTTTTTGTGTTGACTGGTATTGCAAAGGATTTTATATTTATATAGGGTGTGGTAATAAATTTATTATATTTGGAATGTGCCACGTGCTTCTCAATATTTCTAAGATTTTATAATGTTATTATAAATTTTACTAAGGTTTTTTGTGCCAGTCTTTAAATTTACGGAACTGGTTTTTCTTTGTATTCCTATCATTTCTAGAACTTCGCGTTTTTTTGTGTGGTTTTCACTTCGAAGAATTTTTGTATTTTCGAAATCAAATTCGTGTTGGTTCTCTGAAACATGGATAGTGAGTGCCGTTTTGTTTCGTTTGTCATATTTGTGACTATTTACTCTGTTTTTCAAATACTGACTTGTTTGTCCGATGTAGACCCCTTCACAGTTTTTACATGGTATTTCATAGACTATGTTGCTCTTTTTTTCTTTTGGGATTGAACTTTTTAGATAAGTGCAATTGGTTTTCAGTAGGTTGTACCCTTTATGAGCAACATGTATGTTGTGGTGCGAAAATGTCTTTTTTAGGTTTTCTGATAAATTTGGTATATATGGCAAAGTGAGGAATTGGTTTGTTTTATTGTCTATTTTAGTTTTTGTATTATTATGGTTATAAAATATATGTAAACGTTTTTTAAATATCTTATTTATCAAATTAGTGGGATAGTTATTTACACTTATCTAAAAAGTTCAATCCCAAAAGAAAAAAAGAGCAACATAGTCTATGAAATACCATGTAAAAACTGTGAAGGGGTCTACATCGGACAAACAAGTCAGTATTTGAAAAACAGAGTAAATAGTCACAAATATGACAAACGAAACAAAACGTCACTCACTATCCATGTTTCAGAGAACCAACACGAATTTGATTTCGAAAATACAAAAATTCTTCGAAGTGAAAACCACACAAAAAAACGCGAAGTTCTAGAAATGATAGAAATACAAAGAAAAACCATTTCCGTAAATTTAAAGACTGGCACAATAAACCTTAGTAAAATTTATAATAACATTATAAAATCTTTGAAATATTGAGAAACACGTGGCACATTCCAAATATAATAAATTTATTACCACACCCTATATAAATATAAAATCCTTTGCAATACCAGTCAACACAAAAACGACAAACAAATTAAAACCTCGTTACGCCTGCTTTTATTGTACAGAACAAATACTCGTATTCCAATACAAATTTTCATCAATGACTGTCATATTTTTAAAATGTTCGTTTTGTTTGTGTGTGAGTTATATTCTGTTATGTGATACGTCCTAAACATCTATAAAATATTTTGAATAATTAAATGAACGTTCTGTCGAAGGTAAGATTTATTTGTTTTGCTATTAAGATTCTTTTTGTAACTTGTACCATTTCTTTTAGTTTTAACAAAAATTTTATTTCTGATGAAGGTCATGGAAAGACCGAAACGTTAAATAAAAATGTATTAACTACTAGTTAAATGTCTTTAAAAATGGTCTTCAATCCCAAGAATACAAAATAAACTATATATATATATATATATATATATATATATATATATATATATATATATATATATATATATATATATATATACCAATGAGATGCATTTTTTTTATCGAACAAAAACAATAGGTCAATACATCGATTGGTCAATATACAGGGTGTCGACATAAAGATGTAAAAAAAAGACACTCTGCTAATATTGGTTTGATTTTCATCGAACGAAAACAATACGTCATTACGACGTTCGATCAATATACAGGGTGTCGACATAAAGATGCCAAAAAGGCACTACTACGTTCGATCAATATACAGGGTGTCGACATAAAGATGTCAAAAAGGCACTACTACTACGTTAGATCAATATACAGGGTGTCGACATAAAGATGTCATAAGGAACTCTGCTACTATTGGTCGGATTGAAGTTGAACAAACGGTATTATGTTAGATACGTCACTACGACGTTCGATCAATATACAGGATGTCGACATCAAGATGCCATTAGGGCACTAGCATTCTACATGGAAATTTTCAATGGAGTAGTCATATATCGTAGCTTCCAATCTGGAAATGCCGTGCTTCTTGGCTAATGCAGAAGAGAAAGTTTCCTTTAATCTGGCGTCTGGAGTAATTAACAATATCTATAATATGGCTTCCAATGTTCTTGTTAACTCCAAGACTGATTATTTGACAAATAAATTTGTTATATATTTTAAGACTTGCATTAGATGTGAGTCAAATAAGGCAATCTATACCAACTGTTTTATCGTTGTTTCCTATAACGTTGCACCTTTCCTTGTACTCTTCTTGGATGCAAAAGTTGAAGTTGTTTGTTAAATAGTTAATCATTTTTTTTTGTTAAAACTTCTTGCAAAAATCTTGCGTTATGTCCAAGTCCATTAAGTAGTAGTAATCTTCCTTCCGGAGCTGCTCCAATAAATTTGACATTTCTTTAAGTAGCCTGTCGAGTTCAACGTTCGCCAATTCTACTTTGTATGGAATGCACACAGGTTCTTTATGTTTCCTTTTAATAATTCCCAAATCTTCTACGACTACTTCTCTTGTTCCAATGGTAAGCGGGTTGTTACTTAGTAAGAGGATGAAAATTTGTAGAACAACGATATCTTTAAAAGTTTTATTAGAATACCTAAATTTTATGCTATCCGCAGTTTCTTGCATTGTAACGACGTTAACCCTCTCCACATCCACTTGGACGGTCTATATTTTTCGATGCATCTGTGTAAAATTGCAAGTTTTCGATTTTGGAAAATGTGTTATCGTTAAAACTCGTATATCTATTTGTAGTTAAGGTAGCAAATGGTTTTTCGGTTGCTAAACATATTAATTCCATTCCATTGTTATATGGTAATGTGATATAACCGTATGCAACAAGAGCTTCTCTATTATTGTAAACGCGAAAAAACGTATTTTTGTGGAAACCATTTAAGTAGTAGTAGACGTATTTCGCCCTTCCTTATCAACCAAAACTCCTACATAAATATATTTATTTTTGTTGTTAACGGTGAACGCGGAAACGTTGTGGTATCCAGAGGGCCCTAAGTTTTTTCCACCTGGTGCAGAAATAATGTTCTAGTCTCACCTTTTAATTCTGCTATCTTCTGTTCTTTCTCCAAAAAAAATGTTCATATCCCTTTTTAAACGTAGCTGTATGTTCTCAATTAAAATATGGGGATTTATTATATTTGTTTAACATTAAATAAGAACAAAAGTGAAAAAACATTGTAAAACAACGATATCTTTAAAAGTTTTTTTTAGAATATTTATACAGGTTAACATTGGAAGCCATATTATAGATTTCGTCAACTACTCAGACACATGATTAAACTTTCTCTTTTGCATTGGCCAAGAAGCATGGTATTACAGCAACAGAAATGGTAATTACAGCTATAAAGGAAGTTAAACACAGAGAGAGACTTCGTTACATATTAAAATTTGAGAATTCGGAAATCTTCTATTGCTCAAACTACTGGATGGAAAGAGAATTTGCAGAAGTAGACCTAAGTAATAGAATTAAGAAAAAAAGAGAAGGAATATCTCTTTTAGGAAATTTAAATTATTGTGAATATTATTAGTGTTATAGATTTTTTTTGTATAAATAATGCTAATGATTCTGTAGTGCAAAATGATTTGTTGAATGCGGTTTTCAAAGAATTTATCTATTTTTATAAAACAAGAGTTGTAAATTATTTGGAGAAAAAAAAATATTTTTCATGTGTGTTTTACTATTCTAATAAACAATCCTTTTGGAATGAAAAATCGAAATATTTTAAACATTTTATATTTAAATTGTATAGGTAACATTTTTTATATAATACATGTCTACCTTTTATGTTTTTTACATCTATTACAACAACACTTTCTAGTTAAAGAAGAGGGTAGATGTTTTATACCATTAAACTCTTTATGAAAATCTTTTAGAACACAATTCGCACATGTAGTATTCGGTCGACCAGTTTCACCTTTACACTTTACACAATTATACTTCACTGGAACTGGCTTTTTTTATCTATACTGTTTGACGTTGATGGTTTTCGAATACTAAATATAATTGGATCAGCTTCGTATTAATAGAACTGAATTTGACTGTAACAAAACAATTCCTTCTCTACACGAAGTAAAAATTATTTCTATTTACAATGGCTTAATTGGTTTTATACTGTTAATAATTTTGGTTTCCAAGTGGATACCTAGGACCATCATATGGAGAATATCGACTGTCAGATGTATGTGAAGATAAGGCTGTTTATTTGTTGTTGAATGTACAATTGATTGCTAGTGACTATTAGAATCACATAAAATGTAATTTATTTATTTATACCATTTTGTCTATTTATGTGAGTGGGGGTTACCATGGAGGAGTATCAACAAGCCGAAATAAATGATGTCATCAAGTCACTCTGCGCGCGGCGTACGTGACGTGTAACATTACACCGTGACGTTGCTTTCGTGGGAGTTTGCTATGATAGGTTACTCTACTTGCGTGCGCGCAGAGTGCACTAAGGACATTTCTATGTCGACACTATTAACTTAGATAGGCGTCACAGACATTTTAAGGTGCAAAGTTTCTATAAATAGTAAAAATATATATTGATAATGCGGTTAGCAAGGAATCATGAGTAGATCTGCTACTATTGGTCGGATTGAAGTTGAAGAAACGGTATATTGTTAGGTTGTAATGGTTTTTCGGTTGGTAAACATATTAATTCCGTTCCATTGTTATATGGTAATGTGATATAACCGTATGCAATAAGAGCTTCTCTCTTATTGTAAATGCGAAACCAGTAATTCAAAAGGTAAAAAAACATTTATATATTGTCTAATTTTAATATGTACCGGATTCTACCTCTATGCATAACTTCTTTAATTCCAAATATTACCACTTCTGTACCTTCTGCAAATTCTTCTAATCGCTGACAGTACCCAAATTTAATGCTATCTGCAATGTCTTGCATTGTGACGACGTTAACTCTCTCCACATCCAGTTGGACGGTCTATATTCCTTTTTAACGGTAGCTGTATTTTATAAATACTCCATCTTCCTTTTCTTTAATATAGAAATATGGGGAAATTGGTGTTACTTCTTCTAGCATAAAAGGCATTAGCTTACTATTTTTGTCCACTCTCTCTTTCTTAGAACTTTGGGTATAATATTACATGTATATACCCCGTCCGAGCTCCTGTATGTAAAGAATGTATCTCCAACCTTAATATAGCATTTTTAAGAGGTTCGAACATTTTTCTCCTTATTATTCGCATCTTCTACGATCTCTATATAATTAATATGTAAGAAGTCTTATCTGGGGTAGTTGACGGAATCTATTATATGGTTACCAATGCTCTTGTTAACACCAGGACTGGTTATATGACAAATAAATTTGTTGTATATTTTAATCCTTGTATTAGAGGTGAGCCAAGTAAAGGCAATCTATGCCAACTGTTTTATTATTATTATTTACAATTACGTTACAATTCTCCCGATAGATTCCATCTTACTCTGTTACACAAAATTATAAATATTTTCTATCTTAGCGAATGTGTTGTCTTAGGTAAGACGTAATACCATTTGTAGTAAATGTTAAAAAACCGTTTCTTCTGTAGGCAAACATATTATCTCCATACATTTATTATAAAGTATTGTAACATAACCATTTGCAATAAGAACTGCTCTATTGTTGTAAAATATATATTTGTTTTTTATTGTTTATGGTAATGGGTGCTGGCTCTAGACAAGTAAGTCTCTCCAGCTATAATGTAACACTTTTGTATAATTCGAACATTGTCTCTGTTCTCCTTTTTCAAAGGTGCATGCAGAGAGAATGTAATTTATAACCTTCTTCCTTGCGTCGACTTCTTTTTAATAGTAAATTTATCTGTAAGCCCGTCAACTTTCTTGTATTGTTGTTACACCTATAAACATATTGCATCATATTGTTAAACACAAGACAGCAACTATTTTGCAGACTTTTTAACAACTTTGCTCACATTTTTGCAATCGACACAGAGTATAACGGAGAATTCTGGAAGTACAATTTACTATCTTCTAGCAGAGTTATGCAATCTTCTAAAGTTGTATAGCCTCCTACATGGAAATTTCCAATAGAGTATTTGTATATCGGGTGGATAATGTAGGCTGACGACGATGGATAGCAAGACAAGGTAACTGTATTACCGACACCTGGTGGATAATGTAGATTGACGACGATAGATGGCAAGGTAACTGCATTGTCGACATCTGGTGGTGTAGTTTGGCCAATCAGACACGAGGACGCTAACCAACCAGAGAACGAGTCCAATCATACACCAGGACGCTGACCAACCAGAGACGAGGATGCCCCGACTTGACTCATCCTCGTGGAGTTTGCTTCTTTTACACAACCCTGTATACCTTTACACTCTAATATTTCTACGACTACACCCTGTATAATATTTTACGACTACACATCGTCGTAGTGACGTACCTAACATAATACCGTTCATTCAACATTAATCTGATTATTAATAACAAAGTGCCCTTATAAATCAAAGTAATGTGGTTTTCTTACCTATACGGTTTATTTGTACGAAGGTTGTTTAAAATTTAAATAATATTTTTTCTTCTAACTTTTTTACTCCAATCCGGTAATGCTGTTGACGATATCTATAATATGGGTTTCCAATGCTCTTGTTAAATCCAGGACTGGTTATTTGACAAATAAATTTGTAGTATATTTTAAATCTTGCATTAGATGTGAGTCAAGTGAGGAAATATTTGCCAACTGTTTTATCGTTATTTACAATAACGTTGCACCTTTCCTTGTACTCTTCTTAGATGCAAAAGTTAAAAAATCTGTTTGTCGAAAAATTTGATATTTCTTTAAGTAGCCTATCGAGTTTAACGGCCGTCAATTCTACTTTGTTGTTAGTTAGTAAGAGGGAAGACAGCTTAACCTTAACACCGTGTTTCACAGAAACCAATTCGCCAAACTTTCCACGTATATAACTATTAAAAGATCCACATATTTCTTTTTTAACAAGTCAAGAATTTCCATCGCAGTCCTCTAAGCCGCATAACTTTACAATCGTTATGTTGTCACGAAATTGGTTCTGTTATTGGTATAAGTCCATCTTCCAGCGCGTTTGATCGACTTCAATCTGACCAATAATGGCAGAGATATGTGCTAGTGCCTTAATGGCATCTCTTTTGCACATCCTGTATACGATAATAATCTAACAAATATAATAACGTTTATTTGACTTCAATCTGACCAATAATAGCAGAGATATACGTTAGTGCCCTAATGGCATGTTTTTTTGTACACCCAGCTACCCACGGCCGTTTTGGCACTCTGGTGAATAACAAATAGATATATGTTAGTGCCGTTATGGCGATGACGACGACGACGATAGATGGCAAGACAAGGTAACTGTATTACCGACACCTGTTGGATAATGTAGGTTGACGACGACAACAACAGATGGCAAGACAAGTTAACTGTATTACCGACACTTGTTGGATAGTGTAGGTTAACGACTACGACGATAGATGGCAGGACAAGGTAACTGTATTAGCGACACCTGTTGGATAGTGTAGGTTGACGACGACGACGATAGATAGCAAGACAAGGTAACTGTATTACCGACACCTGATGTATAATGTAGGTTGACGACGACGACGATAGATGGCAAGGATTTGACGGATGACACATACGACGGAACGCATATACGTCACATATGACAGATGAGACATTTTGTAACAGTTTTATTTTGTACTAGTGTGCCTAAGCGGTATATCCAACTGTATTCGATTATTATATTGTTAACTTGTGATTTCACTCCGTAAATCAAGTTTAAATACCTAATTCAGTTATTAATTACCCTTACTTAATAACACATTCCTATTGATCAACATTAGTATATTGAAATAGGTAGTCTGTTAGAATTACGTAGACCAACACCACATAATCTGTGGTAGATGTTAAATATATTATTACACCCTGTATATGGTTGTTAATAACGTTATTAAGTCACTTCTTACCTTAGTTCAATTCATATTAACCATTCATAGTTTTAAACAGGTTGGCAAAGATAGTCTCTGAGGTAGACATAACTTGTAGGTATATTTTGTTCGAGTAAATATTGACATATTCTAGTTCCTCCAAATAAACCGTTTTAGTATGGTATTCCATTAGTTATATTAATTGTTTCTGACTTCAAGACCTTGTACGAGTGGTATAATATTCCAGTAAAGGAGTATGTTTGTCTGATATGCCGTAAGTCCATAGTTTTAAGGAAGGTTTCATATCTTCTTAAAATTGAGTTTCCCATGTTCAGGTTAACTCAAGGTTATTTTACGGATTGTACTATTCAGTACCGTGCACTCAAATTGGGATGACAAATATTGAGACTGGAGAATTAATTAGATATTATAAATCCATTTTCATGTTATGATTTTGAAAAATGACATTTAATGATTAGATATTTAGACTGACAGATAACCTCGATATACGGCGAGGCAATTTTTCAAACGTCACATTGTTTAGTGATGATGTAGATGGTGTCAACCATCGATTTTATGGCGACTTGCGCGTGTAGAGTAAATAGTTATCAAAATTAAGGAGTATAGGGATTTATTTAAAATTAGGATACAATGGAGGCATTTGTGAGATATTAAATTACACATGCCCAAGGTTATTTGAGTTACATTAAATTGCTCACAATCTCTTCAGGTGGCACGATGATGTCATCAGATAGGTTGGCAGGGATGAAAGGAACTAACTGTTGACAGTGTATTTTTCGGATTTGAAAAATAGGAAGGGGAACACGTTTTCATTCTCTTCAAGTTTGAAGCATAGCAGTTTTGGGGTGAGGTATTTGGTTTAAAAAAAAACCCTTAACGTGGCGTTTGCCATCCCTCAGTTTGGGGATATTTATGTCTAACCCCTTAGACATATTCACCGACAAGAGTAACTTCGTTGGCGTATTTTGTTTGAGCCGAAGTTGGAAAGAGTTGTGGAAGAAAGCGGTGACCATTTTGTTTTGGGATCTACACTCTGTGTGCTGAACTTGTGCGTATGATTAATTTGAATGAGGCTGGGGTTGAGACCCTGTTGCTGTTGGTGGCATTATGGTTCATATTCTTCATATTCTTTGCTAATGACCCTTCAGGATTGGAGGTGAGTTTCATAGTTTTTTTATACTTAGTTTTTATGTGGGACAAAAAGTACCGGTAGAACAATAAAAACCACATGGTTTCTAGAATTTCGAGTGGGATACTGGTACTAAACTGTAAATTTATTTTACCAATTTCAAATAGCTAGACGTAGCTGGTATTTTTGATTATTTTCAAATGTTGAAGGGGATTTATTGGGTAATACATTTGTATAGTAATATAATGTCAGTAATAAGGACATTTGAGTAGTTTTTCTTTGGAAAAATAGTTTTTTACTGTAAAATATTGTATGTAGTCATATCTTATGGGCCATTTAATCCAATTAGCTTTAGATTGATTTATTAAAGTACCTAGTAAAACAAAGTTAGAGGAAGAAGCAGTAAATGATTCTTTTGGGGGGATTTTTAAATATAGATGTGAACGCAACACATAGTTATTGAGAAATATTTTATTTAAGGGTTGTTTGAATGGGTGTGATGTCTCCAGTATTATTGGTAGCCATGTCCCGGAAGATTCATTGAGAGCTCTGAGGAATTTCCCTCATAAGCGAGGTGGTAGCAGAACGATTGGGAAGCGGAATACCCTAGAAAAGATGTTTTGTCGTCCGGAGCTAGGCGAGGGATGGACAACCATTACCTCACTCCTGGTTTGAGTTTTATTATTTTTTTTGATATTATATGTCCGATGGACTTTTAAATTGATTCGTCGTTACTGCGATTAAGTAAGAAACTTTTATGTTGGGTCTTTTCATTTAATCAAAACATATTTATGATCTTCAATTATGAATAAGTAGTAGTAAATACCGCTGGCACTAGGAAGTCAAACAATTTATACAGGAATGTAATCAGATTATCTTTCAAACTTTAAAATTTGTATAGAATTCACTTCTCCCTTATAGTTGATAAATTAAGAGTCTGTGTCGGTGACTTTATTTCCCTGGCGTTATGTTTTTTTAAATATATTCATTTTAAGATTACTGTGCAATGTATTATACATAGTGGTTCATTGTGTAGTAGTGACTTGGAGCAGGCCAATCAATGACTATTGTAAGGGTTGAAATTGACAGTAAATTCATATGAAGGAGTGCCTTATGCATTGACCTTATATAATTGTCAATCGTACACCTGTCTTTCGCCTTGGTACCAAAGCTAATGACCAGTACATATTAATATTTTGTAGTATGAATCATTAATTTCTTCCTATATAGGTAACGCAGAAAACCTTTTGACCTGGGAATGTAAAATACTTTGGTCAATGATAATCTTGGTCAACATTTAAATATTTCTAGTTGTAGATACCCTGTTAAGCAGGCTTTACCTCGTTCATTTGTTATTATTATTTACTATTACTAGTTACTATTTCACATTTAGCTTGAAAGCATTTTAAGGGAATTTTGGGACATAATGTTATAACCGGAGTCATATTTTGTAACATGAAGTTTTTCAATTATCTGTTACACTTATTTAAAATTATATTTATATGGTAGTAACTGAAAATCACTTAAGCATTTGTAATACCTTCTTAAGTAAGTAAATGCTTTATAGTTTTTTATATAATCACACTGTTAGACAACTTGTAGTATTTTTGGCAACTGATTGGTGAATAGAAGATCATAAGTGAGGTTGGACTTTTATTCTTCTTTTCCATTTGCTGATTTAGGTGGGAAATAGAGCGTATTAGGCAAAAGAAATCAGCTGGCGCCTGGGTAATATAATAAGAGGTTTTGTAGATAATCTAACGAATTATAGTTGATATCCCAGTAATTTTTGGGACCACGCCCGTCTCCTCTGAAGTTTAGCCGCGGACATAGATTGACAACTGGGACAATCTTAACTTTTTCACTTATAACTCCCCCTTGGTAGGTATTAAGGTTAAGGGGAGGTTATAATTTGACGGATGGCCATACGGCACGTACGTCACGTATGACAGATGAGACATTTGACGGATGACACATACGACGGAACACACATACGGTATGTAGACAATGTGACGTCATAGTGTGTGGTCATGTTACGTCATAGGGTGTGGTCATGTTAGGTCATTGACCTTTAACCCTGGCCAAAAACTAGGTCAAGGTCACGAAAAGTAGGTCAAGGTCACGAAAGGTCATTGACCTTTGGCCTTCCAAATTTTGGCAATTGGCCCGGGCCAAACCCCCACAAAATTTTGGCAATTGGCCCGGGCCAAACCCCCAAAAATAGATCAAGGTCACGAAAAGTAGGACACGGTCACGAGTGACGTCACAAAAAGTTCCCAGTCCAAAGTGGCTCATACTCTACTCAGACAGTTATTGTAAAAATTAGTCGAAATTTTTGTTATGAATTCTTTGATAGTGGGCAAGTCGGCCTTGTCATGAAGCCAAGTGTTTTTAGGTAATCTGTGATAACAATTGTGTTTGATAGCCATGCGTAGACACTTGTTTTGCACCACCTACAGGGAGTGCAAATTATGTTTAGTCCCATTAAAATAAACGGGCGCTGCGTGAGTTAGTATCGGTCTAATAATGTATTTATATGTGAGTATTTTGTTGTGACATGTTAAGTTACTTTGTGTACAAATAAGTGGATGTAGTTTACTCATTGCTATCTTAGCTTTGCGAACCTGTTGCGTAATATGTGCGTTCGCATTAGTACTGCCTTGAACCGTATACCCCAAATATTTTAGGGTACTACTAGGCTTTATATTATGCCCATCTACACAAAACTTAGTTTGCAATGAAGTGTTTTTTTAGCTATTCTCCTGAGTAATAAATACTCTGTCTTGGAAGCGTTAATAGCTAATTTGTGTTTGTGAAAATATGGTAATATGTTTGTGTTAATATGTTTTTGTACTGTTTCCAATGCATTGTCTTGATTCTGTGCTGTGGCCACAAAACAAGTGTCATCGGCATACATGCGGTTAATAAACTAGGGGATGTAGGGAGATCGTGAACGTAGAGGGAGTATAGCAAAGGTGATAAAACAGAGCCTTGCGGGACTCCAGCTTCCATGGAATACGGTCCAGCGTAATGATTGTCAATTTTAGTATAAAATTTTCTGTTGGGTAAATAGGAATGTAATATTTTGATTAGGTATTCCGGTATGTCTATGTTTATCAATTTATTCATTAAACGCTCGAGCCATACGGAGTCAAAAGCCTTCTGTATGTCAAGCGTGACCATTATAGCTTTGTCTTTTTTTTGAAAGTCTCCTCTAATGTAATTAATTACACGAATAATTTGTGCTACAGTGCTATGTCCGCTCCTGAATCCGTATTGCTAGGGGGGTATATGGTTCCGTCTCTCAATGAACTGTTTAAGTCTAAATAATATTATTTTGTCGATCACCTTTGCTATATTATTAAGAAGGGAAATTGGCCTATAGCTATCTACATAACAAGGTTGTTTATTTGCTTTGATGATAGGGATAATGTTGGCTACTTTGAGCATATCGGGATATTGCCCTGTTTTGATAATAAAATTAGTAATGTATGTCAATTGTACTATGGCTTTTTTGGGTATGTTTTTCAGTAAAATGTTGTGTATAGTGTCTGTCCCTGGGGCTGTTTTATTTTTAAGAAGCTGTATTGTATTGTATATTTCGGTGCACGTTGTTAGGTTTTTGGTGTTTGATGTGTTAAGTGAATTTATGTAGTTATGGACTGTGTGCATTATGTTTTCATGATATTGTGTGTGTTGTGTATGGTTAACAAAGTTGCCTTGGAAATACTCTCCGAAATGTTCTGCGATTTCGTGGGAGTTAACATAATTTTTACCATTATTCTTTATTGTACTAATCACTCTATGCTTTTGTCTGAAATGACGCGCTATTTTCCATAACGAGTTATCGTCTGGTTTTAAAGTTTCTAAAAATTTAGCCCATTCGTTGTTTATGTATTCATTTATTTGGATATTGAGTGATTGCTGATATTGTCTTAATTCATGATGATCTTTTAGATTCCTTGTTAGTTGCCATTTTTTTCTTATCTTATTTTTTTCGCTAATTAATTGTATTATATTATTAGGTTAGTTGTTTTTTGGACTCTGATTTTGTTTCGTTGTTGTAGAAATATCTCTAGTATTTATTATTATTTTTTGTAGATTTTCAATTATTTTAACTAGTTGATTAGTGTTTTCAATATTGTTGTTTATTATTAAATTATTATTGATGAACTTACGATATTGATTCCAGTAGGTTTTTTTTATAGTTAAAGGTTGTCTTATTGTTAGTATTGGTAATGTTGTGGTATAATTTTAAATGGATAAGGACGGGATCGTGATCTGAATTTAGGTCTGGGAGAGTTTTTATTTTCGTTATTTCGTTTATATTTTTGCCTATCGCTATATCTATTATGCAAGGATAATGATTAGCAGCGAATGGATGGTGAGTTGGTTCAATTGTATTAAACACTTCACAATCCGTATTGTCGCAGAACTTCATGAGAGTAGTTCCGTTGGCGTTCGGGTAGTTGATGTACTGATCCCACTGCGGATGTTTGCAGTTGAGATCACCAACTACCAGAACTTTTTTGTGAGTGTTGAATATGTTATGAAAGTCTGTGAGTGTGATTTTTTTGCCGGGCGGATTATAAGCTCCGACTATTTTAATTTTATTATCAAAAAAGATCGCGATATGCTCAAATGATGTATTATTTTGTTGCAGGACTTTTTTGATGAGTAATGCAATACAGCCCCCGTCTGCATCGCCCGGGCGGTCTTGTCTATATAGACGATAATCTGGGCTTCTGAAGCTTATTGTTTTATGTGATTTTAGGAAAGTCTCGATTAAAAAGAAAATATCTGGTTTGTCGATTTCAAGAAAATGTCTGATTAATGGGAGTTTGTTTTGTACTCCGCATACATTACGAAAAATTATTTTGAGATTGTATCGTTTTTGAAATTCTGTTTTATCACCTACCTGCCTATATAGCATAGTTGTCGATTCCGGTTACACAGTTATTGTAGACCATGAATTTCTCCATATTATTGGTAGCTTTCCGCATCTCTTGGATAAGGTCAGTTACCGCTCTTGTTAGTTCCTCCAGATTCACTAAGGAGTGGAGTTCCTGGAAGAGATTGTTCAGCTCTGTGAATTTGCTAATGTCAGAGTTGCTGGTGTGGTTGTCGCTTCTACTTGAGGGTGGTTGAAGCCGAACATTTTGCAGGGTGGCTTGTGGGTGAACATTTTGAGGGGTGGTTTGAGGGATGTTTTTAGAGGGAAGACTAGAAAACTCATTGTTATTAATGTTCGATTTTTGAGTCCAGGGGTTGACCTTGGGAGGGGGTGCAGGGATAAATTTAGGGGTTGGTTTGGAGGATTGTTGTGCTCTTCTTTCTTCCAGTATTATTCTTCTTTTTATGAATTCAGGGAAAACATCGGCGTTGGCCGGATGATCGCCTTTGCAGTTCGCGCATCGAGCTGGTAAAGCTCTGTCCTTGGTACATTCCGGTGTGAGGTGTTGCCCTGCGCATTTGAGACAGCGAGGTGCACGTCCACAGTTTGAGGTGGCGTGACCATACTGCTGACAAATGTGACATTGTATTATCGGTTTCGATTGTCTTCTGTACTCCCATATAATTCTCGTGTGCTCAATAATTCGGACATTCTTATTTAAATAATCCAATGTAATTTTAGAATTTGTAACCACCAGATATAGCTGCCTGCTTTTAGTCGTCATACGATAGACATCTTTAATTACGATTTTGTATATCTTCTCGAGCTCTTCCTTGATGTCTAAGATTTGGACTCCTTCGGCTAGGCCTCTCAGGACGAAGGCATGCGTCTTCTCATCTTTTCTTGTATAGGTGTGGTGCTGCACCTTTTCATTTCGGAATATAGTTTTCAATTTTTCGAAGTCATTGCTGTCCTTCGTAAATATGATTGACGATTTATTCGTGTATTTTATTTCGAAGGGATTTTTAATCTCCTCCTTCAGTTTGTTCACCATATCCCTATGATGTGAAACATTGCCGTCAATTACGATAGGAGGGCACTGATTTGTTGTTTTTAGAAGTATCTTTCCGTCTTTTGTTGACTTGTTTGCTTGTGCTATCCTCGTCCGAACTATGTTCGGATGGGTTAAACTTACGGAAGTATATCTTTTTCCTTTTTTTTGGGAAGTTTTTTTGTTGGTTTCGACCTCGGATGCTTCCGATAAGGACTCATATGAATTTTGTGTAGGTATTTGGTTTATAGATGTCTTTGTTTGATTGAAAATTTTGCTGAATGACGCATATTTTCGTGGTTTTACAAAACCTGGGTGGGTGGCCTCATTAACCTCCATCAGCGTAGCTACATTTATTGCATTTATATCCTCTTGATTAGATTTCATGTTCATTGTTCGGGCAGTAATTTGAGGACCTTTTTTAATTAATTGTGCATATTGAGATGTGAACTCATCTACTGAAGCTGTTTTGTTAATCTCACTTTTTTTGTGTTTCTAGACTCTTGTTAAATAAAAATTCTGAGTTAGGCGTTAAGAGATTGTCTACTGGTGTGTGTTGTATAGATAAATTAATACACTTGGTTATTGTGGCGACGTCTAGTGTTTCTAGACACTTTTTGGGGATATCAAAATTTTTAGCGATTTTTGTTAAATTTAATTCATCTGTAGGGTTGTTAATGTGTTCGTCCTCAATGTATACCAGTTTGTGAAAGTTACGATTTTTTTCCTTTAATTCGTGTTTTTTATTTTTAATTCTCTGGATTTCGTCCACATATTTTGACGGCGAATCCGTATCAAAAGATTCAGGTGTAGACTCAGTCACGTCTGTATCTTTTGATATTACTTTAGTTATATTTTTTATGCACCGTTTTTTTCTTAGACAATCTTTTTATCTTGTTATGATTTTTTTTATCAGTGTTTTATTAATTTTGCACGTACCTTTTACTTTAAATCTTGGAGTTGTTTTCACTAACTCTATTTTATCATTTACACACACACTATTATTTCTTGTTAGATTATCACTGGTAAACAGCTCTGGCTTTAACGCCTGAAGCTTTTTAATTTTCTCTTTGAGCCGCCTGGTATATTCGGTGGGATACGGATTTGACCCCGTAATTGGGGGAGATGGAATTGATATGAAATCAAGGAGCACTGACTCTATTGATTTACCTTACATAAACTCTGTAACTTTATAGAATAATATGAAAAATATGTAGCACTTTTATTCACAAACGATGGAAATAATCGATGCGGCTAGGATGAAAATTAGCAGTTACAGGGAAGAGCAGGCGACGTACATTCCACATGCAAAGTTTTAAAGGTTGTGAGACTGCTAATACGTACGAGGGTAACACAATATTTTGAATTTGGATTTAAAAAAAATACTAAATTGTGGCACATGTATAATGCTACATAAGATCGAGTTTAAAAAGCAAAATAAAATTAATGTGTTCTTTATTATTCATTAAATGTATAAGGAGATAAGAACCATTAAATTTTTCTATAAAAATTGGGTTTTTTTGTACAGACATAATTATTTATTGCTTCAAATATCATACGGAGATTTCTATAATTCCACTTTATTATTTTATGTGATGTAAATAATGAATAATAAATAGATTCCAAGAGACATAAACTTTCACCTTTACTTCAAATTAATGTCTTTTAAGTGGCCCCTTCATAATATTCGTCATTGAGGTTTATTTGTATATAAAGTGGAAGTCAGGTAGATTTTGTAGATAAAACGTACAATATGATAAGGATTATTAAACGACTTCCTAAATTTAACAATGGCCAACAACTTTTTCCATCTGTTCGTAGTAATAGTTAATGACATACCTACCTGTTAAGCTTTCTTATATTGTTATTCTTAATAATATGTAGCAGATAATAATTTAAAAATTCGGGTTTATACATAAAATTTGAAAAACAAATTGGGGAAATCGCATTTAGAGAATAATGAAAATAAAATATTGAAGCTTTTTTGTGTTAGATATTTCTACTTTTATATGTAAATTTTTGGGTTTTTTGGAAATATTTAATATGAAACTAGAACATCCCTTCACAATTTTTACAGAGTTAGGACAGGCAAAACAAAAAAAATCTTGGTTCTGGGCGCCGTCAATTATTGTTTATTTAGAACTTTGTACAGATGTGCTACAATTATTATATTACTCTAGTGGAATTCATCTCTAATATCTACAATTTTATAACAGCTATTTACATTTTCACATTTCTTGCTTTAATGTATTCAGTCATACCACCTACAAACAAACACTATAATGAAAAATATGTTTTACATGTACAGGGATCATCAACAGAAAAATAATGATGTGTATCTACAAATGATTCTTCAAAATCACTTTCTATATCAACTTTATCATCCTCGCTGTCTCCGTCTTCGGCCAAATTAATAATAATATTATCTACAACAGTATCTAAAAGTGGTTCATTTTTCATAGATTCATGTTCATTCTTTTTACATGGTCACATCTCCCTTTCCAATCATTTGCAGAAAAAGTGTCAAAAAATTGATTACAGAATTCTTTAACCTTTGTAAAATTAAAGGTATCATTTCGTTTAGCCACATATTCTTTAAGTGTCGCCCAAACACTTTCGATCGGATTTGAGTCCGGGTGATAAGGGGGTAGCCTTAAAACTTGCAATGCATGTCGAATAAACAATTTAATATTGCGGTTTGTACATTTTTCCAACGTTATAAAGATCCGGTTTCAGCATTTGTTCACTGTAATATATGTTTCTTTTAGAAAGCCAGTTTTTTCATTGTTGTTTAGTCCAAGCAGTCGTAGGTAATTTTTAATTCAGAACATTGTGATATGGGGCGTTATCAATTACCAGAACAGCGTTTTTTGGTAGGTTTGGAATAAGTTTTTCTTGTACCCACTTCTCGTAATTTTCGTACGCCATTCCATTATAATAATCTCCTGTTTTTGACGGGGAGTTCGACATAATATCAGCATTAGGTACAAAACCATTTTCACTTCCTGCATGCACAAAGATGAGCCTATTACCTTTTGAAACGGGTTTTCTTAATCCTTCGTTACTCTTATGCTCCATCCTTTAAGGTGCGTGTGACATGAATGAATGTATGTTTCATCCATATAAATGATAGATTGTTCTATTTTCTGCACTTTTTTATGTTTCTTAAATATAGTAGGCGTAAATGTCTGATTTCGTGACGTTCCATTAACAAACTTCTGTTGTTTTTCATGTTGATCCAACGAAAACCCAAAGAATATATTTGTTTCCGCAGAGATTCGCGAAGCCATAACTATCTGCAAAGGTTTGGTGTACATTTCTTAACGTGGGTACTTTTTTCTCGGATATGTGATAATTTAAAATGCACCTTCTAAGCACAGTTTTGTCGAATTCATCCATACGGATACTGTACATTCTTTGTTTTCTAATAGACACATCTGTGTCAGCATTACTTCCTGCCAGAGCTTCTTTTTTAATACGGGAAAGCGTTCTTTAGCTAACTTTCGTAGGAGCAGAAACTCGTTCAATGACCTGACAATAAAATAAGTCGATATAAATGTTGTAATCAAAATTTTACTCATGTTTGTTTTCATACAAATAAAATGTGGAAGTAGTTAAATTTGTTTTCAGTGACCGTTCTTTGAAACAAAAATTTTTGTCGTGGTTTTCGGCCATTTAAAAGAAGTATTAAATTTAAAAATACTATATTACGTTTCAGTTCATTAGTTGTTTTAAACGATCTTTAGATTTTAGTTCAAACATATTTTAATATGACCAAACCGCAATTGTAACTGAAATCGGAAGATGGTTCAAAACAAATAATAAAACCGAAACGTAATAGAGATAGGTATGAAATGAGAATAATAATTATAATTATACCCTAAAAAACCTATTACATTTAAATAGGTATCTTACACAATATAAACATGTGCCCTTTAATGTACTCCCGTAGACAGAAACATGATAGTTATTTATGCAACAAGTGTATGAAGTGGTGCGTTTTTCACGAATGGAAAAATTGACGCATGAGACGCAGGCATGCAAAAACCAAAAAATGTCTCATTTAGGTTGCTCTAAATGGACTAAAAATGGCGTCAATTTGCTTGTCCTGATGACATAACGGTGAATACAATTGACACATGAGTGCATAAAATTGACACATGAGTGCATAAAATTGACACATGAGTGCATAAAACACTTTGTCTCATCCTAATGTGACTCTTTTAAATCGTTTAACAAATAAATATTTTATGTACGAAACTCGATTTAAAAAATTCGAGTGTAAATTTGTTAAATAATTACTTCGGTTTAAAAATTTTATTGCAATAATTAAAAGTTACCTTTGTTAATGGAATTGTTGACTTGCCATTGTTTGCCTCAGTCATGAAATTTAAATCGTTCATAATTATTTCACGACACTACTCACTCAACTTTTTATGAACAACTTTACTTTCTGGAGTCGCCATAACAAGTTAGTATTGCACAACCCCGGTAATCACACTTTTTTCTGAACTGTTCTGTCGAAGCGAAGCTCACGAATTCTGCCAGCGAAGTGAGCTCTTGAAATCCGCATACGTCTTTGCTACGGTGCATCGGACGTTGCCAAACTTGACCAGGGGATTCTACTTAATAAGCTTATAGAATTTGGGGTCTCAGATTTCCTGGTTAAGCTTTTCCATTCTTATTTACAGGATCGTACACAATTTTATCATATAAATGAATTTAAGTCTGTTACTTACGTAGCTTCGTCAGGCGTTCCTCAAGGATCAATACTCGGTCCGCTTTTGTTTAACATTTTCATAAATGCTATTTCTGAATACATAAATGTTAACTACCTGTTATATGTTGACGATTTGAAACTATATTGCACCATCAAATCCATGGATAATTGTGAAAATGTGTCTTTGAATTTAAATCAGAGAGTCGGCTGGTGTAAACGCAATAATCTGTTCCTCAATTTAGCTAAATATATTCTGATGTCCTTTAATAGTAAAACAAATATTTATATGTTCAATAATTCTATAGAGAACGTTTCCCTACAATGGCCTGAAACACTAACTGACCTTGGAGATACATTTGATTCTCCCCGTCCTTTTAACAGTCACATTGACTCCTTCTCTGCTTCTGCTAACCGCTTATATGGTTTCATTGTAAGAACCTCTTCTGACTTCAGGAACGTGTCCACATTAAAAACTTTATATTACGCTTTTATAAGATCTACATTAAAATATGCCTCCGTTACGCGGTATTTAGGATTACTCAACTTTAAGGCTGATAGTGTTTACCCTCCGTGTGGTATATCACAGTTTTGTTACAGCGGCACAGTTTTTTTTTACTTTGAAAACAATACGCTATCATGATAACATAATTTTTGCTTACAAATTATTAAATAATATAATTGTCTGCCTTGAACTATTAGAAATAATCTGCGTTCGCATTCCACGAATAGAGTCCAGATATCCAGATACCTTTTATTTAAGTACGCCACGTACTAACATCCTGAAGAACTCTCCACTTCACACTACATGTAATATAGTTAATTCCATGGATTGTAATATAGACTTATTCTTTTGGACGATATAATAAGTCTCAAATTATTTAAAATTTGTTAATGCCGTTATATTACCTAGCTCTGAAGTTTTGTTTGCTCGTAGAACCGTGTATCTAAATAAATAAATAAATAAAATTTACTCACATAGAACACAGAAGGTATCTAAGGGAGTATACTGTATTTCCCAAGACAAACTATTAATAAAACTGTTGTTTATTATCTGAATCTACTAAATTCCTAAAGCTTGGATTATAATTATATCCAGTTGAAAATTACTAGGTAGATTATTTGTACAAATTTTATTATAATAAATATCCCAAATTAAGTTCTATAGTGACGCATGTTTGCAAGACTTTACCCCCTTATCTAGTTCTTTGAAAAAATATCACAAAGAAATTACTTATCTCATTTTTATTACCTAAGAATGGATATTGCTTCTCATATCAAAAAGCGTTCTTACTATAATCCCGACGAAAGAGCTATGGCGGATTATCCTCATCTTGTCCGGAAGAAGGAGCAAAGTTTTTATAATGGCTATTGTCCAGATCTAATGATCTTTGCGTAGCGTCAAGTATTATGTCAATATAATTATTTTTGTTGAACATTGATATATCAATCGAAATAGAATCAGAAATCGATAGCAGCTAGTACTGGAATGTTTAATTTCACTGTTTTGTGATGATGACAAAAGTTGAAAAAGTGGCCTGCAAACTAAGGATATATTTCTCTATGGTAATCTACAGAGATAACTTTTTGAAATTCTTAATTTGGCTGTAGTTGATATATGAATATTTCAAGCGGTGCTTTGGAACAAAAATTAACAACTTATGTCGAACGCTGGCACTAACCTAGTTTTTAAACTCTAACTTTTATGAAAGCATGTAATGGCAAGAGTACATTTATGTTCGTTTTAAGTTAAAAAGGTGAATCATTTTTTTCAAACATGAAGCATACTGCAGATCAATTAGAGCACATTAAAAGGATGTAGGTAATGAATTTTCTCCGGTTATATCGCAAATATTCAAAATTTGTGAAAATTTTTTTTAAATTTTGTTAAATATCCATAATATATTTGGTTACCTTGTAGATGAGAGAAACATTCTTCTTCGTTTAAAATTCCCGTATTGCCTGCGCCCGTAATGTTTATTAAACTTCAAAAGAATATTCAAGTCGTCCGAGTTCGAGTTTTTCGATTAGAAAACGTTCCAAAGTGTACTTTTGAAAGTTAACGATTTCCGTGTCGGTGTAGATTAGCGTCAACTAACTGCAATTTGTTCATACGGCACCAGTAATAAAAAAGTTGCTAAGCAATAAGAACATACATAAAAATTATTACCAGTAAATATTCCTAACTAGAACCACGTTGAAAATCTCTTGAGCTATATAGTAAAAATATTTGAGAGCTTTACAAACTAAAATTGGTTAAGTGAGCTAGTTGATTCTTGCGAAGAGCAAATTAATAGTAGATTATATCACGAGTCAATAATGATAGCTATTATTCTCGAGGAATTTTTACGAACCGAGCCGCGTTAGCGGCGAGGGAGTAACATTCCGAGAGAATAATAGCCATTATTGCGAGTAATATACTCTACTTTATTCACGACAAATTTATTTATTTTAAATTTTTAATGAACAACTTCATTTGTCAATAACATTTAAATTAGTGATAGTACAATTAATAAACTGAATTGGTAGTGAATTATAATTAACTTTGGAAGAGTTTTCAACCCGAATATTTGGAATTTCGGTTGCTGTAAAAGAAGAACTTGCTTGTATTTTGCACCCAATTCAGCGAAATAGGCCAGCAGAACATTTTCGGAATAAGAGTTTGCCTTATTTCGAAGACGCCATTCGTTGAACGATGCGTACGTTTTATTATAAATGGATTTCTATGTTTCTGTTATTAAGGTGGATGTTGTTGCTGCAGCTAATTGTACAATTTCTGGTGGTGTACAAGTGAAAGATTCTTCATTTTCATTCATTTTAATACAAATACACAAACACTACGCGTTTGACACTGACACTTTTGAGTTTGGTTATATTGTTTCCATGGTATTATTTAATTCGAGAAATTTTGTGATAGGAGTACAAGAAGGAATAAAGACTATTAATCCCTCGCAATTATTTCCTAAGGGATTAATATATGGCATTATACTTCGAAAACCACAAGTATAATACTTATAATATATATTAGTCGTAAATAAAATGTTTTATACGCCAAGAAAATTGAAAACAGAGATAAACGAGTGGCTTTACCATAGAATACAGTAAAAGCTCCTTATTCGTGGTTCATTTATTCGCGGATTAAAAAATTCCGAACTAATTACTATATTCGCAGATAAAGATTTCTCTATTCGCGGATCTAATCGGCAGGAACATAAAAGGATAACGCGTAAAACGGATTATATTATTACTACACCTTAAGTACGTTGTCAAATGCTATCGCCTGTGGCCCGTTCTGACTTCGGAAATTATGAAGAATGTGTGCAAATTTAAACTTTGATTGCAAGCATTGCTGAAAATGCGAATGGAACAGGACGAGATGGTTTCGAAAATATAGAATCAAGTGACATTCATGAGTAGAATCGTAAGATGAACATTTGACCGAAATCGACTTGGAGGAAATATTAAATCCGCAGTCCATTGACGAAGAGGCTTCAACGAGCACTAAATAGGCGACATTTTATATGATAAATCTAAGTGAAGGTTTAAGGTTGGTCCGTATATTGAACGAAGTCTTACAGTTAAGAGACAAATTGTTAATGCCACTGATGCTCATCAATCTGAATTGAATGAGTTTAAACTGTTTTTTAAACCCTTAAGCCCTTGTCTAAGCCTGACGATAATAATTAATCAATATTCTTAAAAACCTTCATTCAATATGTGTGTACGCCCAGTGAAATACATGTTATAAAAGTTGCTCTGAAAGAAACTATCGAAAACTGTGAGTAAATAAACATATTAAGTAAATTAGGAAAATTATGTTTAACGGTAGTACAGTGGCTGTCCATGATCTGCATTAAAGAATCCTAAAGGATGTTATATAGTTAATATAGATAGTGTTAGATAAAAACAAATCCAACAGTCCTTATAAGATACAAGTTTTTTGTATGATAAGTACTTAAATTAAAGGCGGCCATACACGTGAAATGGATGAATGCATCCAAGTTGCAATAAGAGAAATCATAGAAGAAATTAAAAATAGTAAACAGGAACTAAGAAGAGCTATAGAAGCATCAGAACTCAACGTACTTCTAAGGGCAGAATCTCTAAATGAGAAAATAAGAAAACTAGAGGCGGAAAATTTAAACTTAGAAAAAAAAGTGGAGAATTTGAAAAGACATAGTAGAAAGAATAATATTGTTGTATTTCGATTAAAGAAGGCACCGGTGAAAGTAGAATTTGTTTCATACCTTACTAAAAGCAAGATATTGAAAACCAGCAGCAAGCTTAAAGGAACTAATATATTTATATCCTATGACTTGACACCAGCACAACGTGAAACTACTATGACTTTAAGACATTTGAACAAGGTAAAAACACCAAACAACAGAGTTGCATTAAAGGAGAAAAATGGTATGTACACGACGTTATCTATACTCTATACACCTGTCGAAATCTTAGAAATTGAACAAGCAACCGAATCTATACACCAAACCCATAGTGGTCCACCCACTCCCTACTCAAATAAAAAGGACGAAGACCTCGAAGAATTGACTACAATAAAACCAAAAAGAATAAAACAACGCGAACTAGGAAAAACAATTGAAATACCTAGCAAATACTCCTATTAAAACAGGAAAACTTCAAGGACACCAGGGACCTTCGCAAAATCGAAATACCAGATCCCGGACTGGCTCTGGCAATCTCGCAACAATAAATAATTGCAGTTACATAGCAGTTGTTAGTAATATATTTTTTCATTCGTTTTTTTTGAAGCTCACTGGATTTATATTTAGTTTTGGTTGTACTTGGTTGTGGGACTTTATTATCATTGGATGTATAGGCACACTCCTCAACATATATTTTAATGCTATTATTTAATTTTGATTCTTAGTTTATAACTGATTTCAACCCCAAATTTTAATTGTTTGTTACATTATTTATACAGCTATAATGGACCAGTACGTAAGGGATTTCAATGTACCCATTTCAGTGAATGTGAGACTTTCAAAGTAAACCAAACTAATCATAACTTCACTATACTTGATAACAATATCAGATGTATACGTAAAAATCTAGATGAGCTTAAACTCTCGTTATCTAATGTTATAGATTTTGATTGTCTAGTTCTACCTGAGACCTGGAAGATTACTGACATCAATTTGTATAACATACCGGGATATAATATAATATACAACAAAGGCGATCTGAATCAAAATGACGGAGTCGTGGCTCACATAAACTGCAAATACTCTTTCGAATATGATGTCTCAAAATTAGGACCCACAAATATTTTAAAAGTGACTGTAATTATCAATAATAACAATAAAATTACGATTCTTGCTTTTTATAGATCACCGTCTAAGGAGAATAATAATCCAAGTATACCTGAATTTATCAAGAATTTCCAAAATTACCTATGTAATAGTGGTGTCAATTCTGAAAATTGTTGTCTGTTCATTGGAGATATTAACATTGACTTATTGGATTTAAATGATGATACCATGGAATATGTAATTGGCCTGAGTGAGTGTGGATTTACGTCCACCATTAATAAACCAACCATGATGGCAGCCTGCTTAGATCATTTATTTATTAAGTCAAAAAATAACATTCTAGAAAATATTATCCCTGTAGTAATAGAAACTAATATAACAGTCCACTATACAGTAGCGCTGCAAATAGTTTTTGATAATAAAACAACTAAAAAGGTACCGGAGTATTATACTAAGCACGTCAACTATGAAAAACTTGTAGACAATATATCCAAAGAAACATGGGATATTATCCTAAATTGTAGTAATCCAGACCCTGCAACAAAAAAATTAATAACAATTATACAGATACATCAATAAAAGTACCTATTTTAGAAAGGGAAATAGAAAGACCACAAAAATTGCGTCATGGCTTACAAAACCTCTCATCGAATACATGAATGAAAAAAATGGATTATATCGACAAAGCTCCATCCCAATGACTGTGATTCACTTGTAAAATACAAGGTATATAGAAATAAACTGCATTCGCTTATCGAAAAGACCAAATGCAAATTTTATACGGAAAAGATCATGGAAAATTCAAATAACAATAAACAATTATGGAGCGTGGTGCAAGATTTGAGTGGAACAAAAAAAGTAAAAATGCCTTATGAAGCTATTAAGGGTCCAATGGGAAATATACTGACAAACCCATGTGACGTTGCGAAGGAATTCAATCGTATATTTTCATGAATGGACAAGTGATCGGCCAAACAAATAAATAGTAACCCTGACCAAACATATGGTGATAATGCCTCTTTGCCAAATTCGATTGTTTTATTACCCACAAATAGGTATGAAATTGAAAAAATTATAAATGAATTGAAGAGTAAAAAGGCAACTGGTTTTGATGAGATGAGTGCGGAATGTCTAACAACAATTTCACCATTCATACTTGATCCTCTAGTGCATATCATAAATATGTGTATAGAAGAAGGTATATGGCCCTAATCCTTCAATAACACTGTAGTCATACCCGTATACAAAAATGAAGATAAGACTCTTGCTGCGAATTATAGACCTATATCACTTATTCCACACAAGGCAACATTTTTTGAAAAACTTGAAAAATAGACTTACATCGTTTATAAACAAATATGATTTAATTTCATCCAAGCAACAAAATAACTCCACACAAGATGCCGTTTTAAATTTAACATCAAAAGTTTATGAAGCATTAAATAATAATAAAGTTTCCTTATGTGTTTTTTTAGATTTAGCCAAAGCATTTGATACTGTTAGCCATAGCAATCTATTTCAAACATTGGAAAAAATTGGCATAGGAAACAACTGTTTACAACTATTTACGAGTTACCTGTCAGAGAGACAGCATATAGTAAGGGTTGCCGGACAAGAAATATAACATATGGAGTACCTCAGGGAACAATTTTAGGCTCCGTTTCATTCAATCTTTACATAAATGGATTATTTTCATTGAGCAGTGCAGGACATATAACTGGGTTCGCTGATGACACTGCTATTTTTATGAAACAGTTAACTGGAATGAGCTGAAATTATAAGCAGAAACTGACCTAAAAATGATAAAGACCTGGTTTAATAATGAAATACTTACCATAAATTTCAATGCAACATTTTACCTACCACTATTCAACTCCAATTTAAGCATAGAACTATTTAAACCTCTTGAAATATCACAAAGCGGACCAAATTTTAGCATCAAACCTGTAACAAATGTGAACTATTTGGGTATTATCTTAGATGCAAATTTAATGTGGGATTGTCATATTAAATTTATCATAATAAAACTACAATTCGTCCTTTACAAATTTAAATACCTCAGAAAATTCATACCTGCTAGATACCTTCGAATGCTGTATTTCGCACTAGTGGAAAGTCACCTCCATTATGGTATACTGGCTTGGGGAAGTGCCCTGAAAACTCACATTCTTCCGTTAGAAATCATTCAAAAAAGATTTCTGAAGATCATTATGTGTAAACCCCATACCTATTCTTCAGTTCGATTGTATAGGGAAAGCAACATAATGGACCTGAAACAGTTGTACTTTCTATGTGCATCTATAAAATATCACACAATAAAAGATGTAAGAAACTTACCTGCACATAGATATGTAACTAGGAACAAGTACCACTACATTGCTCCGAGAATGATAAAGTCCTTCTGTCAACGATCTTTTTCATTTCTAGCTCCGAAAATCTATAATTGTATTCCGGATAGTATGTTATTGTTTAAAAAAAAAATTGAAAAAATTTCTGTTGAAACAGACAAGAAATTTCTGTCATATTGTTATGGTGGGGTGAAAACATATTACTTTACTTAAAAAATATAGAAGTTACGTTCACTCAAATCTCTGCGTTCGCTTAAATCTAATATTGTCCATATGTACATATATTTACTTTGGTCCTAATTTTATTTTATTTATTTTGTTCAAAACTATTGAATAATATGCAATACTGTTGAATTTAGTGTATTTGTTTAAACTTGCATTTTTAATTGTGTTTATTTGTGTTTTGCCGAAACAGGCGTATCCACACCTCTCAGATACCTTAGGGTTTATTTATTTATTCACTTACTTAGTTGTTTAGTTGCTTTATAAAATTGTGTGAATGTTTTAAAATTATCACGATTATTAGACTATCAATCAAAATTAACAATGCGATTCTAATTTTAGATTGTTTAGGTAATTTATATAAATACTTATATTTTAAATGTTTTATTCTATGCCACGCACGAGGGCTTGCCCTCCTGTGGTTTTTCTAAATTTTATGAGAATGTATGTATATATTTTGTAATTGTGAATTTACATGGTCAATAAATATTATTATTATTATTAATAATTGATTTTTTTGTAATTTTGGTACCTACGAACTATAATTCCATGTAAATTACCATTCTATATTCAGGGTTTCTGTATTCGCGGCATATTTACACAACATATACCTCGTGAATGAGAGGCTTCTACTGTATTGACACTACCACTATTCATGTTGTAGCTGGTAAATTTTAAGAATAGCATTTTACTAATTTCATTATAGACCATAATCTAAGGTGTTCCCAATTATTGTTTGTTCAGTGCTTTTTGAACTTAACTAAACATTGAATTCAGCAGCTATTTCAACCAAACATAATTTTTTCCTCAATATTACCGAAGTTTCTTACGTCCTAAACATTTTTCATAATTTAATAGTCAATCAATGAGAAAATAATTGTTTCAATTTTATATTCCTCAAATTTATTTTGATTATAGTTGCAATGATATAATACGTAACTTCTATTAATGCCATTAAGCCGAATCGTTAGCACATTTTTCTCCTCTCATTGTAACAGCGCTAGACACAGCCAGAGTACAGAAATGAATTTCTTTAAAAAATCGCATGACCACCAAAAAGCCTTTAAATTTGGATTTCGCCGATTGAAAAATTTCAGTGTATTTTGTTTGGCTGTCCTTGTACAAGAAAAGTTTGATTCTAACGAATTGTCAGCAATACTTGAATTTTTGTTAAAAAACTGTATAAATTTATAGTTGATACATGTCTTATTCAAATTGCCAATATTTTATTTGTTCGTATGAGTTGAAAAGTTTGTCGGATGAGTCTTTCGCCTCCATATATGCGCCCATGTTCGTTCGGAGTGAATACGGAAATATATTTATATAATTTCATCTCATAAAAATTTTGCAATAAAATTCTCGCATCACAGATTTTTTTTTAAATACACTTGAACTCCAAAAAAGTAGATCTCCTTGTAAAAAAGTGCTCCAAAGGTCCTCTAAAGAATCTGTATTTCAAAGAGTTTTATTTTCAGCTGCCATAGAGCGGTAAGTTTTTGGGAAAAACTCGAAGGGTAAAAGATTTCAATCAAAAGTTAGACTGCCCAGAGGGTTATTATATATTCTCTCTTCTTCTCTTGACACTATCCATTAGCTGAAATGGATTTTATGTTAAATACGCCAGAGTTCAGTACCAAATGTTTTTGAGATGTAGCAATTTGGAAATTGCTGTTATATTCAGATAATTTTAATTTTCTCCGGTATTTCTTGATGAAGACATTTTGAGCACACGTTTAACCTATAACTAAAACAATTTATACAAAATTTATATAGCAGCATTTTTTACACATTAGATGACATGAAAGTAATTCAGTTCGGGTCATAATTTCAATAGCAATATAAAGTTTGGTTAAGTTGTCTACTAACAAAATTTATTCTGGACGACACTTTCCCAGTTTGACGTGGTTGGTAATTTCATTTACTTTGTTATCGGTAGCGCTCAACCAATGCTTTGAATAATTCACACAATTCTGAATACGAATCAGTAGAAATGTTGAAATTCCATTTGTTGTTAAATATTTTATTTAGACTCTTCTTTGTTTATAATAAACATGAAATGACATTCCTATATAATATCAATCCACTGTAACTCATTATTTCTTTTCTAGACAGTACCGTCTCAAATCGGAGGATGGACAGCATTATAGCAACTTTAACCGTATTAGATATCTGGATATTTGTTGTGAGTTAAGTACGTGAGATACGTATCATTCTACGATAACAACATTTTTCAAATGATTCCAGTATGCTTATTTCAACCTGTTTTATCGTCCAAGCTTCGACCCTATGTGACAATGTATAAACTGATTATTTATGCACTTAATCATATTGAACAGTTAATTTGTTTATATGTATGTATGTCCAATACGCATTCATGTTATGATGGTTTTCGGCCTGACGTTAATCTAATTGGTTAATAGAGTAATCTACAAATACTTTTTAGAACGAGCCATGAAAATTGTTATGACAACAAAATTATTTATTGAGATGTCATGACATTTTAATTTGGCATAAAACTATTACTAAAATCTATCCAAATAATGGATATTCGTGAGCGCCTCAAATTAGCGTATAAAAGTGTTGAGTTTGCTGCCAATAATACCTGGAACGAAGAGTCTGAGTATCAACTTGCCAACAAGAATCTCCTTCTGCGAGAACAAAGTATGGAAGAATCAAAACCCAGAACTGTCAGAGACTGCATTCCAAACAGTAAACTTGCAAAATATGGTAATTATGAATACAACGAAGCTAGAGAATCATCGTATAACCCTGACGATTTTGGACCTTGCAAAAGTACCGGATATAATTTCAGTGCCGAGAAGGAAAAAGAGCCGTGGATGTTAGAGGAAGTTGATACACTTTTCAAGTTATATACAAGTACAGTAGATAATAAAGAAGAACAAAATAGGTTTGATCACATGAACACCTTTGAATCACCATTTATGAAGAGCAATGAAACACTTAAAAACAAATCAAAGATTAAAAAACGTCACTCTCGAAAAAAGAAAACTGGTTCGTTGAAAAATAATGTTGATATAGATGAGAACAAAATATATTCTGAGTCTAATAAACACAGTTCTGGTAAATCAGAAGAGGAGATTTACAAAGACATGGAGGAATTGGCATTGCAAATGGTGAATTCTGTGTTAGATGAGCCAGATGAAGATCTTAACGAGCCTAGAACTGGGAGCCGTTCCGATAAATTGAAAACACAAGCTACTAGCTTTCATTCAATTTGTCAAGATTCAAAGCGGGAAGCTGCGGAAGATTATGAAGATAATTAAAAAAACTGCAGAGATCCTCAGAATTTTGAATAGTTCAGGTATTTTTTGTCAAAATTATAAGTATTGCAGAATCGTTTTTATATGTTTCGCATAAACAAATTATGTTTGTTATAATTGTCACCTATATATTGTTAAAAATTGTATGTGAATAAAATTAGTTTCTTTTCTTGGTTAATAATTATTTTAATGCGGCATTTTTATCGACATATATTAATAACTCAATATTTCAGTGCAAATAAAATTATTTAAGTAATTTTTTCACAGTTCACAATTTGTATATGTAATATCTTCAGGACATTGATTAAGAAAATTTACGTCATTATTCACATTATATTTAGTATCATAATATGTAAAAAATAGAAGGAAGAATTTCTTTTTATTGAAATTTATGTGTCTCGACATCTATAGGTTATTGACAGATTAAATAACAATGTAAATCACAACAGTGTTACAATATTAAAAATTTTGATTTATTTTGAGTTGAGAAGGCAGTCATTAAGAAATTGAATCACGTCACTAATCTGTTGGTTGAGCCAATGATATTTCCAAGAGTTCCATCAATATTATGACGTCTTCGATTTATATGGTATTGTTGGCACTTTAATAGAATATGTTCAATAGTAAGTCGAGTATCTGTACAGAATTCGCATTTAGTAGGACCTTCTGAGACCATAAGATATCCGTGGGTGTGGCGAGAATGCCCTATTCGCAGTCTGTGTACTATAATTTTGTTTTTCCTAGTCATTGGGGGGAATTAAGGTGTGAAAACGGTGGGTTGTATTGAATGGAGTTTAGTATCTAGTTGGTTCCAGTGATTTTGCCAGTTTTGGAGTGTGAGTTGCTTGACGATGGGTTTCATGTCTTGGGTGAGGTAAACATTTTCTATTATTAAGTCGGAGGAACATGCTTATTTTGCTGCTTGGTCTGCGATTTCATTCCCGATTATTCCCACGTGTGATGGTATCCAGATGATGTAAACCAAAATACCATTAGAATTGAGATGGTGGCAGGTATTGTGAATTTGTTGGACTATTGGATGCAGTGAATAAATGTTTATCATTGATTCTATCGATGAGAGAGAATCTGTGCATACTGCTATAGTGCTGTTGAAGTGTTCAAAGCTTTCAGTATTCCAAATAACTCTGCTGTATAGACGATGGTAGTGTCGGGAAATCGTTATCTTGCAACTATAGAATCTTCATCAGTTACAGCACAACCGACACCCTCTGCGTTTTTTGATGCATCGGTAAACAAAACTTTATCAAACTGATGAGAAATTGAAATTCTCCTGGATTCTTGCACAAGTACTGCGTTGGGTGTGTCCAATTTGTGGTAGCGACTTAGAGTAGTATCAAGAAAAGGTAGGTTTATGGCCCATGGCGCTATATTGTAAGGATTAATAGGGGTCATGATTGCAAGATTAATTGTTCCCAACAGCGATTTTAGTGAGAAAACAGCTGTTGAAATTGTTTCGGCATGTCCTTCAGGGGTGCGTGTAGAGTTGATAAGGTTAATGACAGAATTGTCAGGACAGGCTGCGATTTTACAAAAGTATGATAATAGTAGACGCTGTCGACGTATGAAGAGAGAGGGTTCGAATGACTCAACGAAAATGCTTTCGGAAGGACTAGACCAGAAGGCACCAATACAAATACGTAGAGCAAAGTTCTCAATTGTGTTAAGAGATTTAAGGTATGCAGTATAAGCGTTCATGTATAAAATGCTTCCATAACCCAATTTAGAGCCAATGAGGGCTCTATAGATCCGTAAGAGTGACTCTTCTTCAGCTCCCCATTGATGATGAGCGAGTGATTTCAAGATATTCATTCTAATGAGGCAAGCTCCTTTTAAGTCCATAATCTGCTGTTTCCATGACAATCTTTTGTCAAAGGTTATGCCTAAGAATTTTTGGTGGTTGACAAGTTCAAGCGGAGCGTCATTAGGGTTTAAAAGTGGAAAGATCGTGCAATTTCTCCTGTTGAAACGGATAACTTTTGATTTTGAAGCCGAGAACTGAAGGCCGAAATTTATAGACCAATCATGGATGGAATTTAGTGCGTTTTGAAGTAGACAGCATGTTCTTGTTGTTACTTCACCCTGACAAAAAATTATGAGGTCATCCACGTAGAGCGAGTTAAGTAACTGGGGCAATTATTGAATTACATATATCGTTAATGCTAAGAATAAATAGAATAGGGCTGAGTATCGCGCCTTGTGGGACACCATTATGTAGAAAATAAGAAGAAGATGTTTGCCAATTTGCTGTTACCTTGAAGGATCTGTTTGATAAGAAATTTTGTATAGAGGAGAAAATATTACTATGAACCTTTAAGTCTATTAGTTTTTGAAGGATTGAGGTGTGCCAAACAGTGTCGAATGCACTGTCAATGTTCAGTGTAACTGCTACAACGTCACTTATATCAGTGAAAGATTGATAAATTTGAATTATAATTAAATTATCCATGGTTGATCTATTTGTTCTAAATCCTGACTGCGCAGGGTTGAGTACATTATTTTTTTCGAGAAACCAAAGTAGACGTTTGTTGACCATTTTTTCTAGTACCTTGCATAGTGTGCATGTTAACGACATTGGTCTAAAATAATTTGCCGTGTTTGAGTTATTCTTTTTGATCGGAATTATGATCCTTTCCCGCCATGCATTAGGAAACTGCTGACTACACCATATTGGATTATAAAGTTGATTGGATGAAGGTTAGGGGTGGTATTATCGGAATTTTCAGCTATATTTATTCGGTTAGAGAGGGGTTTGTTGATTTTAGTTTTGTTTTCGAAATGTTGGGCTAGAATGTCCGCTATTTGCTGGTCGTTTGTGACAACATTTCCTTGGTGTAGCAGAGCAGGTACTTTATTAGTACTACTGTTTTGGCCTTTCATTCGTCGTATCTAAGACCAAACTTGAGCTGGGGATGTGTCTGTGGTTATTGTACTGTTAAATTTGTTCCACGAGTGTTTTTTACTTGACTTAAGTATTCTCCTAGCTTGAGCTTTGGCTTATTTGAAGTTAATTCGACCCAGTTCGTTCTTAGTTCTGCGGTACTTGTTAAGAGATCTGTTGCAATTTTTCACACCTTGGTAACATGAGTCGTTCCACCCAGGAACTGTTTTCTTCGAGGAGTTGATTGAGAACTTACCTATACATCTTTCAGAGGAGGAAAGCATTGCATAAGTGAACTGCTTGACCACTTCATCTATGTTATCATGGTGGGTAAGATCATTCAATTGTTCCTTGACAGTTTCCTCGAAGAGATCCCAATTTGCATTCTTTATTTTCCATTTGCAGTTTAAGGTTGTGGTTTTTTGTTCGTTGTTGGAAATGAGATGGGGAAGTGATTGCTGTCATATAAACTGTCAATGGCCATGTTAGCGAAGAAGCTAGATGAGACGGACATGAAAATATGTGTTACTGCCGGTATTGAGAATGTTAGCATTTTTAATGTTCAAAACATTTTCAACAGATTTACCTCGTCCAAAGGTTCTTTCGGAGGCCCACATCTGGTTGTGAGCATTGAAGTTACTGACTAATATAAAAGGAAAAGGAAGTTGATTAATTAGATTGCTGAGCTCAGATTCTTTCAAAGCATAATTGGGAGGAATGTATAAGCTACATATGACAATTCTGTAGGGGCACAAAACAGTTACAGCGATAGCTTCTAATTCAGTGACCAGGTGATATTCTTGGAGAAATATATCGTTAGAAATGAAAAGTGAGGTTCCATCACTGGCGCGTGAGAGTTTAGGTCTGATAAAATGGTGACCAGTGTAACTTTTGAGATACGGAATATGAGAATTTCGGAAATTCGTTTCTTGGAAACAGATAAGGTCAAGAGAGTCATCACTAATGAGTTGTTGTAGAGATTCTAAACGGGGGTAAAACCCGTTACAATTCCATTGAATTAGCGTGGAAATGAAATATTAGAAGTTATGTGGTTAATAAGAGGATGTTTGCGATGTTTGGGATACCTGTGATACTGTGGAATTTTGCGAGACTGCGGAGTGTTGTGATTGATGTGAACCGTCAGAACTGTAATCCTCTTCGTTTGATGCACTTTCATGTTCCTTGGAATCCAATCGAAGCTGATCTTTTAATTTTCTTGTTATTCGGGTTACTCTGTTTTTAGTCGATCTCTCTGTAAGAGTTGGATAAAGTAGATTTAGGTTAGAGATAAGAGACTCAATGTCATTAGTATACTTTAAGGCTTCCTGGTAAAGATTGCGACTACCAAAGCTGTTTTCCAAGTATGCTTCAAGATTGTATATTGGAAGGATATGGGTTTCAGGATTCGCTTGGTATGCTTTTTGTATACATTGTTTTGTTACCTCTGTTAAATTAGCTTCTTCAGAGGAGCTCAACCTTGCTTTCTTATTTATTTTCTTCTGAATATCAGAGAGAGGTTTAGGGGGAAGAATTGCGTTGGATTTATCGTCAGCATCAGGAGAACTCGCTTTGTCACTTGAGATTTCGGAACGGCAACGTTTTTCTGCAATAAATGGAGCAGGGTTGGATTGCGTTGTATCTTTGTTCGAGAGAACTTCGCTCATTGGTGGGAGACTGGTTGATGGGAGTGGAGAATCACTTGTTCCTGTAGATGTATTGGCAGCTTCAGGTGTAGACTGTGTAGGCTTTGATATAACGTCGAGTGGTGGATTTGGTCAATTTGAGGCGATGTGTCCGGATTGCTTACAGATAAAACAATTTATAATATCGGTTGATAGAAAAATTCTGTTATCGTTACCATCAAATGAAATGACTATGGAAGTTTGCAGTTCAAAGTTGTCAAAAGAGAGGAAAACGTAAGCATGACGTCTGAAACTGAGAATATGGGCATATACGTCGCCTGGTATTCCAGCCTTTAGAAAAGAGATCGGAGATACCAGTTGTAGCCCAAGATTTTTTATTACATTTTAGACCTGTTCCTGAGGAATGTAGGGGGAAATATTAGATATGATGATCGTTTTAGTAGAAGAGACGAGTATGGTAGTGTTATTGTAGGGTGCGATTTGAGGAGTTAGTAAGATATATAGAAATTCGATTATTTGAAATTCTGGAGGCAAACGAGATATTTTTGGAGCAATAACATTACCTATTCGTTGCACGTAGTCGAATAACTTTAAATTCTCTTCTGCATGCATCACAATAGCTTGATCTTTTTATGGAAAGCATTGTTTAGGTGCTGTCTTAACTGCTGATACGTAAGATGTTTGAACTGAATTGTTGAGTGACATTTTGGAAAAATGCCCTGCCCTTGTACTCAAAAGCAGTATATAATGTTTATTGTGGGTTTTTGTGAACTCGTTGGATAATATATAATCCATAACGGAAAATCTGCTCACCTACGCCTCTGTTTTATGAGAAGGCTTGAACCAGGTAATTAACAATGTAAATAAATTGTTCAGTAAAAAATAGCTTGATGAGAAACTGGATCAAAAAGTCTACTATTGATAATACATACACATGTAATTAATAGCACCAAAGCACAAAATAAATTCACTTATTCATCACGAGACTAGAAGAGCAAAATACAGACGATGTTACGCGTTCAAGCACTTGTACGCGGAATCAGGAAGAATTTAATTGTATGGAAATATATAATTTCGAAATGTTTGCAAATAATACAGAGGCTTCACGTAAATGACAGTGGGCAGATTATCATCGTATCCGAAGGTTACAAACACAAAACCAACTATAGAGTAACGTATACCTACATGCTTATTAAAAGGCCATTTAAGACAATATAATAGCCCATAGCCTTGACCTTCTATATTTACGAAGGAGTAATTAAAGCAGTTTCTTCACATTCTGCACTCAACCTAGTTCTATGTTGCATATTTTGCAGAGCTATTTAACTGTGAATGACTCGGGATATTCTCGGAAAAACAGGAGAAAATATTTAGTTTCATATATACAATTTCAGTATCCCCATAGTTTGTTACAGTCGTTATAAACCAAATCCGGAATTTGAATTAATCTTGAACGTATTACGATACAGGGGATATTTATGTGAATCTCATGGGCATGGGACGAAGGACGACTATGGATTTCCATATCAATTTCATTTCGTTTTGGCTCATATCTAATATTTGTATCAAAATCGTGAGTACAAAATTTTGAAATACAAAAACAAAAATATTCCCAATAAAGAAGTCTGGTATACATAAACTTCAATATCCAGAATGCAATGCTGCCTATTTGGGTCAAAGCCTTAGAAGTTTCTAAATCAGATACAGTGAATTCTCACAAGCATACAGATTAAAACAACCAGATAAATCCCACTACGCAAAACATCTACTTGATACCAATCATTCAATGACACCTAACACAGAACTAAAAATACTACATATTTGTGATAAGAAACAAGAACTGGATTTCCTTGAAGAGTTGGAGATTAGAAGACACTTAAGAAACCCACAATATGAAGTCGTCAATGCACAGATAAATCTACGGAGTTATCCACTTTTAAACTGTCTTCTTAAGTGATCATTGTGAAGATCAGCATTGCACAGTTATACTGATCTTAAATGGGAAACATATATCCAGGACATCCCCATAGGGCTAATAATATGTAAGCTTTAATATTTGTAATACCATATCTTCTTCTTTTTTCTAGTAATATATATTAAGTCAATCACATGGTAGGTCACTTCTTGGTCTAGGCAAAAATAATTATTAAACATCAGGTAGGCATCAAATGAAATGTAGCTTCTGTCATTCTAACGATGATATTTAGTATCGAAACAATTGTTAGTTTCTTATAATTTTTCACATTTTATCAATATATTGTGGAATTATCTAGAAACAGTTAGTTTCATTAAAAAAAGTAACATCTATGCGATATAGTTTTTGTCTTTTTTGTATAAACAAAACATTTAGAAGGACATGTATTGTGTGTGATTGAATAATTGGGTCAAGTAGATAGTAATATTTACATAGACAGATATTTATAAAAATCTAATAATGATCTTTGGACATATTTCTCGTTAATTATATCAGTCTATTCACATCGATTATATAAATCTGCTTAACAATAACTATTTTAAATTTGGATGACTATTAAATTTACGAGCTCCGCAATCAAAATTAATTGATTGTTATGAAAATTTCTTGTATGGTAAAATATTATCACCTTCCTAAATAAGTTATGGAGGAATGTTTAAGGCAGCAATAAACATTATATTATAAAGTACCTATCCGCTGGGAAATGTATATTCTGTTAATAAATTGCCAGGGCTTTTGTTTACAGTATTTAAGGAAAGGACAATGGTGCCCAAAACAAACAGCAGGTTAGATTAATCTTGCTTTGTAGAGAACAATACTTCAATTAATAAAGGATTTTTATAGTATTGAGAGAGAAATAATGATTTTTGAAACGTCATCGAACTGTGTCATGTCTAATATAACGAATGCATCTAAAGTTTTGGGAAAAAATTAAATGACGAAAAAGCAGCTTTGAAAAATATATTTAAGCGAACAACTTGTAATATTGTAATAATCTAACATTAGAAAAAAATAACCCCATTTAACGAACTGCCAAAGGTCTATTGTCTTCAATTTGATGAAGCTTTGTTCGAACTTGTCGCATAAGTTTCTGGATGGATGTTATATCTACTTCTCAAATTTTCTAAAAAATTCTTCAACCTTTGTCATAGACCTTACTGCTCAGTAAGGACCAAAAAGCTTCAATTAGACGAGCTTGAGGTATGTTTGGACGATTGTCTTCCTTAGGCACAAAAGGTATGCTATGTGCTCCTAACTAATCTCTGGTGATTCGAGCATAATGACATGATGCCAAGTCAGGCATTTCCGCCTTTTGCGATATTTTAAGTTTCTTCTTTTACGTGTTCTTTGTATAGTAGCACTTGATACCTGAAATCTCCTCGCTAGTTTTCGATGAGATCTACTCACTTTATGTCTTGCGCTATCAACCACGAATTTCACTAAGAACCTTCGGTCTCTACTTTTTGGTAAGTTTAAACAACGTATTCCTTGTTCACATTCAGCTATTGTCGGATAGATCGGTGTTTTGGAGATATTTTCGTTTCGAAAAATATTTGCAATTTCACGTTTCGGTAGCCGTCCAACAAGGTTGTAGATACTTTTTCGAATTTTCAATTTATATGACATATTTTTGAGAAATTTGAAACGAATGTGTTTTGACACATAAAGGTTGCGTAGCAACTAATAATTGTGAGCAATGGTAACTTGTTTGGTGCTCATCATAAAGCTATTCATGTATGAAATTTTTTTCAAAACTTTAGATGCATACGTCAGTCCAAGAAAAAAGTCGCTTAAATCAAAATTTTGAATTTTTGACATAATTTACTTTGAACCATCTGCAAACGAAACATATATGTGATTCTGTTCCAACCCCCGGAAATGGGTTGGAAAAAAATAAGGATGTTTTTAAATTACGCAAAAACGCTTGGTACATAAAAAAGTTTTTAACAAAAGTTCTAGATATTTAAATTTTACACCGAAATCGTTTTCATTATTTTTCAACAAGTGACATTAGGGTGGTTAAAAGGTGTGGGATGATAATTTAAACTTTAAAAAATCATAATTATTATAAAAACTATTATATTTTAAAAAATTGTAATTATGAAGCGCACCTTCGGTCTCTTAGTTAAGATTTTTTTTTAATTTGTTCATAACAAAGTTACAAAAATTTGAAATTTTCAATATCCAATTTAAAACGAGAAACTAAAAGGAAAGCGAGTCGATAAGAAAAGAACACCAACAATAGAATCCAGAGATACAGCAACTTAAATTCAGGGTGGACTCATTAGAAAAAGAAAGGTGGGAAAATAATGTAGTGGTCACAGGACAAAAAATCGATACTTGTGATCCAGAAGTTATTAAACAAAAAATGAAAAGTGTATTGGAACAAACTCTGGAAATTCGAATAGGAATTAGGACTGCATTGACATTAGGAGAGAAAATATGTCTACTTGAACTAGAAAACGAGAAATAAAAAAAGAAAATCATGCAAAACAAGTCTAAACTGAATACTTATACAGGATGAACTTTCATAAGAGAGGATCCAACGTCAACGGAAATGAAAACACAGGAAGCAAGGAGTAAAGGTAAGGCAGTCAAATTGGGGTTCCGGAAATTGGTAATAGATTCCGGAATATGGAGGTAGAACAGGGAGGGGAAACTGGAGCAGCAAACAAACTAGTAACGGTGCAGGTTGAAGGATATAATGATTCCGCAACAGCGGCTATACATAAGGTAACAGACAAGATGAAGGACAAAAATAATAAGAATGTAATTACAATTGGAACTTGGAGGTAGCTTTGAAATAGAATCACTAAAAAATTTGGATAACATCATGAAGCAATTTAAAATAGACATCTTGGCCTCGCAGGAAACTAAACAAAAGGGTAAAGAAATTAAAGACATAGACGGATATTCCTTCTTCAACAGCGGAGGGACAGACAGCATGTTGGGCAAAGGCTTTTTAGTAAACAAGATGTAGCATTTGGTGGTTGACTAAGAAGCCATCTGAGGACAGAACCACAGAAATAAAGAATAAATTTTACGAGAAAGATGACGGATTATATAACAGAATTTCCAAGTATGATGTTAAATCGGTTTTTAGGTTACTTGAATACCAAGGTAGGGAATGGAATAGTATAAAGAAAAACAACAGGTGGTAGAAGCAAACATGAAGTGAGCAGTGACAATGGGAAAAGGCTGATGAATTTTGATGGTGAGAATGACATGAGAATAATGACCACATATTTGTATCATAAAGTAATACACAAGGAAACTTGGATAAGTCCCGACGGTATGACGTGGAATAAAATTGGCTATGTGATGCTAGATAAGAATCATGCAAGGTTGATGACTGTCGTTAGAAGCTATCGTGGTACGGATGCAGATTCGGATCATATATTGACAATAACGAAAATAAGGGCAGAAATTGAGCCAAAGAACAGTATAAAAGATAAAATCACAAAATATCATTCAACCAAACTTCAGAGTGAACCTTCAATGCATCAGTTTATACAAGAAATCTAAGAAAACCTGGAACAAATGAAAAAACAAGAAAACATAGAAATGGAATGGGGAGAAAAAGAGGAAGCAATGGAAGATGTAGCCCAAGAATACCTAGGATGCGCTATAATAAAACATGGAAAAGACTGATTTGACGGAGGCTAAAAGTAGGAATTATATTAGACAGAAACTGTTGGGAGATCCCCAATAGGATGGCAAAAGACAATACATTTTGGAAAGGGAAGCATCCAAGAGGATATATAGAAGAAAGAAACGGGAGTAAATGAATAGAAAACTTGAAAAATATGAAGAGCACTATGCTGATAAGGTTATCAGAAACTTCTACCAGGAATCCAAGATGAAAAAGAACCCTACATATTCAAACAAATATTTTACAAGGATAAAAATGGTCAATTGATAGGCGACATCCAAGGGATATTGAACAGGTAGAGCGAGTATTTTGGAAAATGTTTTAATAATAAGTCAGGAGAAAACGATTTAATTGGATTTCCGAGAAAGGAAGAAATCGGAGAAGTAATAAGAAACAACAAAAGCGGTGGCTACAACGGAATACCGGCCGAAGTCATAAAAACAGGTGGTGAGGCACTGAGAACCCGAATCAGCAATCTAATAAGTAAAATTTAAGTTGAAGAAACGACATCGGATCAATGGAATCAAGCAATAATATGTCCGATATATAAAAAAGGGGATAGAATGGAATACGCAAATTATATACTCATATCCTTACTGGATGTGACTTATAAGATCCTAGGGAGAGTAATAAGAAAAAGGTAAGATGAATACGCTAATTAGAAAGTAGGAGAAAATAAAGGATGTTTTTACAAAGGGCGGTCGACTATAGACCAAATATCTGTGCTCAAAGTAGCAATTAATAGCAAAATATTAACCTGAACCTCATGTTCTAAGATTATAAAAAGAGTAAAGAAGGGATTTCAACCAGGTGACCGTCTATCTACGGTATTGGTCAACTTCTTCTTAGAAGCTATATTTGACGTGGGATAATAACGAGAGGAACTATCTATGAAAAGAAAAGCCAGATCTAGGCATATGCAGACGATGTAGTGCTAAGGATCTGCTGTATTTGAAAGTAAAGGTGCACATTAACCAGCAAGAGGCTAAATATATAGAAATGGGACCTGAATCGATCACTCATCAAACCATAAAAATCAAAAACGAGCAAAGCAGAGAGTACATTATCGAGAAGGTTGAGGAAGTCAAATATCTGGGAGTAGCTATAATGACTTAAGGCGACGAAATAAACGAAGTAGACAAGAGGTTAGCGAAAGGAAGTCGAGCAATGGGAGCCATGCATAAAATATATAAATCGAAGAAAATATCAAAAACTGCTTAGCTCAGACTGTATAGGATGGTAATCTAGCCTACTGTACTGTATGGATGCGAATGCTGGATATTTAATAGAAAGGATGATGACAAAATAACCAGATGCGAAAGAAGAGTGCCCAGGAAAATCTTCGGAGAGGTGAAGGCAGAATACAGAAGCTGGAGAAGAATAGTTAATATTGCGTTAACTCGCTTATATGAGAAACCGGAAATTGGTCGGCTAGACAGACTACGGTGGTTGTTCCCTGTTGTGAAAATTTCAGATGCAAGATGGGCCAGAAATGTGCTAGAGAGAAGAAGAGGCCACAGGAGGAGAGGTACATCTAGAAGAAAGTGGATTAAAGCCTGCGATGTGAGTCTACGAAGTATGGAGTTGACGAACTGCCGGCCAACCTCTACTGATAGGAAGAGGTGGAGAGAATTTATTGAAGAAGTTTAGAGCCATGAGTTTCTAGGGCCTGAAGAGCTGTTGTATAAATATTTGCAATATTTATTTCTTATTTGAAACACTGCAACACCAAATAATTAATTGCAGTCATTCCATATTTTGATAATTATAATCATCAACGTCTTTAAATCAACTTATTCATATTAATTTCAGGTGATTTCATTTATATTATGCAGTATTTGTGGCAATATATTGAATCACAGCACTGAAAACGGTGTTTCTGTCAAAGACAAACGTTTGGAGAAATTCATTGCTAGAAGCATTCAGAAGAATGATAAAAAATTTCAATTGTGGGCAGAAGGATCTGAAGTTCGTTTTCATGAAAACTACTAAAAAACAGAATCTATCACAATTACCTCCTTCTTTATCATCTACCACAGAATCAACTTCACTATGTGTGTAAACTTCTCCGACAATTTTTAATTTCAGTAGCCTATGCTTCTTTTGTGAGAAGGTATTATACCGTACACATAAACGTATTTTCAACATATCCGAAAAGGACATTGAAGACCAGATACTAGATTTGGCTAAAAGAAAAAATTACAGTGCAATCTCACTAATCCGGCACTATTGAAAACCGGAGGGTGCCGGATTATTGGAATGTTCGGATTACTGCGTTGTACAGAAAAAGTCATAGGTAATAAATAAAATAAAGCATTTCATAGAGAGAATAAATGTATGTAATTAGTGTTTTTAAATGAAACTCAAGGTCTCTAGTTAATTCCACAATATAATACAAGTTATTGAAAATTCTAAAAAAATGACAATTGTTTCGATAAATCAATATATTATATTGTGGAATTAACTAGAGACCTTGAGTTTCATTTAAAAACACTAATATGAGCATATTCCACGAAGTAAGGGTCGAGACAGTCAATGTATGTAATGTTTTAAATTAACATGTAAGTACATACATATGTAATTAACTAGATTTGGAATAATCCTTAATTGAGGTCTGTTTTTGTGCAACTTGTAGTCCTTGCTTAAAAACCTTTTCTCGCATGTTGCGAAGAATTATAATATATTTGGCAGATATGCCGTTTTCTTCTGCCCATGTTATGCAGGTATTGAAACAAATCAATGCATCATCTGGTTTAACTCTTACAGAAGTTGGTGGCTCCAATATTTCTAAAGAGCTTTCTTCTTGTACTGCTTCACGTACAATTTCTTCACCAGTCATAATTTCCTCTGTTTCTTCGATTCCTTCAAACCAAGAATTCAAACTTTCTTCACTTGTCTCCAATCCTTTTTCTGATAGATTTTGAACCCAATCGGCAATAGGCACATTATCCTCAGTATCCCATTCATTTGTTTCTTCTGTTTCTGATACATCATTCATAATAGGCTACAACTTTTTCCATGAAGATTGGATTAAGTTAGGAGAAACAAAGTTCCAAGCATGAGCGAGAGAGAATACAACATCCTTCAAATTCAATCCTTTAAGGCTCTGCGTTACATCACCATCCTCAGATGTAATATGGATCAGCAATTTATTTTTATACAAAGACTTTATTTTTTGGATAACATTTTGATCCATCGGCTGCAGTAAAGGTGTGCAGTTTGGTGGTAAGAAGATGGGTTGGATATTCCCATCACTTGATTTAAGTTCTTGTTCATTTGGGTGGCCTGGAGCATTGTCAAGTACGAGTGAAGCTTTTATGGGCAAGTTTGATCTTTTCATAAACTTCTTGACTTCTGGGACAAAGTCTTTATGAAATCATTCGCTAAATACCTCTCTCGTGACCCAACTTTTAATTTGATTCTTGTAGCAGACTGGTAGACAAATGTTCTTGAAAGCTCTGGGATTTTTTGCTTTGCCAATCACTAACAAATCCAATTTGTGTGTTCCAGTAGCATTTGAACACGGCATGAATGTGATTCTATCTTTACTCACTTTACGATCTGGTGCACTTGCTTCTTCAGCAGATACGAACGTTTTATTGGGCAACAGTCTCCAGAACAGACCACTCTCGTCTGCGTTATAGATTTGGTCAGGAAGAAGACCCAGTTCTTCTACTTTGTTTTTAAAATGCTCGATAAAAGGCTGTACTGCAGATTCGTTGCTTGATAATTTTTCACCCGATATGGTTAATAGACGGATACCAAATCGTTTTCTAAATTTATCCAGCCATCCATCGCTCGCACGAAAATTATCTTTTTGGGTAATTTTTTTACAGAATTCGATTGCTTTGGCGTTCATAATTTCTCCAGATATAGGAGTGTGTTTCGAACGCCGCTGTATGAACCATAAGTAAAGAGCGTTTTCCATCTTTGGACAATCGCCAACTTTTAGTGTTTTACGCTTTCCTGGCCCTGATTCCATTGTCTTAACGTGGTCTACTATATTTTGCCTTTTATTCTTAAGATCGTGTATAGTAGCACGCCCAACACCATATTATTTTGCCAATTTACACATATTTTGTCCACTATCTAACTTTTTTAAAATCTCCATTTTATCATTCAAATCTAGTGTTTTGTGTTTGCGTTTATTTGACATTTTTTACTATAAAAACAAATACGTTAGCACGTGCACGTGATAAGTTTTGAGGTTAGACTGCTAGTCGACGACGAAGTGACCACCAAAGCGCAAAGCGCACAGGTATAGAGGGGCGAGGGAGGGAGGGAGGCGTGGGCAAAGGGTGCCGGATTATTGGACGTGCCGATCTATCGAAGTGCCGGATTAGTGAGATTATACTGTATGAGTATAGCATCAATTTGATGAATCGAATAGAAAAGGTGTGTTTAGTTAAGCGCAGAACCTACCATTTCAAGTGTTACCGAAATGTTAACAGGCCTCCAAAAGAACCAAAAATTTACACCTCAAAGGAGCATACAAATAGATTATCCAAGATTGTGAACACGTGGAAGAAAGTTGTCAATATCAATTTAGTTTACGAGAGCTGTAAGAAAGGATGAAAGATAATCCTCTGAGTAACTTCGTCTTATTTCGGATACTGAAAGTAAAATACAATGATGATATATTCATATCATATAATCAAGGTAAATAACCTATTTATCCACTATTTCCGTCGACCGTTCATTTATGGTGTTTTTTAACGCAATCAAAATCGTTCATTAATGACCCCTATTATTGAATGATTTTCTATTAATCAACGATTTCATTATATGCAACCCTGAAACAAGAAATAATTTAGGCAACTGTTTACCTTAATATTTCTTTCAATGAATTTCGAATGTACTGGTTCGATTAAGTGGATTTTATATTTCTCATGTGATGAAACGATCTAAATTGTAACGTAACTTCCATTTCAATTCAATTGACATACATAATGACATCTCATTTTGACAAACAAATCAACAACCAAGAAGACTTGAAACTAAATTTGTTAAAATGCAATGCTATACAGCAGATAATCATTTATCAACTCCTTCCTTTAATTTCAGGAATTGTGTAATTTCGAATATTAATGTTTACAATAATAAAACGACCACTAAGGTAAATTAAACCACTTTTGAATAGAGTTAATATAAATAGGAAATAGTGATTGTTGTTTACCGTTAAATAAATCAAAATTGAAAGTAAGCTATTTTAATTCTTGAGCAGTACGATCATCGGAAAAGTTTTGTAATGAACTCGTTCCGCTCCCTCGTTAAATTAGCTCGATTATTAATCGCCATTATTAATACACTTATTCGTTAAATAACTATAAAACTATTGATATCTCGAAAATTGGTAGTGATTGGTTTACTGGTGATAGTGATGAAATGGATGACACGCAAAAGAAAACTATTTTGAGTGTAGCTGCTACAATATTACGTAATGAAATATTAAAATTTGATTCTAGTTACACATAGTATCCTCCTTTATCGAACTTTCTTAAGAAAGTAATTTCATCAATTCCACCACTATTAACTTAACTTGATATTCTGCTATGAAAAAATGTAACAAAAAAAATTCACCGGTAAATGTTCAATTTATAAAATAATAAACAAAATAATAAAAAAAATTTTAAACGGTGAGCACTTTAAATTGAATATGGAAAGTTTTAATTTGTTATAACCTTATTATAAACAAATCTTTGTAATCAACTAGATTGGTGAAGTGGACTGGTGAGTTTGTCGTTCACTACTGTGGATGTGTTGTTTGTTTTTCTTCGATAAGGTTGTGGAAATAAGGACCAGTCGTAATTTTAAGTAACGTTCAATAAAGCACTTAAATACGACAATTTTAGACACGTAAATCCATTTACAACAAAATAGTAACAAGATATAGCAACAAGAATGTCCACAGCCAGTTGATAGTTGGTTACAGTTTTCCTAAAGATACTAAATGCTCGTGTGGTAGATATGTATACTTTTTCGCTAATTTTCGAACGAAGTCACAGAAATTTGCACGTTTTTACATTGCGTCGTAACGCGAGAGATATTTTAACACTTCAGGTTGATCTAGATATAGTTTACGCACACAGTATGTATCGAACGCGAGGAATTGTCACACTTTTTTGTGTCGACCGATCCAGAGTGGATTTAGTTCTGTACTGCCTGATGTAGAGAAACTGACTGTTGGTAAATTGGTTAATTTCTGAATATATTCGCAAGTTTTTTGGGGGTAGAACTTTCTCTTTCAGACTATAACTCTGTCAGTTGAATGGTGATATCTTTTGACATAAAGTTAATTACCCACTTTACCGTGAAGCGATAAATAGTGTCCTGTTAGTTAATTTAGGTATGTCAATCCACAAAACCTTAATTTCGAACATTTGATTCCCTATTCATTTGTTAAAGGGTTTGAAATATTGTTCACAGTGCTAGTTAAAGGATCGTAGATCACTCAAAGTTATTTGTAGTAATATTTTAATAGTTTTGGAAAGTTCCATAATCTCGATTTTATAAAAAGATTGTAAGGTTGATTTGAACCATGTAAAATTCAATTCTTTGTTCTTTTGTTGAGCAGGCACTTGAAGCTAAACATTCTTTTATTAGTGGGCGTTTACAACCATTAAAGTGAATAATAAGGGTTTAACGTTACAATAGACATTCAAACTTGTCCGAGAATTCACAGTAATGTGAAATTTTTTACGATTGATTTGCTATCGTGATATATATATTTATATATATATATATATATATATATATACAGCATGTCATCTCACAACACAAATTTTGAAAAAATCTCTGAAATAGAAGTTCACGGTGCGCTTAATAATTACAAAAACTGTTTTTTTCAAATATATCAATTTTCCTACTAGTTAAGATTTTTTAATGTTTAACTTATCATGTCTTATTTTTTATCCACCCTAATGTCATAATAAAGACCATTCGGTGTAAAATTTAAAGGTCTACAACTTTAGTTGAAAAGTTTTTATGTAAGTCCAAGCGTTTTTGCGTAATTTAAAAAAAATACCTTATTTATTTTTTTCAACCCGCTGGGGGTTGAAATAAAATCTCATGTAGGTTTAGTTCGTAGACACTTCAAAGTAAATTCTGTCTAAAATTCACGACCTCCGCTCAAAATTTTGATTCAATCGACTTTTTTCTTGGACTGATAGATTGGTAGCTTCGATATTAACCAGATGATGTACCCAGCAAATGACTTCACCTTATGTAACGAGGCTACCAGTTTTCACTCAATATTTTTTTTAATACTTGAAAAATAAGAAAAATTTCATAAAACTGAACCATAGATATATAATACAAGTATAGATACAATTATTCACATTGAAAGGCGGTCAATAATTAAAAAAAGACGTAATGCGTAGCTTTTTCGTAAAATTAAGAAATAAGAACCGACATCCCTTGTGGTTTGACGTGATGTGCGCAATTGCCAGATTATACGTATCCATAGCACTGATCGATTTAGTGAAATTACTACATTCCCCTATTTGTTGGTTCCACATATTTCACATAGATACATACTGTTTAAGATAATGCATATATTTCTGAACCAAATAAACTGTTAATGTAAAATAGTTTTTAAAATATAGTTAATGTAATCAAATATATCATTCCTGTTAAGTACGGCAACGTCGCGAGATAAATAAATTTTTAAATGGCTGCTTTTCATTCAATAAATGATTAATAGTAAGGTCTGTCAATTTTGTAGTTGTAATGTTGCCAGAGCGGTTCTGTTATTGCTCCAAGAGTTTTTGTGTTTATTTTAAAGTATTTTTATGTAATTTGTGAGTATTTTGTTCGTTAAAACTATTAATAATGATACGAGAGTGTATTTTGTCTAAAAAAAAGATAATGTGGGTGCCGAAGTGACTTTTTTATAAGTAAGTATGGTTATAGTATATGGGAAACTTTTGCTTGTATCAGAGGCGTAGATTTACAGCAGCTTTTTGGTAATGGATGAATAAATGCGAAAATATCAACAATAGTTTTATTACAAAACAAAGCTTTTGTAAAGTTCCTAGAAAGAAACAAAATGTTGCATCTGCAGGGGCTACACTAAGAAAGCTTATTTATGGATGATAGGTAATTAATTATCACCTTAAATAAGACTCCCATTGGTAAATCTGCAAAAAATACTGGTTTCCTTGGATTTCTTATATGTATTGAGAGTCTAAAAAACATGTTCAACTTCTAACAAGAAATAGCTATTTGTATAACAAGGGAGGAAAGTGCTACTTCTCCTCCCGAAGATGAAGTTTACTGCCCGACGCGTAGCGGAGGGCAGTAATCATTCGAGGGAGGAAAAGGCAATTTACACCCATGTTATACATATGATTTATCCGCCGGCCTCAAATAACAAGTCATTTTCAATAATTTATTTATGAAACTAACAAACAAAATTAATAAATACTACTTTGGATAGACTTTTACGAAACTTGGCTGGGCATCGAGGATGGACTTTTATGAATCTTGGCTGGGCATCGAGGACAAACTTCTAAAATGCTTGGCTAGGCATCGGGGGGGTACGTTTTTATTTGTACTTCAAATCCTTTAGGATTTTAACCGTCCCTTTATATCCCTTGGGTCTAGCATAGTTTCTAACATGTGAGACTAAAGGGACCACTTTAGTCCCGGAATTGCAAAAATTATTCCATTGATAACGTACTATGACGTCACTTTTACTTCTCCTCCCTAGGGAGGAAAAGTACGACTTTGCTCCCTACAATGCGGCCAGGAAATGCATACTTTGGATAGAGGTAGGCGGAAAAAATATTTATTGACATATAAGTTATCCCAGGATCACCTTGAATTATTTATTGGAGCTATTCGTATCATGGGTGGCTATAGTAACAACCCGACAGCCAGACAATTTGAGGCTGTCTTTTAAAGACTATTAGTCTACAGTGAGATATCGCCGCCAAAAACAGGTAACACTGTAGACTTGCAAAAAATTTCAATCCTCACATGCTGCTCAGGTAATTTACTGAGTAGGTCAGGTGATGGGGAAAATTTAGAAGAATCTGAAGACTATAAAAATGTTTTAGTCAAAGTAAATATGGACATTGCAGAATCTAATTTTTTTATGTCGCCATCTTGGGACTTAACTTTATATGTCCAAGTTGTTGTATCATATATTGCTGGTTTTGTAGTTAAATCATTAAAAAAATGTATTACTTGTTCTAAGTGCGTTAATATGTTGGAACAGGAATCAACTTATTGAAAACTGCAAGTAAGAAAAGCTTATGATAGACTTAAAAATCCAAGTGATATGGTAATTAATACCTGTAAGGCTGGAGAAAAATATTTCAGATTTTTTCATAAAACTCATGACATATTTAATGAAAATTTTAACGGTTCGTTAAACACGTATAGGTCAGTTTCTAAAACCATTGGCGTTTTACCATCAAATGAGTTCGATTTTTTTTGGTGAACATCATTATGATGGTGATATTTTAGACAACCATGTTATGGAATTAATCAAATTAATTCTCAAAAGTTGTTTCAGCATTATAATTCATCATGAAACTACCAAAAAATAGATTTACTGAGAAAAAACTGATCAAGAAGTATTAATACAAAGCTAATTTTGTTTAGAAATGAATAATGTTAATATATTTTTTGTTAAAACTGAAAAAACGAGTATTTATTTTACCCTTAGAATAATTCCAAGTTTTTTTATTTTATTAAGTCCAAAAGTTCCTTATCACTGAAAAGTACCAAATTATCATTTTGTTTGTTTTTATGAACAAGTAATAGAATTTTATATTTTTTATGAACTGAAAATAAAGAGGTATTCTTCTACTCTTAAAATTGTAGATTTTACATATTAATCAGGCCAAAAGCACCTAAATCAAATAAGTTAAGTAAATATGTTTTATCAACACTGAAAGGTAGTCTAAATGAAGGGTACAGGGGCAAAAATATGAATGTCCAAAAACGGCCATTTTGAGATTATGGTGCCAAACTGGAGAACAAATACGTTAGAATTCAATATGTGATTCGAACCAGGTAAAAACAATGAGAAACTGGCATGTAACAGCGAATTTAAAATTACCAGTACAGGAGAAAAAAGATGAATGTCCCTGCGTTCTGGCGAAAAAAGATGGATGTCCACTGGCGCGTATTTTCTCAGTGTTGTTTTGCATGATTAATTCAGTTTGATTTTAGCTGTCTAGGAGAACACAAATGTGCAGTGATAATATCATCAGAAAAGCCCAATCTGATAGTCTCCTTATACGCATGCTATAGTGAGAAAGTGAGTGAATTCGACACTTTGGTTTTGGTAATTTCAATTCAATAAAGTATGTTCCAGGTACTATACAATGACTGACGAATCGAATGAAAATATTTCATTGAACTCTAAAAAGGGGCCTCCCATGGACGTATGAGAGATGTTGCAAAAAAACTGCGACTACAGAGTCATGAAACAGGTGTTAGTTGTGATTGCACCAAGCTCAAATGTTTCGAACATATCACAGAAGGAGATCGAAAACTGATTATCAAACATTTCAATGGATTCGAATCACATGACGAACAGAATCTTTATTTGGGGGGTCTGATTCCATTTCACCCGGTGAAGAGACATCGGAGCAGGAAAATCAACGATGAAAACGCCGATTACCACTCATTGTCATATAAGTACAAAGTTCGCATTCAGCGTGATGATCATTCTGTAGAAATACCGATATGTTATAAAGCAATGCTTTCATTACACGGCAACATGATATGCGAGGTCGACATACTAACCATAAAAACAAACTTGAAGAAGCAACTTCAAACGCGGTAGGGTAGAAGATCGCATTACAGCCTCCACGATCCTGAAAGGATCTATTTACCTAAAGAGCTGAATGTGAAAAAGATGCATAAAGTGTATCTGGAAAAATATTCTGGGATGAAAGTTTCCTATGAAACCTACAGAACCATTTTTGTGACAAAGTTCAACATCAGTTGAATCAGTTGGATATCCACGAACAGACACTTGCAGCAGTTGCGATGAGTATAAGGCGAAGAAGTTAAGTATGGTACAAGATCCCAAACAAATAGCGAACTTATCAGTCTTGGAAACAGAACACAAACTTCACCTTCTGAAGGCTGATACCTTCTATAAAAGGAAAAAGATGGCACGCCTCATTGCATAGAGAAATAATAAAACAGAGACAATAACCATGGATTTCCAGAAAAATTTACCAATTTATAATATAAGCACCAATGATGTCTACTATAAACGTCAACTTTCATTTTACTCCTTCAATATCCACGTGCTATCTACAGGTGAATCATTTTTTTATACATATACAGAAACCGCAGCAAAAAAAGGAGCGACTGAAAAAAATGAAGCTGACTTTTCCCGTGAGAGGACATAGTTATCTGGAGTGTGATCGAAATATGGGATTAATAAACCAGGAAGCCACCGTAGAGTTTCCAGCAGAATGGAATGAACAGATCTTGAACGACAGGACAAAGCCTAATCCAGTCAAATTAGTAGATTGTGAGAATCAGGATATATTTCTTTCCTGGACGGATCATCTTTAGAGGTATTTTTTCAAAAAGTATCCATTCGAGAGTAGACCTATAAAGAAACTGACAATTTTTGAAGGAATGTCGTGAAACTTACAATGGACCCTGTACTACTTCTGTGGTCATACCACTGAAGCGAAAACAGAGGAATCTTGATTTATTGCCTGCTGCTCAATTCGTGTTACCAAGTCGAAAGTACAAGGAACGTCTTCCATTACCATTCAAAAAGTACCAGAACCTCCAATAATTGAAGAAGGTTTGTCAAAATCCTGGAGCAGGTAGCTATAACGAAAATTTCCACCATATCCTCAATGCTGAATAACACTTTTCTTTTTTAGATAAAATCATGTTCGTTCACAATAAAAAGTATTATTGAAATTATGTTTATTTTCAACTATCATAAAAATATATATTTCATATATTTTGACGTTTTTTTTTTAATTTGAGGTCACCTAATAATTTTTTTCTACGCCTGTGGTCATTATATCGCTATAGTAGTTTTACATACGTAAGACGATATAACTATATGCAGTTTAAAAAATATTTGACACCTTTATGTTTTCGGATGTATGATATCAAAGTCTTCAAACTTTCAAAACCGTTTTTCTCGGAAACGTGTTTTTGTGACATTCATCTTTTTGCCCCTGTATCCTTCAAATGTTATATATTTTTTGGAACATTGAAATTTCAAGTTAAAATATTAAAAAGTTATAAAATTACATGTTGAACTAAATTTTAAGCCATAGTTTAAATTTAATTTAAATTAATATTATTATTTGTGCTTATTTCCTTTGTATAAATAATTAATTTTCAATTATTATCTATTTTATTGCTACTTGTTTTTTACTTACGAATTAATAACCTATACGTGTTTAATTTATTGGGATAAATCTCCTTCTCTAGGCTTTTGTGCAGCGTTCCCATACGAGTTCCAACGTTAGAGTCTCTCTGTATTTAATCTACATGCAAAATATTTTGTTTCTTTCTAAATGTTCAGGTCAAAACAAATATCAATTTATGAATGAAATGCTTTATCTACTGTGTATTATATATCTATGAACTGAACAAAAAATGGATTCCTCGTATGTACTGCATAGATGCTTCCATACATTCACTGTAAACCAACATTTCGGTCAGAATCGCAAAATTTTTGAAATTTTTTAACATTTTTATTCACGCCACTCGATAGAGGAAAGATGCATCTCAATTACTTACCATATTTGAATTCTTACATTTTATATTTGTAGCCAATATACGGAGCTGGAGTAGAAATTTTTGTAAAAAAATTACCTTAAAACAATTTGTAATATCTACGTCTATGCAATGGATAGACTGAAATTGGTGAAAATTGAAATAAGATTATTCAACGACAGAGCAAACGCAAGATATTGATTTGTGGATAAATGCGTGTTGATAATCGAAAATCAGTGTGTTTTCGAATTTGTGTTTACGCATTTAATTGGTTGATTAACAAACCAGAATAAATATACATAGATACCTACAATAATATGAGACTGACATGTCATAACCGTCAGACGTAGATTAAAATAAATTATGCTGCGGCAAATAGATTTGGTAATTAAAATCGTAAGCAGATTTCAAAGGAAGTAAAAGAAGACATTTCCGATAATACCATAAGATCGAAAAAGTACATATAGAAGCAATTTAATGAATATTGTGAGACTCGAAATTACCAATTATAATAAATAGATATTTATTTGTTTCACTTACGTTATTACTGTCGTTAAATAATCTTAACATACATCATGGCCTCTGACGAAGCAGTTACCAAAGAATTAGATCGCCTGAAAAAGTCTGATTTATTGGAAATTATATTATCAAAAAAGGTTCTGGTACAATAAAAATCAGTGATAGTGCCAGAAAATTATTGGAAAGTGAATAGAACGGTGGAGTTCATGAAGTAATCTAAAATGAAAGTGATTTGAGGTTAAAAATAACTCAACTTCAATGTGATTTAAAATGTGCAAAGTTAGAGGTTGAATATCTAAAACAATTAAAGACAGAGCTGGTAAGTGGAAATAAACAGCAGTAATTTCCCTTTTACAACAGAAAGGGGGCAATGAAAACAGTACAGATGTTGCCACACACACGCTGTACTGAGCCCGTCCCTCCCAAAATGCAACCCTCAAAAAGCGCTGCATCTCGGGAAGTACCTTCCATCCACCCCCCATCTCATCCGATGGGTCCTCAGTCGTCGTTAGAGTTTATCGCGTTGCTGCCCTACCCTAGCCGATAAATGGCTGGTAGCTAGGGTTGTGCCGTCGTCTGTTTGCCGTGTAACCTCTTTAGTGTGGTTATATCTTCGGCGGTCTTTACGCTTTGTGTGTCTTCTGTTGTGTGTGCTTTTCACTGCCTCTATAAGGGGCAAATCCTTAGCCGACTTATTACGACTATAGACGACCTTATAGAGTGCATCCACTTGTTTTTGATGACCTAGTTGAAACCTCGGCTCATCTTTTTATGGATGTGCCGAGCCTTCTCCTAGGCAGGTCTTCTCGAGATTCTGAAACAAAAAATGATTAGTTTATTAGCTGGGCTAATAGCCTAGTCACCTGATCGAGGATCTCTTGTTTCTTCGGGGTGGCCGTCGTCGTCGTTCTCATGGTAGTCGCTAGGGCGTAGCTGACTCCTGGCTTCGTTGTTGCTGGGGGTTGCGGTTGCTTCGTCTTCCTGTTGTTCGGGGCTTGTGGGCATTCCTTGTAGTTCGCCGGATGTTCTCCCTGGCAGTTGGCGCAGGTGGCTGGTTTGTCCGTCGGTCTTGTGTAGTCGTTGGATCTGTGCAGTCCTCCGCATTTGACGCATCTTCTGCTGACTCGGCATGTCGTCTGTCCATGGTGGAATCCCTGGCAGTTGTAGCACTGCGTTGGTCCTTCTTCTCTCTTGATATCTTGCCATCTTATCCTCACTTGCTGGATGTGCTGGATTTTTCGTATCTTAGTCTTCTTCTCCACGTCTGGTTCTACTACGTAGATGGGCAGTGGTCTTCCCTTGCCGAATCTGGAGTGGATTTATCTGATTTTCCCTATTTTGATTCCCTCTTTTTGGATCTCCTCCTTGAGTTCGTCGAGGTCCCCTTGGTTCATCAGTCCCTTGATGACGATCTTTCCTTCTTCTCGTCTTGTGATATGTGGGTGTACCATTCCACTTCTGCCCTCTCTTCTCGCAGGTACTTCGTCAGTTTCTTGAAGTCCTCTGGTCCTTCGCATGGGATCTTCACTCCGAGCCACTCTCGGATGGTGATGAACTTCGTCTTGATTCCTCTTGTCTGCATTTCTTTTCGTATGGACCCCCAGTGCTGTGTGCTCCGTAGTATGACCGGTAGTGGCCTGGTCGTCCGCGTTTGGTTCTCGCGGCGGCTTCTTGCCTCTGCTCATTTTGGATCGTCTTGATAGACACCACTTCCGTGAAGTCCATCTGCTCGGCCTCGTTGGTGTTGGCTTCGGGTGGGGATTCTGTCCTCTGCGCCTTCTTTCGCACGCTTTCTGTTGGGCTTTGGCTTCTTTCCTTTTCCTCAAGCTTCCCCTCCATCTCCTTGATTTTGGCTTTCAGATTCTTCATGGCGACGTGCAGACCGTCTATTTCGACTTCTCTTCTCTGGACTCTGTCCTTCCCTTCCTGCAGTTTTATCTTCTCTTCTTCCCATCTTTTTTAGAACTTGTCGCCTCTTTCTTTCATCTTTTTTGCGAGCGTTTCCATCCTCTTGTATTCTTCGTCGTCGGAAGTGTCTTCGCTGTAGTTATCGTCTTCTATTTTGCTGGTTTTTTGCTGGGGGGTAGTGGCGGTCACTCGTCTTTTTTCTTCGACATCTCTGTAAAAAATTAAAACTTTAAAACATCCGAAAAATTTCGATTTTGAAGAATTAAAAATATTTTTTTAAATTTTCATAAATCGGAAACAGTGTTGAAAAACACTATTTACGTAAATAACGCTGTTTTTGTCGCTTTGGGTAAACCAATCGCCGGATCGATTGATTAAAAATCAACCCCGGTCCGATAGCTCATCTCAAAACTCTGCTTCGCTTTCTGCTAGCTGTCGTATGTTCGGAGATTTGAAATATAAACCTCTCAGCTCGAGCACTCGTCGACTCCTGCTACTCGACTCCAGATGTTACCAAATATACGAAATCTCTGAGAGACCAAGACGAGCGTAATTTAAAATTTGTTAATGGAGGTGTTGCCAAACCTTGTAAAATAGATACGGCTGTCCAGAATTATGAAGGTAACGATAACAAAACTAAATCTCAAACTCACTCAGCGACTGAAAGAAGCAAATTAACATCAAGTTATTCGTCTTATCAGTCCTCATCCAAGATTGATCCTAATGAACTGGTGCAAACTCAGCAAAATGGTGAGTCTTCTATAGTGAGTTGAAACCAAGAAAATTCACCAAACAAATACTCCTGTCAAACCGTATCACGCAAGAATAGTAAAAGAAGACAATTAATTGTGGGCACAAGCACAGAAGAAGTCGCTGGTACCATCAAGGGAGTGCCTAAATTTGTGGACTTACACGTTTATCGAATTGACCCAAACACCAATGTCACTGCAATGGAAGATTTATTAAAACCACATTTACCTGAAGTATTATGTGAAAGCATGTCATCACGTTATCCAAATTTGTATTCCTCAATTAAAGTAAGAATTTATCAAGAAAACTTTAGGAAGGCTATGGAACCAAATATCTGGCCAAAAAATGCCTGTGTCAATAATTTTTTATACCTTCGGAAGCCAGTACAGCCTCCAAAATAGATTTTAACCCGAAGTTAATGCTGCTAAATATGCAAAGCCTGAACGAAAACAAAATTTGTGACTTAATATTAGACATTAATAAATACAAGAGCATCGACATTGTTTGTTTGACAGAGTTATGAGAAACTAGCGACTCTGTGGAGCAAATTCATGTTGAAGGTTTTAATTTAGCTAATAGTTATTGTTATGATGCCACTATTGAGGGTGGTGGAGTCGGAATTTGGGTAAGAAAGGGTATAACTTTTAAAAATAATTTTAATTTAAATTAGTTTTGTACCGCTAAAGATGCTGAGTTTTGTTGCTTTTCTTTCAAGGACAAACATAAAACTGAATTTTTTGTAATACATTGTTACGGGTCACCATCAGGTAATGTTGACATCTTTTTGGAAAATCTTGAGAACATTTTAAATTATTATTCAAAACCTAATGTTTCTTTTATTATTTGCGGTGACTTTAATATTGATACTAGAACAAAAAATAGTGATCACAGTAAACTTTTAAATTTGTTATCACCTTTTAATATACACGATAATATTGTCAAGTGACCGACTAGGGTATCGGATACCAGCAGTACAACATCTCGGATACCAGCAGTACAACAATTGATAATGTATTTGTCAACTTTCAGAGTTATCCCTTGACTTGTGCCTATGACAACACTGTATTGGATCACCGTACAGTATTTGTGGAACTCGTTCATGAATCGGTTGCCTTACCAAGTTTTTGCTATAGGAGAGTTTTTGCCAAGAGTGCGACGAGTCATTTTGTTGATAGTCTTAGGCCTACCGCATATGGAACACAGCACACGCACAGCTCACGCACAACATACACACAACACACTCGCAACCCACGTTCACGTTTCTTGTATCTACCGCATATTGAACCCACGCATATCCAACTCAGACCCAGTTCCACAATGATTGCGAACGATCAACGTACTCTTATTGACATGGATTCTGTGTCAGAAGGAACAAATTTGACCTTACACCTTCTACTTAAGCTTAAAAGTATTGGTGGCATCGAATATTTGCCTACAATCTCTATAACTGTTTTCCGAAAATGTAATGTTTTTATTTTATTTCGTCGGTCGGATTGAAATGGGACCCCTTATATATAATACTTTACCTTGAAACAAAGAAGTTTTATACGTAACTTAAGATACCTCTTGAATGGTCCACATTATACATACATACTCATTCATACAAACTTACATATACGACATAAACCTAATAATTTAGGTATCTCCTTTTGGAAATCTGTGCCCACTACTCATCGTTGAATTTAGATCTTATATAATCTCCACGACTGGTGTCATTAAGAACTGGGAAACTTCGGACTAACTCTATCACCTTCTTTATTTTTAATAAATCAAGCTGTACACACGGCCCACGAAAACTGTGCGACACACTCAAACCGACCCAGGCGAACGTGTGTTGGGCGTGTGCTTTGCGTGGGTTGTGCTCAATATGCGGTAACCTACTTTAAATAATTGTTTACAGAATACCACACACGTGGATTGTCCGTGAGCTGTGCGTGTGTTGGGTTCAATATGCGGTGAGCCTTATTCTTGAGAACTGGAATAATGTATATGGAATTTTAGATACCAATCTAACTTTTGATAATTATATGAATAATTTTATGCATTATAATAATATTCATTTGCCATTGTTGAAAAGGAAACTAATTAAGAATAATAAAAGGTGGATAGACAGAGATGTACAACGTTCTAGCAATTATTTAAAAAATCTGCATGCATTGTTCAGACAATTTCCGCAACTACGGCCATACTATAATTTACAAAAAAAATAACATGTAAAACTTTTACAAACAACTAGGGAAATACATCATTAAACCATAATTTCAAGTTTGGATAAGAAGTGGATGGAAACTAATAAATGATTTTACTACAAATAATGACCGTAAAAAAGTTCTGTATAATAACGACAATGTAATAATACATAATCCTACTCACGTAGCTAATATGTTTAACACATTTTTTAACAATGCGCCACAGGAAATGGTGTCGAAAATTTCACGTACCAGAGCGATTGGAGAACAGCTCAATTTTAATTTTAATGAATCAAAAATAACCAATGATACCTTTTGCTTGTGTCCTTTTAATCAAGAAGAATTATATGAACTTTTACATGCCAAACAAAAAATAGAACATCTTGTGGTTTCGATGAGGTATCAGCATTCTTAATGAAAATAAACGGTTTTAAAGATTAAAACTAACTTTTCCGCGTCTGTGGGATGCCCTGAAAAATATTCTATCATAAAATTGTCACTTGTATACACTTCGGGGGATGTATCGTGTTAACAAACCGAAATTTCTCCAAAAGTAACCAAAAATGCAGTATATCTGGATTTATAGGACCCGCTGTGCTCGCTATAGTCAGCTGAAATTCAATAGGGTACATATGTGAAACACCTTGAAAAATATCCAACTACAAAATTGGCCACTTGTATACACTCCGGAGGCTGTATAGTACTAACCCGAAGTTTCTCCAAAAAGGACAAAAAATGTGGCAATTCAGGTACCATAGCACTCGTTGTATTAGCTCTGGTGAGCTAAAAATCAATAAGGTTCATTTATAAGACGCCGTGAACAATATTCAAGCATAAAATGGGTCACTTGTATACACGCTGGAGGCCGTATCGTGCTAACAAACTGAAAACTCTCCAAAAATGACAAAAAATGCTACCTTAAGTACCATAGCACTCGTTGTACTGGCTTTAGTAAGCTGAATCTCAATAGGGTTCATCTTTGAGACGCCCTGAACAATATCCAATCATAAAACTGGTTACTTTTATATACTCCGGAGGCTGTATCGTGCTAACAAACTGAATTTTTTCCAAAAATGACTAAAATGTCGTACTTAAAGTACTATAGCACCTGTTGTATTGGCTGTGGTGAGTTGAATATCAATAGGGTTCATCTGTGGGATGTTTTGAACAATATTCAATTATAAAATTGGTAATTTGTTGCACTCCGGAGACTGTATCGTGCTAACAAACTGAAATTTCTCAAAAAATGACAAAAATGTCGTACTTCAAGTACCATAACACCCGTTGTACTAGCTATGGTGAACTGAAAATCAATAGTGTTCATCTGTGAGATGTCCCGAACAATATTCAATCATAAAATTGATGACTTATTGCACTCCAGAGGCTGTATCGTGCTAACAAGACATGTAACGCAAAGTGACCGACGACAACGACGACAACGACGACAACGACGACAACGACGACAACGACGACAACGACGACAACGACGACAACGACGACAACGACGACAACGACGACAACGACGACAACGACGACAACGACGACAACGACGACGACGACGACGACATACACACAGGAATTTCTAAGCTATTGCATAGCTTCTATCGCGAACCTTGAGCGTAGAAACCGAATCCAGAAATTTCGTAATGAAAATAACCTAACTCCAACAGGCACAGCGGTAATACTTTTTAATTTTGCCATAGGTGTATAGGTATTTATCATCTATGTACAACAGTGAATATCTGTATCCGTTTAATTTGTGTACAAAGTGTTTTAAATATGAATAAACAAAGTGCATTTATTAATGAAGAAAGTCACGAAAAAATAGTGAAAGAAAATGAGTGAGTACTCTATATACATACATTTTATTATTATTATCACAAATGCGGTATTATTTTTTGTTTTGTTAATTTATATTTTTATGTATAGGTAATACACATTAATGCCGCGCAGAGAAAGTATATATGATATTATATCTATATAAATGTACATCGCTCGAAATTCGATGATCAAACTCTTGATATCGTTATTTTTGTTCAAATTTTTTGAATGAATAATTGTTTTGGTGTGTAATTACACTATTATTACCTAATTATTTATACCTATCATTTATACCTATATATGTTCTTTTTATAGAGAAGAAAAGCATAAAGAGCTAAAAAGAAAAAGAAATTGTGAACGTCAAGTGTAAAACTCTATGCAATAGCTTTACCGCGGCAGTGTCCGAGTGCCACACGTCTTTTTTTCTAAAAACTATTTTTCCGTGTTGTTCTTGATGAAAAACGTAAATTTTTTTTTCATAATTTCAACTTTTTTGTGGGTAAACCAATACTTTTCACGCATATAGATAGGTTGGGCGGAGAAGTAAAAATATTGTCATTTATAATATCCCCACTGACATATCTTGTCAATCTTTCCTGTTCGAATGGATTTTTTTCGGATTTGATCAAAACTGGAAAAATAATTCCAATATTAAAGAAAGGTGATACTAAATAGGTTAGAAATTACCGTCCTATAACTATTCCTTCTATATTTAAAAAAAAAATTAGTACAGCTATCTGAAAAGGCTTAATGCATACCTACAGCTAAATAATATGATTGTGCAAAACCAACACGGTTTTCAAACTTCAAAATCAACTATCACCGCAATGCATTCTTTTTCTCAAGAACTTACAAATATGATGGAGTCGGGTGAGTGTCCTGTTGAAATCTTTTGTGTTCTCAGCAATGGCATTTGACTGTCTCGATCATAACATCTTAACTATGAGATTATATAATATGGGAATCCAAAAGCACTCACTAAATTGGATCACGTCTCACTTAAATGCACGTCAGCAATACGTGAGCTTACCTGTTCATCACCTATCTTCAAGAGTAGGAGTAAGCCAAGGATCAATTATGGGTCCAATTCTGTTTTTAATTTATATAAATGACATTGTATCAGTTACCTCATCAACTCACTTTACATTATATGCTGATGACACCTCGTTGTTGTTTTCTGTCAATTAGAAGTTGAAGATAATTGTAATAGTCTCTTGGCAGGTCTTTATTATTGGTTTTGCATAAACTCAGTTTATCTTAATGCAGAAAAAACTCAAGCAATACAATTTCATCATAGACAAAAACAACTGCAGTTTGTTGATCTAAAAATTAATAATGAATCGATAAAGTGTGTCTCTTATGTCAAATTTCTGGGCTTGCTGATCGACGAATGTCTTAATTAGATTTAACAATGTTAGGCAATTACTTCAAAGTTGAATTCCACTAATTACTCATTTAGAAATCTAAGATCCGTTCTTACACAAAAACAAATTATTATGCTGTATCACGCACAAGTGGAATCCCGCCTGAGGTATGGCATATCTTTCTGGGGAATGTCTACCAATTCTAAAGACGTCTTTGTGTCACGAAAAAGAATAAATCGTTGTATTGCTGGTGTCTCTCGACTAACAGGTTGTAGAGAACAATTTCAAAAATTGAAAATATTAACGTTGCCCTGTTTGTATATTTTAGATGTTTGTGTTTTTATATATAAGAAAATATGTGATTTCAAAACTAACTACCAGAAGCATAATATTAATACAAGACGCTGTGATAATCTGTCTTTGACTTTTTCTAAAAGTAATATTACTTTCAAATCCCCTCCTATAATGGGACAACGATTTTTTAATAAATTACCATTATATATTAAATCAAGTAAAACAATAAAATCATTTAAAATTTAACTCAAAATTGTAATTTATGATTATCGCAAATACCTTCTATGTTTCGTAATATATAATGTGGCTTTAGGCGACTCGCATACCGAAGCAATACGCAACTAGCAACTAGCAACAAGCAATGAGGGATAATATTGTCGATACGTATTTCACATTTATTCAAAGCGGGGTTCGTACACCGACACAACGTGATATCGTTATCGCCTGTTCAGAGCAATCTATGTTGCTAGCGACACGACGTACGTGTTGAAGTACAATATAATTGACTATTTGTTTTTATTTTTGGTGTGCTTTTTAATATAGTTAATTAACTTTTTTTAGTATTATTATTACTTTATTATTGAACATGTCGGACGATCCTGCTTTTAATATAAAGTTTGTGGAGCTGGTGGAAAAGTACCCATGTATTTACGACTATAGACGGCAAGATCATAGCAAAAAAGATGTAGTGGAGAAGTCGTGGAGTGCCATTGCAAGGGAATTAAAACTATCTAGTAAAAAGCAGGTAATTCTTTATTTTTACAATTTTTGATTACACGGTATAATATCCTTGCTAAGCTAAGGCGTTTTCGGGTTCAAAAAAATAAGATTTGAAGTAATCACGTATTTCATAAGCAGGCTGGTTAATAGGTGGTACTGGTGGATTTCTAAGTGTCGGGTTATTATCTTTCACAATCTGTGGAAATGAAAACCTACCCTCTTTGAGTTTTATAAAATTATGGAGAACACAAGCACTTTTAATTACTAAAATCACTGTATCCTCGACATGATATTGGCCTTTGAAAAATTTCAAATTAAGATAGCTCATTCCTATTCAGCTGGCCGACGAGTGCACTCGCATTTTGTACTATCTGGGTAATTAACGTTATCTTCGTGTTAATTTCATATTAAGCTTTTTTATTCTATTGATAATTGTTAAAACTAAATATCAAAATGTGAACATTATAAACCAATTAGTGACCGTTTTGTTTTTCGATTTGTGATATTATCATCAACAAATAAATCAAGAATTATTCCAGTGTCGTAGCAGTACAACAGGTAACTGCTATTTTCCTACTATTTAATTCACAGGGTCCTTTTGGACTTCTGTTCCTCTTTCAATTTTAATCATCGTGGTTTTGGCATCCAGGACCACTTGCATAATGGCAACTACCACCCAAACATCCTTATCTCAACAAAATTCATTTCATATCACAAAATCATACATTGATGCAACTTTAACAAAACCCCCACCACCTACGTTCCCTAAACGCGAGCAAGCAATTGTCTTGCACTCTATTCCGAACACCGTTTTATTCGAATACATAAATAAAAGCTATAGGAGACATCGTCTCCCCCAAAAATATCACATTTGCATCGAGAATCTCCAATAACCGTATCTGTATATATCTGTCTTCAACAGCAATTCTAGATGATCTTCTTCAAACTCATCAGAACATTTGCATCAATTCCACAATAATTCCTATTCGAAGACTTATTTCGCCTGCTAAACGTATTTTAATATCGAATGTTTCTCCCACTATCCCCCATTCCGTTATTGAAAAAGCTCTCAAGGACATCGGACTGCAAATAGCTTCTCCTGTTTCATTTGTTAAATGTGGCGCGCAAGGAGATGAATACGCTCACATCATGAGCTTCCGCAGAATTACTTACGTTATCCCTGATAATGATAACTTTAACATACAAACCTCAATTCTTATTACTCACGAGGACACTCCGTATCGTATATTCGTTTCCACTGACAAATTGGTGTGTTTTCTATGTAAACAGAGCGGACACACCGCCGACACTTGCACCAACACTCCATCGTCACAGCTACAAAACGAAATATCCTTCCATCCCCCCTATCACAATTACCTGCTACTACTTCAGTCAGTGGCATTCCTTCATCCCTCTTTTCACCTTCCGAACCCCGATCGGATATTATATCAACAGCCGACCCTACCCATGTAGAACCACTGCCTAACCCTATATTGCCTCCCTTGGCCCATGGACAAAAAAGAGGTATTTCCTCTGACAGCAGTGTTAATACCCCCAATCAACTATCACCCACGGAATCCCCATCACCAACAGACAACCAAATGCCTCCCCCCTCTTATACAACATCCCAAAACACAGTTAAGCACGTTAAGAAAAAACCTAAAAATCTAGTTCCTGAACATCACAAACTTACACCGAACTCTCAAACCTCTATACAGGACCTCTATAAGATCAACCCATCCAAATTCACACTCTCTGAATTGCAGTTCACAGCGTTTTTAGAAAACTCATACGGTAGTTCAGATCCTCTTAACGAAGCCTTGGAATTTACTTCTAATATCCAGGGACTGTTAAGTGATTTATCACTTCTTTACTCCGAAACAAAAGAAAGATCTCTTAAAAACCGCCTCACACGACTACAGAAAAAACTTAAAAGACAACTTAATCCCGAGGAGCTCTCTGATAATAAAAGCGTTTCTTCTGATAGCCAAACTGATGACGAGCTCAATTATCCTCTCTCACAACTCTCTTAACAACTAACTTCTTAAGCCATTCAAAGTTATCCAATGGAATTGTGATGGATTCTTTCCTCGCTTGGAAAGAATTCAACAAATAATAACAGACGAACAACCTGATATCCTGTGTTTACAAGAAACCAACTCAAAAATAGATAGACTCCCTAAACTAAAAAACTACGAAGGTTACCATTATGTTCGCACCAACTGCGCAAGGGCTAGTGGGGGCACCTCAATTTTCATATCTGGAGAACTATTTTCCACTCCCCTCCATATCACTACTGATCTTGTAGCTATTGCAGTCTCCACCTGGTGTCCAAATAAACTCACTATCTGCAGCTTATATATCCCTCCTAATTACCCTTTAAAAGAAATAGAACTTCTAAACCTAATTTACCAACTCCCCCAACCTTACATTCTAGTAGGTGACTTTAACGCCCACAATACAATGTGGGGATCCAATTACACCATCGGCAAAGGGAAAACCGTCGAAAATGTGATCAATTGTACAGGTTCTTGCCTGCTTAACACCGGTTCTAATACACACCTGAATTTCTCCTCTGGTACCTTCTCCTCTATTGATCTTAGTCTTAGTTACCCTAAACTTGCTCCTTTACTAAACTGGCATACGGCTAATGATCTTTATGATAGCAACCACTATCCCATTATTATTTCCTCCAATATCCCCAGCCATAATGATACTTTATCCAGATGGTATTGGCGCTTAAACACTGCCGACTGGACTAGTTATACGTCTCAATCCGAAACCAACTTATCTGCATTATCTTTCTCAGATAATATGAACGATAACATCCTAAAAATTATAGATGCTATACTTTCAGCTGCCAGTCTGCATATTGGTAAAAAATTTATTTCACATAAACAAAAAACAGTGCCATGGTGGAACTCCTGCTGTGCAAGTGCAATAAATCAACAAAAAATGGCACTAAATATGTATCGTAGACATAAGACACAAGAAAATCTTACTAATCTCAAAAGATCCAGAGCCAAAACACGTTATATCGTAAAACAATGTAAAAAATATTCCTGGAGAAATTATGTATCCTCCATAAATGTGAACACAAATCCCTCCCAACTTTGGAATAAAATTAGGCAAATACAAGGAAACAATTCGAATTTCAAAATTCCCTGTCTTATCTATAATAATACAGTAGTCAATAAAAATGAAGAAATCAGCAATATACTGGCAAAAACCTTTGAATTAAAATTTCAAAGTAAAGTTAATTCTACACTTACTTATTCAGATAAAGCTCCTTCCCCATGTACTGTGTCAAAATCTCGAGATATTACTTCTCTTAACTGCCCATTCTCTTACTCAGAACTTTCCTTAGCTCTCAATAGCTGCAAAAATACTGCCTTTGGTCCTGATGACATCCCGTATATATTTCTAAAAAAACTTTCCAACATAGGTTTAAGTAAGCTCCTAGAAATTTACAATTTAATATGGTCCACCAACCAATTCCCTAGCCTATGGCGGACATCTACGATAATTCTCATCAAAAAACCTGAACAGGCTACTACCTCTCCAAACTCTTTCCGACCTATATCACTAACTTGTACCATGTGCAAATTATTAGAAAAGATGGTTAATAAGCGGCTCCTCTGGTTTCTTGATAAATATAATGTTATCTCAAAAGAACAATCAGGATTTCGACGTAATAGATCGACTCAAGACAACCTAGTCCTTCTTCAATCTCATATCTCTGGGGCAATAAACAGAAAACAAGAAGTCATTGCAGCTATATTCGATATTGACGGCGCTTTTGACACTGTTATCAGACAGTCAATACTAAATAAATTAACGTTACTAAATATCTCCGGACACATATACCATTTTATTCAAAATTTCCTATCTTCAAGATCATTCAAAGTCTTTGCTAATGGTATTTTTCTCGTCAGCCTATGGCCAGAGGGATGGGGTTCCCCAAGGGTCGGTTATAAGCCCCACTCTATTCAATCTGGCTATCAACGATCTTTGCTCTGATCTCCTTCCTCCCATCAAGTATGCCTTATATGTAGACGATCTAGTTGTTTACAGTCATGGCATGTCTATGACGACTACATCTAATCTAATTCAGTCAGCAGTAAACACCCTAAGTAAAAAAGTAAGTCACTTAGGATCAACTTTTTCGCAAACAAAATCTAAAATTATTAAATTTGGTAGACGACCACCCTCACAATCTCCTAGTATCTTCATTAATAACGTACATCTTCCCGTCGTGGATCACTGTAAAATACTAGGCCTAACATTTGACTCTCGTCTCAACTGGAAACAACATATTCGAGAAATCAAAGGCGACTGCTTCAAAATAATGAACATTATTAAAACACTCTCGCATTACCACTGGGGAGCAGACGAAAATTCTCTTCTTAAAATATACAGGGCCCTTATTCGTTCAAAATTAGATTATGGTTGTCACATATATATCTCTGCCACTAAATCAGACCTCGACCTTTTAAACTCGGTGCATAATACAGCTTTACGTCCTTGTCTTGGAGCTTTTCGATCTAGCCCTGCAGAAAGCCTTTATTGCAAAGCTAATGAGCCTCCGCTTTGGATTAAACGATGCCAACTTCTGCTTTCTTATGCTGCCTCTGTATCGTCTAACCCGTACAATCCTGTCTACCCTCTATTTACATCAACTTCTAACAATCCACACAACTCCTCAACCATACCAATAATAAAACCGATCTCTCTGATTTTATCGCAGCTACTAGACGGCGTTAACCTTTCACATACAAGTCCTCTTCCTATCCCCTCTACTCCTCCATGGACTATCAACATTCCTAAATTTAACACATCGCTTATGAGATACGACAAACACACAACACCCAAACAATTAATAAAAAATGCTTTTAATGAAATATTAACTAACTGTGACTATGACTTAGTTTTATACACTGATGCATCCAAAAATGAAACAGGAGTAGGCTGCGCTGTTACATCAACACGAACTTCTATCAAATCTTCCCTAATCCCATCAACCTGTAGCATCCACACAGGCGAACTATTCAGCATACTCTTGGCTATCAATTCCATCTCCCCACCTTGTAAGCACGTTGCCATATGCACAGATTCACTAGCTTCAATTTCATCCATCCAAAATATATTTACCGAACATCCTATTGTCCAATCTATCTATGACTCCTACCAACTTATCACTTCCCTAAAAATAGCAGTTACTATTATTTGGTTACCTTCCCACATTGGCATCGTAGGCAACGAACTTGCAGACCAACAGGCAAAAACTGCTTCTAAATTTACCGTCACCGACAATCTCACAATTTGTAAGGATTTAAAATCACATTTTAAAACAAAAGCCAAAGTAACATGGCAGCAGAATTGGGACTCTGCCGGCACATCCTTACGCCAAATACAGCACTCGATAGGTCATCCTCAACCATGTTGTTTTGCTGGCCTCTCAAGGCATGATTTAGCTGTGGTGAGAAGAGTTAGAATAGGTCATTCAAAACTTACCCATGGATACCTAATGTCTAATACCTCCAGACCCGTTTGCTCCAGCTGCAACTCCAACCTAACCATAAAACATATCTTGACAGAGTATCCGGAATATGCCACCCAAAGACTACAGTTTCAGCTTAGCCAGAACTACAAAGACGTCCTAAATAACTCGGTACAAATTACCTACCTTCTCCAGTTTCTCAAAGATGTGCAACTTTTCCATAAACTATAGAACAATAGTGTAATTGTGTATATATATATATATATATATATATATATATATATATATATATATATATATCGAATGAATGAACCTTATACAAATTGTATTGTTAATCTTGTAATCGCACCTGTGCAAGTGGCCACAGTAGCCGAGCACGTTAATTATGAATAAAAAAAAAATTAAGATACTAGCATTCCGAATGAACATTCTATGCTCTTTCGGCACCTTGATAATCTGTAGTTAAATATTCTTTTCTCATTATCTAAAATCCTTTGTGGATATGGTGGCATCAGATTTTTTTGTAATGGGAATGCCTCGTCTCCTACAAAGTGAAAGGGAAAATCTACATCATCATTTGGCAATGGTCTTGCCTTTGGAATAAGAAGTTTTTCCTTGTTTAGCAATCTTCCAAGAGTGGAAGACCGGAAAACTGTACCGTCACTCATTCTACCTGCTTCACCGACATCAATGATTAGAAAAATTCCATCAGCATTTGCACAGGACATCAGTACTACCGAAAAAAAACTCTTCTAATTATAATAGTGCGCTCCGGTGTTTTAATTTTTTTTTTATTCGGCAATGCTTCCCATCGATGGAATCTATGCAGTTTGGAAGATCCCATAGTTCGTAGTATCGTTGTGCCGTAGATTGCCAAATTGCCTCTGTTGGAACAGGCATAAACAGTGGTTGAAGAACGTGCCATATAGCCTTTGTACATTCTTTAACAATTAATCCTATAGTAGTATCTCCTCTCATAAATATATGGGCGAGGGCCTTAAAACTACATCCTGTAGTAAGATACCTGCAACAAAGTTATATAATTATTTTTTTTCAGGTTTCCAATGCGAAGAAAAGTGGAAGAATCTTCGAACGGTCCTTGCAAGAAGCATGAAAAAACCACCATCAGGAAGCGGAGCCAAGAAAATTAAAGATTATTACTTAGAAAATGTAATGCAGTTCGTTACGCCGTTCATGAAATCCTAACTGCAGCAAGGAAATTTACCTACAGAAACAGAGCACAGTTTAAATGAAGAAGATAGTGAATCTGAGGAAGCAGAGATGAATAATGACGATAATTCAGAACAAGATATTACAGCCTCAGTAGAGTCTCAAGAGAAGCACACAGATGTCACAACTGTCGTTAAAAGTTTTAAAACAAAAAATCCATCTACTGCAGAGCAATGTCCAAATACTACAAGCATTGGACCTCCTGAAAAGCAGAGGAAAGTTTCTACAAGTACACTTAATGAGGCTGATAAATGTTTTATAGACTTCGTCAAGGCAAAAACCCAAACATACCATTCAGCTAAAGAGAAGTCTAATCCAGACCTGCAGTTTCTAACAAGTTTGCTTCCAGATGTAGCAAAATTAACTGATTATCAAAAGAGACAGTTTAAGAGAAAAACACTTGAGCTTCTAGACGAGCTTCTCTGTGATTGTCCACCGCAAAGTAAGACTGTAGTAGTGGCATCAACACCAGCTCCCGGCCCTGCTTATTTCAACTACTCAGCTCAGTCCAATGTTTCAACTCATTCAAGTCATTCGTTTTCAACAAAAGAGTATGAAGAACAACCAACACCTGTACGAACATATATTCAGACCTTCGCTCCAGGTTTATCAGAAGGAAACTCTTCTCAATAACTTTAATTTAACCATTGTAATGTATTTTTTCAAGTTTATTTTTCATTAAAATACTACTGTTACAAATATATTGAATATACTTAATATACCTTACCTGAGTGTAATTAATACTTTCTCTTGTGGTGTGATCGCATCTCTATAGTTAGTATCTTGTCTGGTAATATAAGGTGCTAACATCTCCACTAATGTTGAAAAAGTATCGGGACTCATCCTATAGCAGTTCTGAAATTGGGTGAGATGAACCTTCAATTCATTGGCCCATAAACTTGCTCCATGATTCATTAGTACTTGAAAGGAAGGATGAATCCAATATCGTCTTCGTTTCCTTCGCCTATACTGCCATATTATTACTACTTCATCCTCATCAGACGACGACATTTGAGACTAGTAATTTTTATTATTATTTATTAATTTCGTCCGCGCGAACAACGGAATTATAGAATAAGCAATATTATTGATTTGGTGTTCGAGATCAGCGTGACATACATTGCGTGTTGCTTATTGTCTATTGCTAGTTGCTCATTGCTATTGCTTCGATATTCGAGCCGACTTAAGGAAACCATGCAACCAAGCAACATTATGTGTTACTCGAAAACGAAGGTATTTATATTTCGATAATCAGCAATACACTTATTGTGTTACTATTGAAAATACAGAAACTTCCCATCGATAATGTAAACCGAGGTATAAAACATCAAAATTAAACTTTTTTTAAAAAAAATCCCATTCCGAAGGGTTCCCCTATGGATTGAAAATCCCAAAGAATTTTTTTATTCCAATTTCGATGAAATTTTGCATAGGGGAGTTTTTGATAAGAGGATTTCAATAAATTTATGAGTAGTTCCTAAAAAAATTGTTTCGGGTGGAAAATTAAGAAAAATTTATGAAAATGGGATATTCCGGAAAACTGTACATCAGATTTTGCTCATTTATGATCTTGGCCTCAGTTTTTACGTTCTGAACCTACATATAAAATTTCATCAAAAAATTCGGTCGCGTTTTTGAGTAATCGTGTGACAGACAGACCGACGAACATTTTTTAAGAATATATGAAACGTGTAGAACCACGCGAATCTCGAAACGTCAAAATTAGTCCATTCCCATACGTATATTACATATACTATACATAAGGTGAAGTAAAAAAGTTGTTTCTGAATTCAACCCAATAATTGATAGTCTGATGATGATAATTTCTTTATTGTATTGGAAAATACGAATTATAACAATTAAACTGTTAAATTTACAAAACACGAAATTCTTGTGGGACTCGTAAATTTTGTTTTCTATATGCCTATTTTTTTGAGAAAAACAATCGTGAAGAAGATAAACCTATATAAAAATAAAATAGAGATTACCGTATAGAGAATCATAAATGTACCTCAATTAGAAACATGGTCCTAGTAGGAAACGGTGCTTTTTTATGGAATATTAAAATTTTATGTTTATGTTCCACCTCGAAGATATAAAAACAGAATACCGAATTCCATTATTTTTACCAAATGTGAAAAACCATAAAAAACTATTGGGTATTATGTCTCTAATCTGGTGAAATGAAGGGTTTTATGTTTTTGTTATACCTACTACGAATCTGTAAAACGAATTAAAGTGCCTACAATACATGCAGCTAATATTTTATAACCAAAAATGTTTCATATATTTGGTTTGTCGGCACCTAGACGAAGTTATTTGCATTGGAAAGGTAGTATCAAAATGTTCATCAATATTTAACAAATCGAAATTGAGGTCTTTAATTTCAGATATAAACATTCCGTCTAATAAATTACATTGGTCTGCAAGAAACGAGGCCGTAGCTACTTTTGAAAATATGGAAGCTTTTGAAGTAATTTTCCGCGCACAATCTTAATCCGCTCTAAGAACTGATCGATTGTAAAATAAATATGCAAAAATTATATTTTCAGCTATCCTGAATAAGTAGAAAATATACTCAGTGTCCAGGAAACCCAAATACTTAGTAAATATTATTTTATCTAAAAAATATTTCACGTACATGTTTATCATAAAAGTCTTAATGCAAGATTAGAATTTGTGCGCTATCAGTTGAACATTCCTGTTTTTCGTCAGTTTTTTTGCTGTAAGTACTGGACAAACCGGCCCATTCCGATATCAAAATACAGAATTTTTCCTAGTACAGTGGTTTTAAACGTTGCCTTACAAGATTTCAGAATTGCTGATTATGCCCAGAGTACGAAGAAATGCATATTATTGGCAGATGAGGTCGAGAGAGGTCGAATTGTTGGTTTTCGGGAAGCTGGGCAGTGATTATTAGAAATTGCTGGTAGAATAAACAGAAGTGTGGATACTGTTCTCAGATGTTATCAGGCATAACACCAAGAAGGCCGAATACAAAGAGCGAGAAGCACAGGAGTAATGGGCAGGACAACAGAGGACCAAGGTCGTCAACTAAGGGATATTAGCTCTAATAGATCGTTTCTCATACACAAAGGAAAAAGCAACTCATTGGTTCGCAAAACATGGAAGGGTCCTTAGAGTGCAAAAATGTATAAACGGGTGAGAAGGTTTGAACTTTTTTCATACCGAACTCAGTAGTTGGTGTTTACTTTAACTCTGGAACATCAAAGAAATTGACTTTAGCGATGCCAAGAACGACCAGTGTGTGACCAAGAATGGAACAAATTGTCTTCAGTTAATAATCCCGGTTCTGCCTAGACTTGTATTATGGTCGAGCGAGGGTGAGAAGGAGATGTGGCGGACGTCGTAACCCTCAATTTTTTGTTGAGCGGCATGTACATCGCACTGCTAGAGTTATGATATGGGGTGCCATTGTTTATGGTCTCTCTTCTCTTTAGTTGTCAATCGGGGGCAATACGAATGCACATTTGTACATTCAAGTAATATTGGAATCTCATCTAATTCTTTACCGCAGGGCATTGCTAAATCCAGCTTGTCAGCAAGATAACGATCGCCCATATATAGCCAGACCAACTTTGGACTACTTCCACCGGGCTCAATTCATATACTAATATACGTTCTAACAGCTAACATGTATATTTAAGAGCTCCTCATTTTACTGTGATTATTATGCTAAAAAATCAAGCAAGTGTGATTCGAAAGTTATACCAATGAATGTAGAAAAATTCATGCTTTGTGTTGATAGGTGGTGGGTTCACATCACAACCCTATAAAATGTGAAAATTGTGAAAATATTTAGTAATTAGACAAATAGTTCAATAATTAATACCAAAACGTGTACCTATCATTTCGTTAATAAGTTCGTTGGCTAAAGTATTAGAGAAAATAGTTAAAAAAGATTAAGTCAGTTTTTGGATAAGTTTAATTTATTATCTTCTGCTCAATATGGGTTTAGAGATAAAAAAATACGCAAGATGCTATATTACATTTTAAAAAAAATATTTATGATTGTTTGTATGAAAACATTATATCTTTAGTAGTTTTCATACACCTTCCTAAAGCTTTTGATACGGTAGATCATAACAAAACTCAAAGACTTAAGTTTAAGAGGCACATCACATAAGTATTTCGAAAGGTATTCAATAAATCGGAGACAGTGTACTAGGATTGATAACCAAATTAGTAAAGAATAAAAATAACTTATGGCGTGCGTCAAGGCACAGTTTTGGGTCCAATCTTATTCTCAGTTCATCTGAATAACATATTTCTACTTGAACAAGTAGATATAATCATTAATTTACAGATGATACTGTAGTTTTTTATAAACATTCTGATTGCTTTTTCTTAAAACAACTAGTAGAAAGTGACTTATTAAGAATTAAAAAATGGTTCGACCACAGACTTTTATCAACGAATGCAAACAAAACAGAATACCTACCGTTGAGTAGTTTGCCATCATCTCTTCCATAGTTTGATTTGAGAATTGGTGATACGTAATTATAAAATCGACAAAAAGTTAAGTATCTTGGCATTGTAATAGATCCATACTTAAAGTGGGACGAGCATGTGTATTATCTTATGAAGAAATTGGGACTCCTGTTATTTAAATTCAAGCAAGTTACTCCCTCTCTTAATTTCCAGCAAAAAAAGTTATCTATCACAGTTTATTACAACCTCGGCTCATGAGTTGGGGAGGGGTATCAACAACATACCCAAATATGCTAATGCTAAAAGTATCTCAAAAGAAATTCTTCAAACGGATATTAAATGTACATCCAAGATACCCGAGTAGTTCACTATTTTTAGAAACAAAAATTTATGTTACAGACCAGTTATATTACAAACAACTAGCTATTACACAATATTACCACAAATCTGACTTGAAAACAGCTTCACATAAATACCCAACAAGACATAAAATAAATTTGTACTGCCGTATAAATACAGAAAAATTGGGCAAATGAACTTTGAATATTTAGTACCTAAGACATGTTACTATCTGCCAGAAACTGTAAAAGAAGCTTCCACACTGACTTCCTTCAAATATAGACATGACAACTAGAACAGAAATACATAAATACATAGAAATGTAAATTGTAAATATAAATCCAAATTTTAATAAAAATAATTAAATACAGAAAATCATTAAAAAAATTGTTAAAATATACATACCTGACTGTATCTTCTAGCTTTTATAGAAGTCTAAGTATGTATTATACATTTATGATTTTTGTATTTCATTATAGCATGGTAAGCAATATTTTATTATAGTTGGAAAACAAGTCGTGTAATTGTTTTAGTTTATTTTACCACACAATAATAACTTAAAGTTATTTCAGTAAATTCCAGCGTGTTTATTTATTAATTAAGATTTCGAGATTGTCAATTGTATCTAGTTAAAATTGAATAAACACATATATTATTATTATCTTGTACCTTGGGACACAAGACCCCCGGAGTTGTCCCCAACTGAACATGCGTGGGACATAATCGGTAGAAGGTTAAGAAATTTACAGCGTCCTCCTCAAACTCTGATGTCTCTTCGACATGAGATAGAGGTGGCATGGAATGAGATACCCCAGGAAGATATTGATCACCTGATTATGAGTATGCCTAGACGCATTAAGGAATGTGTAAGAAATCGTGGAGCTTCAACCTGTTATTAAAGTTGGCGAGCAGATTATTCTCACCCGATTGGAGAGAAATTTTTATAATTTACATATTACGAGCTCCTTTATATGTATGCCAAATATTACAGAAATCAAATAATTTTTACTGGGTGTTCGGGTTTCTTTGTCACTGACTATATTTCCCTCTCCATCGTTGTTTAAAGTAGAGATTCCGTTGCAGCCTTAAAATAGGTGGCTAGATCTTAGATTAATTTAGCATTGAAATTTGTTGTCTTAAATGACTTGTGAGATCTTCATGTTCCTATTCAGAGAGCCCAAAAGCCTCTGAGTTCAAAGTAGAAATTTTCAAAGAGGTGCTCTTGAGAAATGTTTGTCTCAAAAGTTTCGAGCCAAAAGACAATGACATTAATGTGACTTCTTCAAATGACTTACTTGGAAAAGAAATATCGTAATTGAACTTTGCGATTCTTGACATGGAGATTAAAAGTAGTACTCAATGATATAAGTGTAGATAAAGTCATAAAAAATTTAAAAATTTAGTTTTATTTGTACAAAACCTCAAATATTTCAAAATTCTGCCGCGATGGTAACCCTGACCAGGAAATCAGCACCTACGCAATAAACACTTCGGAAATGACCCGTTACACTATAAGACACTGCCATATTGGAACAATTTAATACATTTCTCAATTTTTCATAAATTTGGGATAAAAATCCATCAAATAATAACTTGCAGTTTATCAATAATACATCTGAAAATATACCCCAGTATGCAAGCGAGTTATCCACTTGATATGCAATGAGTCACCCTCATATGAATATTGTTGGAGTATAGCTGATCATAGTAAGTGTCCATTGAGTTAGGTTTTGAAAGAATCATGTCGTAGATGCTGTTAGCTGGACTACCATTTTCTGCAAAATAATGCCACAATCGACGCGACGGTTTGCCCTAATCAGCTTGAGGGGGCTACCACTTTTTTAATATCGCTCAAAATCAAACACTCGATTAATTTATAACCACCAGAAAGTAGGAACAAATATAAATATCATCAATTAGTATCAAACTGACTACTATAGTTAGTGAGTATACAAAGCTGCCTCTTTTCTGCAATATGAACCAATAATGCATATAATGAAAAAGGGAATTATTTACTCATAGTATAAATACCAATACTTTTAAAATGAATAGCAAAATCTTACAAGAGTCGAAAGTGGCTATAATTTTAAACCATGTGCCGCCCGGGGAAACCCGACATCGAAAACAGCAGATATGTCACATTAATAAAATCTTTCGCCGTTTACGTCTACAATTTTCCGAATCAAGTGAGCCGCATGCATGCGTCATTAGCCTGGTGACGTAATGTCCGGTCAGTTAGTTGGACGTACAAACTCGGGATACTACTTCCGGTATAGCAGAGTTTGTCATTTGGTCCTTGTGACAACCGGCACTCATTTCATGGATACGGAATTAATTTATCGTTCTCTGTGTTGCCAGTTCCTGGCCGCATCGTTTTGCGAATTCACAATGGCGATAAGTGAATCTCGGGTCAGGTCTGTTATTCCCCACGTGATTTATTGATAAACTTCAGAAGATTAACAGAGGTTGAATTTTTTACAGGGTGAACATTAACTAAATACTGTGAACACGATCCTTGATACTCCTGCCTGAGCGATATTCTAAAACTTTCGATTTATTTTGTTAAATAAATTGAATTAAATGCCAATGATGTCACTTTCATTACTATATCAAAAAGGGTGCTGAAAATAGTACTCAATAAATTTGGAAATATAGCCTTATAATAAACACAAAGAAAATAAAATACATCTATGGAGATGAAACAAGATACAATCGACGGGATCAAAGAGGTTTTTAGAAGCCAGACATATAGATTCGAGAAAGTCATGAGTTTTAATTTCCTAGGGGTAACAATCAACAAAAATAATGACGGAACAGATGACATACTTTCCAAAGGAAGCAGAACAGAGACAGCTCTCAGTAATTTATTGAGATTGAAAGTACTGTCGGAACAATCAATGATACGGATATACAAAACGATAATTAGACCAACAGTACTCTACGGTTGCAAATCCTGGATACTTACACAAAAGACTGATAATAAAGTTCAAATATGGGAGAGAAAAATCCTCAGAAAAAATTTGGAGGCAAAAAACTAGAAGACAGATCATGGAGAGGACTAACTAATGAAGAAGTAGGGGAACCTTATGAATATCGAGATATAACATCATCATATAAATGCACAAATAATAAGATGGACGGGGCACGTAAGCAGAATGCCAGTAGAGCTCTTTTGAAAAGAGAAGGGGTGAAAGGTGAGAAGGCAAAACGAAGAAGAAGGGGTTAGAAGCAATAACAACGGATTTGAAGTAGAAAGGTTTGAAGGAATGGAAAGAAAGCTGACGACAGACTAAGATGAAAGCAACTATTATAACGTATAGAGGAAGATTAATAGAAATTTTATTTGGGCATGGGGCTTTAAGGCTTGTAATACATATTTATATATATATATATATATATATATATATATATATATATGTATATATATATAAAAATAATCAATGAAAAGATTAAAGATCTTTAATCTTTTCATTGATTATTTGTCTATTTCCAGGGTCAGAAGGTTCAGACAGGAGGAGAGCTATAGACGCCTCCGTGTCTTTGTTGGTTGTTGTCCTGAAAACTCGGGATCTTCCATTTGAAGGCACAAATGTGCGTTTGGTTATCTTGTTGAAATCCGTTGTTTGTGTTTTCTCATGTTTCAATTAACATCCATGCTCCCAAGTTGTACACCTTTTCTTGGTTATGCCGTACCGATGAAGGCTAATGAGCCAGAAACATGCATGTCTACGGTTACCACTCATTCTCTGTAACCTCTTTTGCGTGATATGCCCGCTAATTCTGTTTTTGTTATATATATATATATGTATATATATATATATATATATATATATATATATATATATATATATATATATATATATGTTACAGGAAAAGTAGATTGTTAGGTAGAGTAGTGAGTAGTTAACTCTGGACTCTGCCTAAAAGTATCAGTAAAAGTTGTTATAAAATAAGCAGATCAATTTTTCCTAAGAAGAGTAGACTATGTCGGCTGTGGTTTAGTAAAAGTTGATTCCGAGTTGTTGTTCTCCAGATGTAATTGCGTGCGAATATCTTTGTTTTGATTATTCCAGCTGCATTCGTCTAGTGTTGTTGATTACTTGTCTATTTGTTGCAGTTGACAAGAGTGACCAAGAATTCAGTGTGTTTTTATATTTTAATAATTAGTTTTAGTGTGTTATAATTATGTCAGACTCAAAGGAACAACTGTTTCGGGAAAAAGTAAGGTTAGAACGCTCAAGTTCCAAGGTAAATTCATTGACATTGGCCAGGTTAAAATATGATAGCTACATACAAAAACTAAAAAACCTAAAAACTACGAGTAAAAAAGAAAGTAATTATCTTAGGTTTTTAAGACGATATGACATAATTGAAGTAAATGGTATTACAAGACTAATACACCCTGTAACAGACCAAGAAAACATAAAGTGTTATGTTTCTAATGAAGAGCTATTTGGAGTTCTTAATGAAGCACATATATCCACTGAACATGGAGGAAGAGATCGTATGATTCAGAAATTAAGAGGAAAATTCGAAGATGTTAGTACAAAAGAGTCGACATTTTCTAGGTCGAGTCAACTCTTACTGGGGAAGCTACTTTTCCTGTAACATATATATATATATATATATATATATATATATATATATATATATATATATATATATATATATATATATATATATATGTATATATAAACCAGTTTTGTTACAGCTCTTGTGACCGTTTACCGCATCCTAAGCGCCAGAGCTTCCTATTCTCCCAATCGTTTCCACTTAAGAGTCTATTCTGTTCATTTTTTTGCTGATCCCATCTTTCCATCTTGTTCTGGGTGTACCTATTTTTCTTCTATCAGGGATTCAATGGTCTCCGTCCTAACATGCTTCAAAAGTGTACCTCCATAGTACCTTCCCGAGAAATTATTTTCTAGTGCATTTACTGTTCCCGCAAGCTTTATGTCCAGCATCCAAATTTCTGCCCCATAAGCTGCTGTGCTTTGTACCAAAGAACTGAACATTCTAAGTTTTGTGGTATTTTTATGTTTTCATTTCACAATACAGAACTTAATTTGCTAGTTATTGATCATCCCCTTGCAATATTCCTAACGATGTCTTTGGGGTCATTCGCATCTTTAGTAATCGTCACACCAAGATAGTTATATTCTTCCTTTTTCTTTATTGTTGCTTGATATATTCTTAGATCTTGACCTTCTTCTCCTGCCACCAGATATTGCATTTTTTGCTGATTAATTTCGGGACCCCAATCTTTAAAAGCGTCAATTAATTTTCTCATCATGTATGATGCATCGTCTTTATCCTGAGCCACGACAACTTGGTCGTCAGCAAATAGTAGAGTATACATAAATTCATGTCCCATTCCATTTGAACTCTCATGTACCTAGAGAGAGAGAGAGAGAGAGAGAGAGAGAGAGAGAGAGAGAAAGAAAAGAGAGGAAGAGAGAGAAGTTCGAGAGTTTTTTTGTTTGTGTTTGTTTGTTTTTTAAGGGTTGGATATAATAGAGATATTCAAGATAATGCCCTGATATAGCATACGGTTCTTATGCAGGGCGGGGGTTGGGTGTCTTTAGATTGGAGTTTGTTTGCACGTTCGGTGGAGGGTTGAGTATGTGATTGAGAGAGGTCGAATTACGGAGTGAGTTTTGTGAAGAATAGTTGGTTTGAGATATTCGAGGAGGAGCGATAGTTTATTGAAGTTGATAGTTAATTAAAAGTTGAAACTGAGTAGTTGATTTCTAGGTTTGTATTGAAATTAAATAGTGAATGGTAGATCATCATCATCACGTAAATCTAAGCAGGTGCAGCTGCGGCTGTAATATTCCCTACGTCGATTCGTCGGGCCATTTGTCTAGTGAATAAATTCACCATGCTACAGGAAAAACACAGAAAAATCTGTAGCGCTGACGAGGGAGTGGGGCTCGCGGATTCAAGTGGAAATACATTCACCCCTGGTAGGAGTGAAAGCGAAGTGAGCACGTCTGCCTATGTTAGTGATAGAGCAGCTGTGTCGATATATGGACGGAATTAGATGATGTGTGTCGGCGATGATGTCCCTTGTGTTGGGAATGGCGTTCATGAGGGTGACTGTTAGGACTTCAATAATGATTTTTGTATCAGATGAAAGATCAGACGGAACTGGTGTCTTTTCCAGTGTGACTGGAGCGGTCTCTTGGGGGGTTTTTGGTGTAATTAGCCTGTGGGGGCAGCGATGGTGGAAGGCGGGGTGAGGACCACCGCAATTGATACAGACTGGAGTTTCGGACGGGGCAATTATCGGGACGGTGGCCGCAATAAGGCCATAATGGTTTAGACCGACAAGAATCGGAGGAATGTCCGACTATTTTGGCACTGGGGGCAGTGAGTTGGCGTTGGATGACTCGCACTGGTGTGGGAGACCATAAAATGAGATGCCGGAGATAAGGGCCTGGTAATAATGAGTTTCGGAGTGGGTAAGGATGCGGAACATCGATGTTGGCTTGTTCGTGGACTTGGCGATGATTCGCCAAGTTTTAACGAATGGAAATTGGAGGTCGTGGAGAATTTCTTCGAATTCTTCGAGAGGGATTGTTGCGTCCCCTTTCCTGCACACTAGTGAGAATGTGGGTGTGAGAACTTTGTTGGCTGGACGGGTTGGGTGTTCAGTGGAATTGAGAATTTTGACGGTGATATTGGAATCACCAGCCGAATTAGGGATTTTCCTGAGTAGAGTGGAGGGATATTGAAGAAGTAGGTTTCGAAGGTTTAAGGTTTGGGTTGTTGTTTGATTGTTGCTGGGGTTGTTGTGGGATTGTTAAGGGGGGTAGGAGTTGAGGTAGGTCGGGGTTTTGTTTTCCCGACGAGGGAGAAATCAACCTCGCCCGGAGTGGAGGGTTGTCTGGCGATTGAGGTTGTGGGAGATTGCGATCTTACTGAGGAAGCGTAAGACTTGGTGGGAGATGCGAAGGAAATGCGTCTAGGAGATGAAGTTGAGGATTTTTGAGGTTCAGAGGTTGGAGTGGTGTATGTGCTTGAAGGCTTTGAGATTGTTTGGGAATTTGAAGGAGGCGATTTTCTTTGGAGGGTTTTTGTGTGTTTAAATGATTCTTGTAAAATATCGATTGTGGATTCGGCGATTCCAAGATTTCGGAGTTTTTGGGGAGTCATATGAGTTAAATCGGAATATTCAGTGTCTGAAACAGTGGATTTGGGTGCGCTTTTGGTTCTGCGGGTGCGTCTGGAGGATATTTTCGGGTGTTTTATGTTGGGAATAGGTGTGGAAATTAGGCTGTGTAAGCTAATACCGACAGCGGACTCACTGCCGGAGGGAATTGCCTTCCAAGTTAAAGATTTCCTGACTTATTAGCTTTGCGGGGTGTTTATATTTATCTGGTGTGGTTTTGGTTGAATTCGGTGCGGAATTAATTCAGGATTTCATAAATAGAAAAATGTTTCAAATGAAACAATTATAACACTTTCAAGAGTCATTACAATAAACTGTCGAACTGAAAAGTTCGACAGAACACAAGGGTTGGCTGTGGTTCTCGTTGTAGGCGTCCAAGATGCCGGTGAAGTCGACTGTGAATTGGTTTGTATCAGTGACCAATTCTGCTAGTATCACCTTCTTAGAGCGATGGACTTGAACAAGTGGCCATGTACCTAGACCGTTGAGACTGCTTTAATGTAACATAGTTCAAATATATTTTAAATAAGGTTGGATTGAGACCCTTATACGCATGTGTTTTCGCTACGAATTTATATATATATATATATATATATATATATATATATATATATATATATATATATATATATATATATATATATATATATATATATTGGAGTTAAGCACTCAAATACCCCTTTGATTTGAAACTGAACGATTTTCACTCGAGAAAGTAAGAAATTGAGATGAAAATAGATATCTCAAATCGTAATTTTCCAAACATGCTTTTTCATAGGTTTTACCAAAAAAGCGGTTATCAAATAAATAATTTTATCAACATATATCTATATAATCCTCTAAATAAGTGTTAACTGTTCTATTAATTTTCTTACGTTCTTTCTGAACCAGAATTTCAACTAGGATTGTAAAACAAGGACTGGTAGCAAATCAAGTCCAGAGTTCTATTCACTTGTACGCCCAAATTACTACTTTCAAGATTCAATATTAAACCACTCTTATAGTACAGATGTGCCTATATTCCAAATAAATACGTTGATACTAGGAATTTAACAATATGTAAGACAGATTGTGTGATGTACCATTTTAAACATAATAAATATTATCAACAATCACCTAATCTTTTTGATGGCTCTCGTCAACTTTTTTTGTTTACAAAACTTAAATTAGCAGCTCGAGATACCCATTTTTAGTTTAAAAAAGTTGATTCATGAAATTGCGTTTGAAAAAGGTTTTGATGAATGTAGTTCTGGATGGAGAAAGTTTGATATTTTGATGGGGCCTACTTTGGAGTCGTGAGAATAAATTGGGATTATTAATGCACCGTTGATATTTTACCGGTACCATTGATTTTTTTGCCTGCGCAGTACAGTGAGGTCCTAATTTGTCCATTTGCTGGATTTATTTTCGATCCAACTGTCTTTTCTTTAGTATTTTTTATAAAAAAATGTATCTTGCTTCCCAACAAATAAATCGCAATTAATTTGATCATGAAATTAAACCACTGTCTCCGTTTTATGTATACGTCAGATATATTTTAAATACAATGTATTTCGATGTATTTGATTGAGATAAAAGTCTTATCGAAACGACATGAATCGTCTAGTTGCTTCAACGTTCTTAGTAACAAAATTTATAATTCATTGTTGATCTGATCGAATAGTTAGTTGGCAATATCAAGTGTCACAATCAAATTAAACAAAACCAAAAATCTGTCAAACTGGATGTTACTAAGACCTGTAATTTGTATTTTATTTGATTTTAATCCCTGTGAATGACTGGATAAAAATTTCGATGTAAATTAATTAACAATCAATGGATTGAACAAGTTATATTTTACATTATCATTCGGAATATTGAATTATGTACTATTTCATTTGTGAAATATGCACATTCTACGAATAACAAAATTCGTTGACGTTGCAAATATTCATCAGTGGCATTTCCGTAATCAAGAGATTTTCTTTTATGCAGTGGAAATTCATGGGTTTATTATTAAAATTAGAAACGGTCCGACCTCTTTAGGCAATCAATGAATAATCTCGTATAAGGCGAATATCTATTGCTTATTCACTGAGCACCAGATTTCTTTGTGAACTGTAATTAGAACACGTGAACCACTATTTATCCTTCTAGTTGAACAATCTGTAAAATAACCGCCGAAACTAATAAAGTAAGAGGTTTCCGGAATGCACGACCCAGAAGACTATTAAACCCTAGTTCGTAAATACACGTCAATTTCAACTAAATGTGAAACGAAACAGATACTTATTTCTTATGGGTTATTGGGAGTTCATAGTAGCAGTGAGTATATTTGTTAGCTCAATTTTTGGAGTGTAATTTCTCTTTTTTAGAAGAAAAAGTCAGAAAAAAATTAAAAAGTGGAAGATAAAATGATAAAACATAAAATATATAAAAACAAACAGGGAAAAGTTTCAGTTTCGACGAAGAAGAAAAATTGGAACGATATACTCAAAGATAAAACTATACTAAAATACGGAAGGAGAAAATGAAAACGTTCTTCATCTAAAAGAAAAAAGTGACAAGTATTACGGTACGCAATTTTTGAAGATTTTTGACTCTATGTAACGCGCCGTAACGTTTTTATGTTCCTTAAGACAAAAAGTGCATTTCGATAATATAGACACTATAGGTTTCATAACTGCAAATAAAGAATATATAGATAATACTACCAAAACTGCCATCTATGGATGTCAGTAAAACTTTGCGCCATGTACACGTTTCAAGTTTAGAAAGAATAAAATTTCCATTTAATTAACAATTAAAGTACCTAAACAAGTTTAAATCACAAAAATTTTTGAAATCACCTAAAATACCATGTCGTATATTAAATTTATCCACCTTTTTCTATTTTCAATTGATACTTATAAAGAAACATTCTTCCAAATAATTCTCAATTTATTGACTGAAATTTATTCAGATAAATTTTTCATATATACATAGTTATTTTATATATACATAGTTATTATCCAACTAATTTTAAGCTGATCTAAAAAATCATTTGGCAAGAAAAAAAATTTATAAGACTTGGCCCAATTTTTGCAGCCTTACCGGATTTGGGATTATATTCAATGCACTTTAGACAGTTACTAATAAATTTTTCAATTTTTGTTTTAATGTTAGGAAACCAATGCGAGTAATAACTTCATATGTCTTATCAACACTAAAATGACCCATATTATTGTGATAAGTAGATAAGATCTGGGTTACCATTTGTTCGGGTACATAAAATAATAATTTATCACCGAGCTTGCGATAACCACTACCATATCACAGTTCAAAAAATGGGTGATCTGATTTTTCTAAAGAATCTCTAAGTTGAACTATTTTATCATCAGTAGATTGTTTAAATGCCAAGGTCTGCTCCAGTGTATTACCTTCCAGTACAGCAATGTTATGTGCTCTGCTCAAGGCATCTACATGTTGCATGCGGTTGCCAGACCTATGTTGGATGCTACATTCATAATTTTGGAGGAACATGGCCCATCTTGAAATTCTAGGATTAACCGTGTGTTTATTAAGGGTTAGTCGAAAACTGTCACAATCAGTGATTATCTTGAAGGGAATTCCAAATAAATAAACATGAAAACGTTTGATTGCATATATACAAACTAGTGTTTCTAACTCAAAACTATGATATTTGGATTCTGCAGGAGATGTACGGTGACTATAATAAAAAACTGGTCTTAACAGGCCATCTTTCTGTTTTTGTAATAGAATTGCCCCAAATCCCAGACTACTACCATCACAATGCAACTCTGTTTCACTATGCGGAGAATAAATACTCAAGACTGGGTAGCTAGATAGAATTCCTTTAAGAGTTTCGAAGGATTCATATTCTTTTTCCTTGATCATAAAGGGAACATTTTTTTTCAACAGATCATAAAGGGGTTTTGCCTTTAAAGCAAAATTAGGTATAAACTTTCGGAAGTAGCTAGCAAGACTAACAAAACGTTGTACCTCTTTTGTATTTCGAGGAACTGGATAATTTAAAACAGCCTCTACATTTTGAATGGAAGGCCTAATGCCCTCGTGATTTATCAAATAACCCAAATATGTGGTTTCATTATAGAAAAACTTACATTTATCTAATCTAAATCGTAATTGATACTTATTGGCTAGCTGTAAAACCTCACGAAAAATACAGAAATGGTCCTCTAATGTTTCTCTGGCAATCAAAATATCATCGAAATAGATCAAAATTTTATTTTCTTTAATCATTTCATTAAAAATAGTTTGGGTGAATTTACCGAAAACCCTAGGTGCATCTGCCAAACCGAATGGCATGCGTAAGTATTCAAACTGACCTAAAGGAGTTACAAATGATGTGTACTTAATAGAAGATTCAGCCATTTTCACATGATGAAAACCATTTTTCAAATCTAGCAATGTGAAATATTTTTTGTCCTTCAATTGATCCAAATGATCCTCTATAACTGGGGTAGGAAAATTACATTTCACAGTTAATTTATTCAGTTCTCTATAATCAACACATAGGCGTAAGTCACCACTTTTCTTTCTAACTAATACAATAGCACTAGCGTAAGGGGAAGTACTAGGCCTAATAATGTTTTGACTGATTAGGTCATCAAGAATGACCTGCAGTTTTTGTTTTTCACTAAATGACAACCTTCTTGGCCTAAAAACTATAGGGGTGTCATTTTTTAACTTAATTTCCATTTCAAAATTGTGGGGAATAAATTCCTTGTCAAAATTGTTTAAGTAATGTCTTTAAAATAATTGCGAATTTGTTCAGTTACACTAAAGGTTAATTTAGTATTTATATTCATATCTTTTGCAACTGAAAAGGGCGCTTGCACATAATCAATATTCATAATTTGTTGAATGAAAGCTATATTTGCTACTTGCTCTGACGGGGGAGCTTCAATACAATTTGAGTAGGTAGGCATAAAATGAAATGTAACTTCTGTCATTCTGACGATGATATTGATTTATCGAAACAATTGTTAATTTTTTAGAATTTTCAATAACTTGTGGAATTAACTAGAGACCTTGAGTTTCATTTAAAAACACCACTTAGAATAATTTGAGATAATCAGCGACCATTAAAAACTCACTCCTTTATATCATCTTTGAGATCATTAACAAACAGACTAAACAACAACGGAGAACAGTGCCCCCCCCCCCGAGGGACCCCAGCGCTTACACCAATCACTCTTGACAAAAAATTCCCAATTTTCACCTTCAAACTTCTCCCACTAAGAAAACTAAACACCCAGTTCGCTAATTTGTCTGAAAAAGCTAAGTTTTTTAATTCCTCAATCAACAAGTGATTAACTCTGTCGAAAGCTTAGGAAAAATCAGTATATATGGCATCAGCCTGATCCCCTCTCTCTAAGGCAGCAGACAGCTTACCATTGTATATAAGCATATTGGTTAATGTAAATCGACCCCCCCCCTAAAGTTGTGCTGCTCATTAATTATAATCTCTTAACACTGCCAATTCAAACAGTTATACATCAAACTATCAAAAACATTTGGGATTGAAGACTGTATAGATACACTGCGATAATTTTTAATATCACTTCTTGAACCTGATTTAAATATCGGAGAAACAAAACTTTCCTTCCAACTATCAAGAAACATACCTTTAGATAAAGATAAATGAAATAGCTGACACAAAGGCAGCGTTAAGGATATACTACCCTGTTTCAAGACCAAATTTGGAATACCATCAGGACCAATCATTCAACGAAGAGATGCTTTGTTTCAATAAGTTGTTAATATAATTTATCAGATTGTAATACTAGTAATTGTTACATTCTTCTTTCTAAAACAAATGTAACTACTCTAACCTTACCTGCTAAATTTTGTATCGGTTATGAACCAAATTTTAGAGGCCTATTCTCTAATCAGTAACAATGTCATTCATAAAAGTTCGGAACTGTATTGAAAGAACCAATGGAATGCTCAAAGGTGTGCAATACGATCCTGCATTTGTGTCAAGAATTATATATGCTTGTGTTATGCTCCACAACATTATTATAAAAAGGATTGTACCTTCTTCATCTTCTTCGGCATTTTCCTATATTATGAGTTCGCTGTTATTTCGCTCCACAGTTCCCTTAAGTTCCAATCTCCTTCTTTCGGAATATACAAATTGATGAATATCTAATTTTATAGGAAGATGACAACAATTTTGTCGATGAAGATGATATTGGCCGATTGGACAATGCTCAATTATTAAATAGGGTTAATAATATAGTTTGGAATCAAATTATAAATAATCTCTTTAATTGTGCAAGACTTATTGTATATTTTAATACAATAATTGAAGAACAATTTTCTTAAGTTTCGTGTGTTATGGCTCTTACATGGTACCATTTATAAGAATCAAAATAAAAAAAATCAATTATTAAAATAACAATTCCAGAAAATTCACAATTTCCATTTTAATAGGATAATGTACTATAAATTAAAATTAACTCTTTGATAGGAAGATAATTGAAGTTGTTTAGTGAATTATTTTTTTATGTTATTTTACTAAACATAACGACAATGCAAGTTTTTTAAAACCCTACATAGGACAACTTTTTATTCGAAGTGATAGAGTAGTACTCCTCAAGGCAGAGTAGTAGAAAGTAATTTAACTACTTAGGAAGTACTACTCTATCACTTCGAATAAAAAAATTGGTCTGTCGGGTTTTAAAGAACTTGCACTGTATACGATTTTCCCAATAATACTGATTAAAGTATATGTAACAGTTTGAAACAGAAAGTGAAATAATACTAGATCAGGTGGCTGTAACTCTGCAATTGAGTATTAAATTCGATTGCTAACAACTTTTTAAAGTGCAATTTTTTGATATTTTCAAAAATAAAAGTACTTTCCTCTTGAGCTATATTGATACTTTATGACGAATCTTGTTTACTACTAATAAATATTGATATTAGGTTATCGCGTTTTAGGATTTAGAACATGTAGAAATGAAGAATAACTTAATAACTAAAATCAATACCAAAAAAGTTGACACCAATTTACGGACAGGGGGGCACACTGTGGGCGATTTAAGAATATGAATCCAAGTTCAACACAAAATCATAATCAGGATACTTTACCCGAAGATTGAATTAACACAGGTTTAGCATTTTTTCTTCTATTACCCTCCTTTCTTTGACATTTTTTGCAATTTCTTTCAGGATTGTTATTTTTCCACTTTCATCATTACAATTACTTTCTTTTAAATTCTTGCACCCCAGTACTTGACGTTTTTCTTTCTTTGATGGTCTTTTAAGTGACTCTTCAACCAAGTGTTCAACTGGTTGATTCTTAGGAATCTTACTTTGAATCAAGTATTATACGTACCCTTTTCCATTCTGCAGAATCCTTAATAGGACCACCTAAACTATTAAATTTGTCTGAAAGCTGTTTCCCTATTTTTTTAATAATAACAGGGCTTATAGCATCAAATTTGTTATTCCTAAACGGTTCATTTTTGTATTCAATTCATCCATATACATTATACATTGTTCCTATATTGTCTTGGTGTTTTAACTTTGTCTTTATCCATAATAAAAGTTACTTGAGTAAGTGAATGAAAATCTTATCTAACAAAACTTCTTTAAACAAATATATAGGTAATCTGTTCCAGCCTAACGCAACTACACAAAATGTCAAAAATATACAAACCTTTATAAAATTGTAAAAATATTATCGTTATGTTTTGTCTTTAGATTTTAACGCAACGATATTATTACAGAATCTACTCTGAAAAAGTATCCTTAACATAGTAATCGTAACCGTAACGACAAGTTACAGAATAGCTTTTGCTGTTGGACTAAATACACTTCATGAAAATGTTCCAAATGAGTAAATTATTATTATTTCTTTGCCTCTTTAATTTGGGCTTGTAGAATTCATTTTTATAGAAGAAATTGATAAACATATTTAAAAAGCTTGTTTATATTTATATTTGACATAACAAAATGACATTTGTATTGTAACGTCAACTGACGCTTTTGTGAGGGACGATACAATTCGATGATTGTAGGAACGGTGCTCGAGAATATCATTTTTAGGAACTATTCACAAATACAGCATTCACAGCCTTGCGTATGCATGACGTTCGGAACGACGTCAAGAATAACGAGATTCAGGGCATCAGGGTGAATAAAATTCAATCATCGACCACCACACCTGCAATAAATGAATCACCGGTAGCGACATTGATTTTTTAGCGAATTATCGAAACCACACATGAGAAACCTTAAACTTTAGAAATATTTTTACAAAAGTTACAACTTTTATTTTTCAGAACTGAATATCTTTTCAATAAATACATGGAAAATTATCATTGATGCTGCAAATGGAAGATCATATATGAATTATATGGCAAATGTATGCATACTTTGCCTGTAGATAATATACTCTTTATTTAATTAAAAAAATAGAATTGCGGGGAGAGGGAAAAGACGAAATTTTCGGTATAAGAGTGTCCGTCGTCTAGCGCAAAAATATTTAAAAGAGGGCGGAGTCGAGACGTGACATGGCTCGATTGACGAGCAGTCACTCTTGATAAATCCTCAGAACAGGTAGTAACTTAAGAAATCCTACAATATACATTTTTTGGAAACATTGGTGCGAAGCACTAGAAATTGATAAACGGGTGTGTTGATAAAAGTAACAATATTGTAAACGAAAGATGGATATGTTAACAATAATAAGTTTTGGAAAAACAATGCAAAAGAAATAATACTAAAAATCTACGGCAACAATAATAGGAATGTGTTGCAAATAAAAAAAGAAGTTCAGCAGATTTCAGAACTAGCACCGAAGTGACACAAGAAGACTCAGAGTTGAGATCTTTTCGTCATATTCTTGGCTAAAAATTGCAACAAGCGACATTTTGTGGTAAAGTATAAGCATCCTGGAGGTTATTTCATAAAAGTTGTCAACATCACTTGTAACATAGTATCTTGGCTTTAATATAATCATTCAATTGTGACCAACTCAAAAAAATTGAAAGTTTTAAAGATTAAAACTAAATTGAAACTAACTTTTTGTCACTCAGGACGCAAAACGATTATTTGGCGTGTCTAAAAGAGGCCGCGAAATAAGTGTTTCCGTCCCTTGGGCGAGAGAGTCATATGGCTAGTTTCTCGCGTTTTGGTATAGTGTTACAGAGAGTGCGCGATAAAGAGATAGGGAGTGAGAGAAAGTCAAGTGACACCGGCGGTGGCGTGAAGCGGTTATATTCAGCAGTACACACGATTACAATCGTTATTAGACAACTAAAGTATGGTTCAGTCGTTCGTGCGTCGGACTGAATCCGCAGGTAATTTTGTGTTTTGCATAAGAATATTACTTGTATTTTTATCTAATAATAACATACGCTACATTTTTGTAATGATTTACTATCAATAAGCTTTAAAAAAAATCAAATAATAAAATGTTTTGTTTTTTCTGATAAAGTAATTTAATTACAGTTTTGTCAAATATTACATGTAGCATAATTAATGCAGTAAAATGTATAGTTTTTCATTATCCTATCCATTATCCTACTCGTGTTCGTTAAATTGTTGTTTTTTTAATGAAACATGTTCAACAAAATCTTTCTTTTAAATTCTATCATTTATAACGATATGTGTTTGAGGTTAAGCTCAAAACAAATGAAAAAGTTAGACTCAAGGTCTTTAGTTAGCCATTGTATTAACCAAGGGCGCTGGTATTCGATTAGCAATTTAAATTAATGAGCTTCGGGATTAAAGCGAGGATTGGTTAATGACAACTCGAAATAAACAAATAACAAATTTAATTATTAAAGGAGATAATAAAGGATTGATCTCCTGTAAAATACAAAGAAAATTTAACAACAAAAAAAATATGCATAACTAAATTGAACGGCCGTTCTTCATGAATATTGAAACTAATGAAAAATGTACAATGAAAGAACATTAAACGTAAATAAGTTTAAATCTATCACAGAAAAGATTTCTGTTGAAATCAAAAATTTGGCCACATGACCAACGTATTCTTGTTGAAATGAAAACAAAGTCGCTTAATATTACTCACTAGAATCGTTCCGAAGGTAGTGCGCAGCGAAACACAGTATATGTGTAGCAACAATATAATAGTTATAAATTATAGTACTCACGTACAACCTTGGTTGATTGTTCCTGTCGAACTGCTTCCTGCACAGATCACATATAAGTAAAATCACCTTTGCTAATTACACGTTTTGAAAGGGTTTGAAAGACAACTGTCAAATTGTAATGAGTATATGTATAATTGTTAACGTGGTCAAATGTAACTTATTTGTTGTAAACTACTGTAGGTGTAAATATCCTTTGATATCGGTTACTCTATGAGGTAATCAGAAGAATGTATCCACAATGCTAGCACAAATAAAATTGAACCTTTCCATTCAAATCAAATCGACTAAAGCATTCACTGCTCTCGCGTTGCAATCACTCTGGAATCTTATGTAGACCTTTCTATTAATTTAACAAAAACCGTTAGTTTTCGTAGTGAAAAATGAAAAAACTATTTCAACCCAAAAAAACACCTTTCTAGAACTTCACCGTTCTCGACTTGTCACCTTGACACATCAAAAACTCGACTCGACATTTTTGTCAATGCCGTCGCCAACTACTGTCGTGTATTTATTTTGACGTCTTAATGATTTTTCAAATTCTACGTCAGAATGCAAAAACTTAACCAAACATTTTTACAAGGAAACTGCAAAACCCGTTGAATGTGGTGTACAGGGTGAATCAGGGTGAATAATAAATGTTTAGTTGAATTATTTAGTTCGAAATAGTTTTCGAACAATAGGGGAGAATGCCCTACAGTGGCCACCTTTTTACTTTGTTGGATATAACTTTTTTCCTGTTAGAAATTTTGAAAAAATAATTGAGCCACACAAAACTTTAATTATTTGGCTACAAATTGTCATAGATAACTTTGCAAAAAATCAAAAAAAACCTATTTCAAAACAACTTACTTTTTTTTCAAAAATGTGACCACTGTAGGCAGATAGTGCCTACAGTGGCTACCAAAACATCTAACAGTGGCCACTGTTTTTCAAAAGATTGAAATATTCATGCATAACGAGTCTTGAGAGGAACAAACTTTCAAGAAAACCTAAAAGTGATAATTTAAAGAAGATAAATATTCAAAAAGTATAAAAATGAAAACTTCAGTCTTCAGTTTGGTCGATGAGTTGATGTTATAAGAGTCCAGATCAATATCGAAGGAAAAGTATCTAGCTGTTCTTAATGTCCCTCCAGTGTTTCTCGGTTCAGGTAGATGCAGAACAATGTCTGCCCTTTGTATCACAGAAACATCATCAGCATTTGGAAAAACGAATTTCTTTTCCCTGTATTTTCGTAAAAACGATACATTATATTCTTCATCAGGCAGCACCTCTTTGATTTGTCCAATAAAATATTTTATCGTTTTTTTGGTAGCAAACCTCACAAGAACAAAACTGCTCACTTCCAAAGGTCTATCGTCATCCTCTTTTTCATCGAAATTCTCAGTAAGTGTGGACGAGGCAAACGAAATGTTCTGCTCACTCTGATCTTCATTTTATGATGAGCTAGGGGAAGCAATTTCTGCTAATGAAAGCTTTTTCGTAACCTTGGGCTTCAGCTTTTCATCAAGTTCATCTTTAAGCTTCTGAATATTGGGGGTTCTTGTTAAAATTTCGGTTGCCCTCTTCTTCCGTCCACGCTTAGATATTGGATTTGTCTTCCTGCTTTCAGGAAAGCTCTCACTAATTCGGGTGAAAAGTATAGAGCGCCCTCTTCATCATCTTGATTGATAATCGGATCCATTTCGGTTGAGATCTTATCACCTTGAACAAACGTTGGAACTGTTTCAGAAGTAGAGGCAACCGGACTTGTTTCGTTGGTTGATTGTGAAGTAGATGGCTGAGGTTCAAATGGTATATCGATGGGTGCTGGCTGGGGGTCAAGTGGTATATCGGTTACTGATGCTGGCAGAAATTCATGTTCCTTGAAACAATTCTTATTAAGCGGATATATACCAGTACTTTTGAAGGTGGAAACTATATTTCATGTGCAAGAGGCCTGGCCATAACTTTGGCCCAAAATCTCGGCAATATTATAGATATCAATTCGTTTTCCCGGATGATTGTCAACCCAGACTCCACACTCCAAATATCCAATGGCTAGAGCTTATGGCTTGTATGGGGTGGCAATGTAAGCAAGATCACATTATTGGACTTGACGGTCTCTATTACATCCAAACTAATATGCGAGTCATGGTTATTCATGATGTGCAGGACTGGTCGATTTTCAGTAAGATCTGTATGTTTCATAAAGTGGTTTAACCACTGTAAAAAATCTCTTTCGAGCTCCATCCTGAAGGATTTGTGGCTCCCACACTTCCAGTTGGGGCTCCAACTAACATATACTGTTTGAAAAATGTCCTTGGAAATACCAACAGAGAGGGAACTGAGTTTTCAATTGCATTTATTGCTCCTATCATCGTGACTAGGGTATCTCGCTCTGCTGAAGTAATCTGGCCGACTTGCTTTTGGCCTAAAAAAGTAACAACCTTATTTGTACTCTGCACCGTAGTTAAAGCCGTTTCATCCACATTGTAGATCTGATCAGGGCCAAGTTTACGAAATAAATAAATATCACTCAAATTTTTGAAGAATTTTTCAACTACAGGCTTATTGAATCCCATGGCTCGAGCTAGTGACATTGCTTCAGAGACCCTTATTGATAAACTAGGATTTCTCTTCATAAACCCCTTGAACCATTTGAAGCCAGCAGATTTGTTGGCTTCCCAGCATTCGGGTACCTTTTTCTTGTAGAAAGTAGCCAGCTCATATGCAAAACTTTTTACTTGGTTTGGCGTGAAGCCATGATGGAGATTTGTCAAATGTTTGATGTACGAGCTCAATTATTTTTCTTCTGCAGAAGTAAAGATCTGATGACAGGCATAATTTGGAGTCAATCTGGGATGCTTGGCCTCATTAAAGTCTATGTTCTCCATTTGTCCCCTGCATTTATTGACATATATTCTCAATGTCGTACGGGGAATATTAAAGTATTTTGCCGCTCTATGTGTAGACCAGCCGCCCTCTAGTACTTTTTGTACTGCTTCCCGCATTACATGCTCTGGAGTAATTGTCAGTTTCTCACCTTTCGGCATCTAACGAAAAATTGAAGCATTAAAACCGAATTCATTCCCACAGTGGCCACCCCTCAATGACTCTAAAAAGCAGTGGCCACTGTTGGCTACATCTACCATGGCCACTGTAGGAATTGTCACTTTTTGTAGAAAAACGGTAGCTATGATATTTCATACGATTTTCAGCAGATGAAAGTAGGAGAAATATGTGGCCACTAGATACACAATTAATGCTATGGATGTTACTTGGAATAAAATATGAATGATAATGTACAATTTTACTCACAATTTTGATGAAAACGTAACTTTTTGCGTCGCAAAATACACACCTTCGCACTGCTCGAACTGTACGCGACTGACAGACGCATCGACACAGTGCAACGTGGCTGATGCTAATGCGCACTTAACAAGGTTGGTGGCAGCACGCACCAGGATATAGATTTGCAGAAATTTAAAAGTGTCCACTGTAGGAGCCTGGCCACTCTAGGGCACTCTCCCCTAATATAAACAAAAATCATGTCATGTATAGGGTCCTTCGTGACAAAAAATAGTATATGCACAGCGGGAGCGATGACGCGTTCGTGGCCCGTTCGGTCTGAAGTTTGAACTGGGCACGAACGTGGCATTTCGCTCCTTTGGTAGAAGAGGTACTATTTTATTACTCAGAACGCAAAACGCTCATTTTGCGTGTCTAAAAGGAGCCGAGAAATAAGCGTTTCCGTTCCTTGGGCGCGAAAGGTATATGGTTCGTTTCTCGCGTTTCAGTATAGTGTTACAAAGGGTGCACGATACAGAGATAGGGAGAGAGGGAAAGTCAAGTGACACCGGTGGCGGCGCGAAACGATTATACTTAGCAGTACACACGATTACATTCGTTTTGAGGCAAGTGAAGACTTGTTCAGTCGTGTCGTGTATCGGACTAAATCCACAGGCGACTTCCGTTCGACTTCAGCGCTTCGCTTGGACCTGAAGTTCGAACTCGCCTCGAATGTGTCATTTCGCTCCCTTGGTACATAGGGTACTATTTCCGTACTTATACAATTCGGAAGCTGTATAGTACTAACAAACAAATTTCACCAAAATTGAGGTATAACTGGATTTATATGACCCATTGTAGTGGCACTGGTTAGCTGAAAATCAATAAAGTTCATCTGTGAGACACCCTGAACAATATCTAATCATAAAATCCGTCACTGGTATACACTCCGGAAACTGTATCGTGCTAATAAACCGAGATTTCTCCAAACTAATACTTTTCTCGCATCTTAGACAGGTTTGGGTGGAACAGTGAAACGTATTGTCATAGCAAACATTTATAATTGAACCCAATTTATCTGTATTTGTGGTATAACAATATGCCATTCTATTTTCTTCTCTTCTCTTGATCATGGTCAGGATATCAGATTATAGTAATGAAATTATCATATTGTGAAAGGTTCTTGATAGCTTTACAATAATTCAGATCATTAAGACGTCTGGGAGTTGGTGAAAATCAATATGGAAGATTCCATTACTCATAAAAGCCAATAAAGGCGCGTTCAAACAATATTTTATGTTTTCAAATTAGTTTAATGCAAAATAAAGTATAACACTGTTTTTTCACTCCTTTATATGAATGCTTATATTATTATTTGACCACCGACTTCAAAATATGTAACCAATTCTATTTCATTCCCTGAAGTATGTAGCATCAACTGGTTATCATCAACTGAACTTATTCCGAATCATTTCAGTTTCTAAACTCATTCTTTTCAAAAAGTTAAGCTTATATTTCATAACCAAAACGATTCATGCTGATGTCGAATTCATTTTATTTAGTTGAGAAGTTAGTTAATATTCCGAAATAGTATAAACGCTAATAACGAAATTTATGGAATGCTAGGCAACGGTATATATGGCAAGCGATATGAAGTGCTTGAATATAAATCTCCTCAACTGACCCTTTAATAGAAGGACGTGGCCGGTATATTTCACAGAACACTCGTCCATTTTCCATTCCATGACTTTTATAACCTATTCATAAACCTATGACTTTTATCGACTCCGTATGCGAGTTTTCGTTTCAAAGATTGCAAAATACATAGCGGAGGTAGCCGCCGAAGCGATAAAAGCTTTTGTGTTGTGTAATCTAATTATGCGCTAGTTGTATGTACAAATAAAATACATGAACACAATACGTATATATGACATAGAGATTTATTCGATGTAACGGTATACATTTGTTTAATTGGGCATTTATCCAATAATTGGGCAACTTAGTTTCTAGCACACACAATATCACTATAATTCTAAGGTAGATTAAATGTTCAAATACAACTACAATTTTTTCGTTTCTTATACATAATGGATATTTTTTTCAATTGTTGATGTTGATTTAACTTCAGTTTTGGATAAGTTGATACTATATAAATGCAGAGAAGGGGAAAAGATGATAGAGACAGTGGGATAGGATGTCTTAAGGAGATCATGTAATATTCCCAGATTGCAACATGTTAGAAACGAAGACATCAGAAAAAAAACAACGCGCATATTAACAACAGTAAAGAGAGTAGAATCCAGGTAGCTTTTATGGTACGGACATGTAATGAGAATGGAGGAGACTCAATGGCTAAAGAATGCACTCAGACCAATACAGCAGAACAGGAGAAGAAGAGAAAGGCCGGCAACACAATGGATAGAAGGAATTAGGAAAAATATGAGAGATAGGGCCATAGAAGAAGATGACTGGAGGATAGGAAGAACTGGCGTTCGAAATTCGGGATGCAATACAATCCCCAAGGCACAAGGTGTTCCAAGTAATCGTATACAGGCAATATTTTACTTATTTGATAATATAATTAAAAAATAAAAAACGGCTTTTAATGGAATTCAAATAGCTTAGTAATGACGTATAAAGATGTATTACATTTGACAGCCCTGTGATTTATATTTTCAAATGGCACCCTGTATATTGTAAATGAAACTTGGAATACAACGATAGCACGTACTTAGTTTTTTAATTAATAACAACAAAAACATAAACATTTTGTGACTTTTTTTACGTTACTTAATCCTCATGTGAAAAATTGCCACCACCCATGTTTTTAAAATGAGTATATATATATATATATATATATATAGAATCAAGTAGTCACGGCTGAACTATCAACAAATAAAATTGAAAATATCACGGGGATTGCAGCCTAAATAATGTTAAAAATTTTTGTTATACGAAGCCGAGCGCTTTCGAAAGACTTTTTCTTTCTTTTTCAAGGTTGTATAGTAGAATCATTGGAAATCAAAGAAAACAGGATACATAGCAATCACTTCTATCAAAATCAAAAACCAATGCCTCGACATTGAAATTAAATACAATCAGAAAAATGAAAAATTGAGTTTAAAATAAACATGGAAATTGATACTTAGCTTAAATCCTTCCTGAAGGAACACATTTTGGATTTAAAATTAACCACCACTACATTTTAAAAGAGAATATTATATACTAATTCGGTTGTTTCAAGTGTATCTAGTTTTTGGATAGAAAATAACTTTTTTTAATTTACAATACCTGATAACAGTCGTATTCTCTTCAAGCGAGTTTGTTTTATTTTATGTCTATATACCAGGGTAGTTGAAAATTTACGGGTGTGATACCAAATGTTGCACCAATCTTAGCAATGAGATTCATATTTAAATTTTATTTGATACTTGATGTCCCATTAATGTCAAAACTGAAAAAAACCTTTTCTTCTAAAAAAATTCTTTTTCACATAACAGTTGCCTGCTATTATTTTCTGGTTGGTTGTTATAACAAAGAGTTGAATTTGCTAACAGTCACTAGACCGCATGAACTCTCACTTCATCGGTCCCGTGGCTGTGGACATATCCAGGCAATTATCGCGTGCAAAAAGCACCGGCCAAAAGAGAACAACACCTGTAGTTGGAAAGTTTAATTATCCCAAGATGTTTCTTTAAAAAAATCATCAAAGTCCAGTCTCTCACTCTGGAAATTTCAGATTATGAAATAGTCAAATTTCGAGTCTTTGGGGAGTTCCTACCTCTGTCGGGACTGACAAACTTGACAGGGGGTGGGACTTGCCATTTCCCTTTTTGAAGGTTGTTATATAATAAAAAAAATTTTTGGCTACTCAGAGGGTGACAGCCTCTGAATTTGACTATTTCATAATCTGAAATTTCCAGAGTGAGAGACTGGACTTTGATGTTTTTTTTAAAGAAACCTCTTGGGATAATTAAACTTCCCAACTACAGGTGTTGTTCTCTTTTGGCCGGTGCTTTTTGCACGCGATAATTGCCTGGATATGTTCACAGCCACGGGACCGATGAAGTGAGAGTTCATGCGGTCTAGTGACTGTTAGCAAATTCAACTCCTTGTTATAACAACCAACCAGAAAATAACAGTAGGCAACTGTTATGTGAAAAAGAATTTTTTTAAAAGAAAAGGCTTTTTTCTTTTTTGACATTAATGGGAGATCAAGTCTCAAATAAAATTCAAATATTAATCTCATTGCTAAGATTGGTGCAACATTTGGTATCACACCCGTGAATTTCCAACTACCCCGGTATATAGACATGAAATAAAACAAACTCGCTTGGAAAGAATACGAATGTTATCAGGTATTGTAAATTAAAAAATGTTATTTTCTATCCAAAAACTAGATACACTTGAAACAACCGAATTAGTATATAATATTCTCTTTTAAAATGTAGTGGTGGTGAATTTTAAAACCAAAATGTGTTCCTTCAGGAAGGCATTAAGCTAAGTATCAATTTCCATGTTTATTTTAAACTCAATTTTTCATTTTTCTGGCATTGGTTTTTGATTTTGATAGATATGATTGCTATTTATCCTGTTTTCTTTGATTTCCAATAATACTACCATACAACCTTGAAAAAGAAAGAAAAAGTCTTTCGAAAGCCCTCGGTTTCGTATAACAAGAATTTTTAAAATTATTTAGGCTGCAATCCCCGTGATATTTTCAAATTTATTTATATATATATATATATATATATATATATAAATATATATGTATATATATTTATATATATATATATATATATATATATATATATATATATATATATAAAATTTTAAGTAACGACTGAAAAATGTTGCTTGAAATATCATAAAATCAATAAAATCAAGGTCATATCATCGATACCAAGAGACGCAACGTTGTCAAACGTAAGGAGGTAGCAAAAGACGCTAACTGAGTGGTCCAATATACACGCTGTATATTGGGCGGAAGCTTAGGGGGTTACTTTTTATACGGACGCCGGCGCGGACGCTAATGCAATATATATATATATATATATATATATATATATATATATATATATATATAAATATATATATATATATATATATATATATATATATATATATATATATTTAGTTAACATACAAGGTTGGCTCCTCCCATGTTAAATCTGAGGTATAAGTGAGCTCCTCGGTAAAATGGGCTCCGATATACGGAGCCCAGTTTACCAAGTCCTAAAAAAAGCATCAACTACCTTATATTTATGTCTAGATTGATTTGGCATAGTTTTTAGAAGGAGCTAATTTTGGCCGTTTTCGTGAATTTGTATATTTTTGTAGTGCGCGTGTATATTTCTAGATGGCGATATGTTGAAAACTTGATATACATTTTATGTTATATTTCTAGGTCAAACAAGGATCCGATAACTTTGGCACCACTGCAGTTGAGTACCACATCACTGTAGCGGTCAGAGTGAGCTCCTTCTAGTATTATTATACTAAATTGGTAAATACTTACATCATCGGTTATTTCTTGTTACAGTTAAAGTATTATTCGAGAGAATCAAAGCTATGAGTCTATTTTTTAAATATATATTTAGGAATGAGATACGTATACCATGCAAGGGCTCACAAGTAATTTGACGATTCGGTAAAGGGGAGCTTTGGAGTTGGCTGTTTTTTGTTTTAGATATGAATGCAAACTATAATTATTCTAATTCATTTAGATAACATAACTCTGTCATTTTGAATCTTGAAAGTAATTTTAATAAAAATATTCAAAACGTTTCAATTACATTGTATATCTTATTGACTCGAGGTGATAACAATTTTTATTATATTGTAAATAGAAAGTGTGAAATTAATAATGTACTTTTTCGGATTATAATTTTACTGATTTAATAGATAAGTTCTTCTTGAATTATAAAATGGCTGATAATTCACAATGTTCATTTCATTGCCTTTTTGTTCCTATTTAGGTTTGAGTTCAATTTGGAATATATATTTTCGTTTTTTTCATTATGTTTATAGATTATATCTACCGGCTTTAATTTTATGGCTAGATAGACTGAATGAATATAACCAAATATTACGTTAATTAAATATAGAGACTGTTAGACTATACCAATGAAGAGGGACAATTACCTAAGCTGAAACCTTCGGATATCCTAAAAATTTTCTAGGAAATAGGACTAAAGGAAATACTCTAGTTGCTCAGACTTTCCTCAGGAACTAAGTAGAAAAAAGGAGGCACAATAGATCTCTTAGGTCTCAGTGAATATCACCCCAGTAAACGTTCATACATACACGATACCAAAAATTATTTACTAAATATATATAATTTGCATCCCAACTGAGCTAGAGTTTTTTTCCAATTCTAGCTTTTATTTCTTGTACACATACGATGTAAACATCAAAATTCTTTTACGCGATTTTCGTTTTCTTCATATAATTTTCATATTTGCATTTTAAGTTGGCGTCATGAAATTATGAGAATTTTAAGTGTCCAAACACAACAAAAATTCAAGTTGTTTATAAATACCATAACAAACATTATACTTGTTCAACCCCAGTATATTTTTATAGCTAAAAACTTATCATGCTTCGCTTCACTGATTCTTAAAATGGGAAATACTAAGAACAAATTATTTATTTCTGAAGCTAAGTATTCAAATTATAGCATGATCTTGATAAACACTCTTCTGTTTTTGTTGATTCGACATAATTTTGAGATTACTAATCTAATTAAAAATCGAAAGCTTCCGCTCGAGGGCTTTGATAAATTTACTATTAATATAACATTCCATTGACCAATGAAATTTCATAAATTTTAAAACAAACCAATCGGTAATAATTAATAGCAACTATTAGCGACTACAGAAATAGTAACTTTCATTTGGAAACGTTGAATATAACTTCAAATGATTCTGACAATTTTGGCAGTAATTAAATTGTCATGTCATAACAAAATTTGTCCACGGCTGTTTGATAATTGATAAAGTTTACATTTTACGTGTGGACCTTCCTAAGAATGATGACGTTCATTATTCACTAGTCAATAATAAGTATTGATAATCAACAAATCCCAGACAGGCCGTCGCAGGGCGAGTTCCAGCGACTACAATACAGCTGATAGCTAGTATTTTAATTATTATACTGAATTAAAATTAGCAAAAAGTTTAATATGAAAAATGAATCAGACGGTGAAATGAATGTTACCCTGCCGAACATAAGGGAAGCAGCACAAATATGTAGACTCATTAGCTTGTACCCGCGACTTCGTTGACGTAGATCGTCTAATTAAATATTATGCTGATATGTAACTTATCTTGCTGCAAAAGATTCGTTGTTTTTTTTAATTCAAACAAATTCAATATTTAAAACGAAACAAAGTGGAATTTTATTATTATATATTATTGTGAAGTTAAATAAATTTTTGCAATTATACATATCCACACATGTAGTAGTGTGTGCGCAACATAAATTTAGTTCAGCTCGTAAAAACTCCAAAACTGTGTACTTTTTTTAACTTTACTACTCCATATCTAGCAAACTAGGGTAAATATAACATACCAAAGTCCTAAAAAATGGACGCCTCTTTGCATAAAACAGCGCGATATCTTTTCAGTATATATAGCAGTTATTTCGGGCTCCAGTGGAGTACAAACATGTACTGTACAAGGCACGTGGTTAGAAACAATTATTGTATAATTGTTATCTGTATTGTGTGAGAATGTCCACGATGACATTTCAATTTAAGAGAATATTAAATTTGTCTTTAAATCGGGTTCCAGATTGTAAGTATTTTTACAAAGTGTGTGATGACAAATAATGTTTATATTATTACTTTTAGAAAATGAGTCAATTTTTCTGAAACATTTTTACATTGTTTTCAAGCTAAACAAAAGCCATCATATAACACATCCACAATGTTTTTGAAAAAGTATTATTTTTGTGGAAGATTGAATTACCATATAAAATCTGCTATTACAAAGCTGGTCAGAATTAAATACATTGATAAAATATCCAATGGAAAACAAAATATTTTACTTCTTAAAACTTTTCCATATCGAGTAGGACGGCTGGCTGTATCTGAAGAACCGATAATCGTTGATAGAGAAATTACTGAAAATTGGATTTAAATTAAAGTATTATGTATTATGGAATATCAACAATACCTCTTTTGTTATCATCAATCAATTCTAAATTCTTTTGAATAAAAAATCCTCAAATAATTGGTGTACGAAAGGACAAAATAAATGAATGATTATAACCCGTTTATTTCAATAGAATTTAACAAAATTGGTTGAATTTTTTACCAAATGATTAACAAATCGGATAGTTTCAAATCTCTTTACGGAGATATCCAACAATTTCATCATTTCATTTCAAAAGGTTTAACAAGGTCTTTAATTTCAATAGTGATAAAGTGAAACAGAATTTCAATTTTTCTTACGAGCACGAGATACTTTTAACAAATTATGTTGCATCTGTATATGCTTTTTATGGGGTGTTCCATTTAGAATTGTTCATATGGTAACTGGAGGTACCTATACCTCCTTACCGATACCCAGAAAGTTTTATTATAAATATTATAAAACGATTTAATCCCGTTGTTTTGACACGTTCCAATATTTTTGTGCGTACTTTGCAAACCATTCACATATGCATTTACTGGTAACATATTCCCGCTATAACCATAGGCGTCCAGTGGGATAGAAAAAAAATAATAGTTTTTAATGTATATCTTCTTAGAGTGAAAATTTGATAAACATCAATATGAAAAGATCATTTGAGATGGAATCAACTAAAACTTATAAATTTCATAACCAAATTAGCAAAATAGTGTTGACTAGTGCGAAATAAGAGATAAAATAAAATTAGGTATTATAAACATTCCATTTAATCTCGAATAACTTGAAAACATCGTACTGTATCGCATAGTGACAGGAGGTTAATATTTACGTGGAAAGTAACGGAGTATCGAGAAAACATGCTGAAATCATTTTTACGATAGTGGCGTAGATTGTAGGGGGAAAAGAAGTATTTATCCCTACCGCATGCCTCTAGTGATAGAGGAAAATTATATTTTAGCACTAATTGAAGAAACCTAATATATAAAAAGTGGAAGGTGTAAAAACAATGGACTACAATCATTTCAAATAATTATGATATAACACCCTAGATCTCAGTAAGAAGGAATATTTTACTGAAGTGTTCTCGAATCTTCATATTTTGTGCTAAGGTTTCTCCAGTTACTATATGGACAATTGTTAATGAACCACTCTGTATAAATATGACTGTTGTACAAGTGAAAAACACCATTTTTACGATAACGTCAAAATTCTACTAAATTATGTTAAATCAGAAAGTTTTTACGTAGATGTGAGAAGTTCTGTGTTTGCTTGTATTTAGTTTATGTAGCTTCAATTACCTAGAACGATCGGAATAACTAATTTAGTAAAAATAATGAAAAACTGTTACACCTGAACTTTTATAAGTGAGAATGATAAAAAGGTTTATGATAACCCTGAAAAATATGGTGGTTCAAGGGTTGATGTGTGCGGTTGGAAAGGAATGAAAAATGGTATTCCTGCTATTTACATTGAAAGGTAAAGTCGTACGAAAAACTATCCAGTGGAATAATTGTAGATACTAAAAAGTCTACAATTATTCAAACACATGCTTAAATCTTCTTTTTCTGTGTTGTTTTTCTTTGTCGTCAAAATAATTTATTGTGGAGGAAATTAAGTATACGAGTATGTACACTATTTCATATCTCAAATGAAATTATTTTAGTGAAAACAATTAATAAGCTTGCGAGATATTAATTTTTTCTGGTCTGAAACACTTTGTGAAGAAAATTGAACTGTGAAATATCATTGTACAGAATAACCATAAACATCCGTCTTAAGCGCAACAAAGCGGTACAATAAAAGGTACTTCGAAGATAGGGCGTTGAAAAATGACTATTAATATACAAATAATAATTATTTTTTGAAAAATAATAAAGACAAAAAAATCTCGAAAACCATTACATTCAGGCATAGGGAAATGTTAAGAATATATGGTTGAAATCTAATATAGAATTGAGGCGACAAAAAATATGTTTGCCATTTAAAAACACACAGTTATTACTATTATCAATTATCCAAAATTTGCGTTAATTATTCTTCACCCTGTATAAAAAATGGAACACGTTTTTCTGGGATATTATTGAGTTACCTTACAGTGACCGATGTAGGTGGTGGAAATTCAGTAATTATAATTTATCATCAAATTTATAGTTTATAAATAACAGTCAAACAGAAACGTCCGTAATAAAATAATTATCATCTCGCCATGAGACTAAAGTATATTAGTTTGTCATAATAAATTGTTGATAATTATATCAGCAATTTAGAAAGTTAAAAATATACTGGGTGTTTCATTTGGAATAACGAAGTGGACTGCAACATAACTATGAGTATGTATCAAATAAATCATAATATATTAGGGGTAAGCTGTTTACTTAATAGCAGATAAATATTGAACAGTTTGTTCATAACTATTATAGATGAGAATATTTTCTTGTTTCATACTTTTTTCATTTGTCGGATTTTAGTTTTTGAATACTTTTTATTCCGTATGCGACTACATCCTCTAGCGGGTACTTTAAATATACTTTTTCAATTTTGAAATGTAGAGTCATGAGTTATCTGTTTACAGAATACAGCAGGCATCATTTAAATTTGCACACCGCCTAAAGTTGTGCAGATTAATTATAAGTAATTAATCTCATGTACTGACAAGAAGTGTGAATATTGAAACAATCCTTAAAATTAATAAAATTTAAAAATGGAAACTCATTTGATATAAAACATAAAATTGGTAGTTTTGACAAAAGTTTGATACTGTATTGTTTTCATAAATGATTTAAATTGTCTAATTTCATAAAAGACATTGTTTGTTAGCACTGGACAATGTCCCAGTATCACGGAAACATCTGGTTCTGAATATTTACCATCCGAGGAAAGTTTTTTTCCAATAATTCAAACAGAGAAAACAATCTTTTTGACTCATCAGAGCGTATCACGATCCCACAAAATAAAGTGCCGTTGACAAGCTATGCCGTTTTACAAAACTCTTCCTTGGATTTCCACTACAATTCCAAAAATGAAATCGTAACACGTGATTTAACACTGGGAGATTCTACGTTTAAAAAAAATAATGATTCACATCTAGAACAGATGTCGTTTTCATTTGAACTTGATACAGTATGCTCTTTAATATCCGAATATAATTCATCACTCAAACAAGTAAAACATACAGCACTGGATAAATCAACAGAAAAATCCAAACCTCTTGGTTCTGATGTTCAAGAATTGCCAAGAATATCTAAGAAAAAGCGACGACCACATGATTCCCCATATTGTATACAAGATGTTCAGAATTTTGGAAGGCATTTGATGCGTCATCATTCCGATGAATTTGATGTTCAAAGTTTTTTATCTTTACACAAGGGCTTAAAACTACGAACGAAAACACGCTTTGGATCAAATTCGACGTCATTGAAATTTTGTAATGATATAATTCCGATTAGCGAGAACAGGAAAAGCAATGTGAACCGTAGTATTTCTTGTAAATTTTGCAAAGGATATTATGCCAATAAGTCTTTAAGGCGGCACGTAAAAAAATGTCCTTCGAATCCTGATCCCAAAAAACCTTTAAGATCACAAAGCGAAGGTGAAACGGTTATGCCTAAATGATCCTCTAAGACTGAGCGTAGTACTAAACACACTGACAGGTGATGTAATTCTCTCATTGCTAAAATAGACCTAACAATTTGTACGATACAAGCCGTTAAAGTTGGAATGTAGCGGTTTATCGAAAGTACTATTTCGTTTTGGGTAAGACTTTTTATTATTAATATTTTGCAGGGCTGTTAATACTTACTCATTCGGCATTAGTTTTAGACTGATTTTCGACCCAAAAATATAGATAGTTATAAGGTTAGTGAAAGAATATTTGAAATGAAATTCTTAGGAGTTCTTATTTTTTGCTATTTTCTGCAATACTATTTCATACAGTGTCATACAAAAATAAAGGACGGTAAATATTCCGAAATTGCAATTTTATTATAAATGATCCTATATTTAGAAATGTCGTCGGTATATTTCTGCATTTTTGTGTTATTACTGTTAGTTTTGGTACTTGTTAGAGATATACGTTTTTAAGGTTAGTGCCAATCAGGATTTTGTTTGCGTCAAAAATTACCATGTAATACAAAATATATAATATACTTAATTTTTTTATACTGTATATATAAATAAAAAGAGGCATATATTTGAGGGATATTTTTAAAATAACATACTAAACACGTATGGTAGCTTTTTAATTTTTTTATACTATATAAGTGATATTCAATAGCCTACCTATGTGTAAAGCAATTTTGCCGGGTTTTTCATTTACGATTTTAGCCACCAATTCTTAAATGTTTTAGTTTTTGACACAGGAGCTATTGAGAACTTATTTATTTCACTGTTGATCACTCGTACAACGAAAACAATTTGAAAAAGCGTTTAATTGATTAAATAATGGATTTGAACCACTGAATATCACTTCAGAAAAAAATCCTCTGTTATGTGTTGAGCATGTTAATTTAAAAATACTCATTAATTACTTACCTAGTCGATATATTTAAGAACACTCTGTATAAATAAGCATATTTTTATATTATTGTACGATCTACAAAAACTGCATCTAAAACATATTTTCTATATTGTATTACACTGGGAATTATCATAACAGAATCTTAATTGTTCATGACTTTAAAAATGTATATTTCAAAAACTGATCATAGGAAAATCTTAAGAATTCAACACTTTCATTGAGTACCAAAACTAGTAACAAAAACTTACAGACATTAACCAGAATTGAGCTGAGCCTATCAGCAATTTAAGTAACTGGATCGAGTACAAATGCATATCAAGTTTTCAAAGAAAGATACCAGTCACCACTTTCCATAAAAATTATAGGGTCCTTATTCGGATCAACTATTAATACAAAATAAATTAGGTGTGCATAAAATGGGAGGGAGAAGGTAGCATATTCTTGTGAATGCATCAGTCAAAAATGTAAATGTATATTTCCATAAAAATATATAATATAAGCTCGACTATTGAGCTTATTTTTGTCAACAGGTTTTTATATGATATGCAAATATGCTAATTTATAGGTATTATTACGTATTCGTTCTTTCATATTATAAACAATCTCAGTTTAATATAAGTCAATTGTTTGTAATTTATAATTTTTATTTCTCATATTTGTTGTTTCAAATTAACAATTTCAGTCTCAGATAAAAATTTCTTACGAAGAACGCCGATTGCAATCGTTTTATACAATGTCAATACCAAACTGGCAATTATTCTTTTGATAGTATGTATTAACTGGCCGATAGTATATGTGGCAACGCCGCAAGGAGTCCATATTACCTGAAATGCATCATATACGGAGCCTACCTTGCTTTTGAAGTATGGAATTATACACCAACAGAGCCTACTGTAACCACTACATATAACGGATCCCACTAAGACGTCAACTTATATAGTGGTATACATGAAATATACGCTAGGAGCCCAAATTGGACTACAGGTATAACGGAGTCCACATTAGCCTGCAACAGTATATATATATATATATATTGCATTAGCGTATATGTATATATATATATATATATATATATATATATATATATATTGCATTAGCGTCCGCGCCGGCGTCCGTGCAATCTCACTAATCCGGCACTATTGAAAACCGGAGGGTGCCGGATTATTGGAATGTTCGGATTACTGGGTTGTACAGAAAAAGTCATAGGTAATAAATAGAATGAAGCATTCCATAGGGAGAATAAATGTATGTAATGTTTTAAATTAACATGTAAGTACATACATATGTAATTAACTAGATTTGAAATAATCCTTAATTGACATCTGCTTTTGTGCAACTTGTAGTCCTTGCTTAAAAACCTTTTCTCGCATGTTGCGAATAATTATAATATCTTTGGCAGATATGCCGTTTTCTTCTGCCCATGTTATGCAGGTATTGAAACAAATCAATGCATCATCTGGTTTAACTCTTACAGCAGTTGGTGGCTCCAATATTTCTAAAGAGCTTTCTTCTTGTACTGCTTCACGTACAATTTCTTCATCAGTCATAATTTCCTCTGTTTCTCCGATTTCTTCAAACCAAGAATTCAAATTTTCTTCACTTGTCTCCAATCCTTTTTCTGATAGATTTTGAACCCAATCGGCAATAGGCACATTATCCTCAGTATCCCATTCATTTGTTTCTTCTGTTTCTGATACATCATTCATAATAGGCCACTACTTTTTCCATGAAGATTGGATTAAGTTAGGAGAAACAGAGTTCCAAGCATGAGCGAGAGAGAATACAAAATCCTTCAAATTCAATCCTTTAAGGCTCTGCGTTACATCACCATACTCAGATATAATATGGATCAGCAATTTATTTTTATACAAAGACTTTATTTTTTGGATAACATTTTGATCCATCGGCTGTAGTGAAGGTGTGCAGTTTGGTGGTAGGAAGATGGCTTGGATATTCCCATCACTTGATTTAAGTTCTTGTTCATTTGGGTGGCCTGGAGCATTGTCAAGTACGAGTAAAGCTTTTATGGGCAAGTTTGATCTTTTCATAAACTTGTTGACTTCTGGGACAAAGTCTTTATGAAACCATTCGCTAAATACCTCTCTCGTGACCCAACTTTTAATTTGATTCTTGTAGCAGACTGGCAGACAAATGTTTTTGAAAGCTCTGGGATTTTTTGCTTTGCCAATCACTAACAAATCCAATTTGTGTGTTCCAGTAGCATTTTAACACGGCATGAATGTGATTCTATCTTTACTCACTTTACGACCTGGTGCACTTGCTTCTTCAGCAGATACGAACGTTTTATTGGGCAACAGTCTCCAGAACAGACCACTTTTGTCTGCGTTATAGATTTGGTCAGGAAGAAGACCCAGTTCTTCTACTTTGTTTTTAAAATGCTCGATAAAAGGCTGTACTGCAGATTCGTTGCTTGATAATCTTTCACCCGATATGGTTAATAGACGGATACCAAATCGTTTTTTAAATTTATCCAGTCATCCATCGCTCGCACGAAAATCATCTTTTTGCGTAATTTTTTAATAGAATTCGATTGCTTTGGCTTTCAGAATTTCTCCAGATATAGGAGTGTGTTTAGAACGCCGCTGTATGAACCATAAGTAAAGAGCGTTTTCCATCTTTGGACAATCGCCAACTTTTAGTGTTTTACGCTTTCCTGGCCCTGATTCCATTGTCTTAACGTGGTCTACTATCTTTTGCCTTTTCTTCTTAAGATCGTGTATAGTAGCACGCCCAACACCATATTCTTTTGCCAATTTACACATATTTTGTCCACTATCTAACTTTTTTAAAATCTCCATTTTATCATTCAAATCTAGTGTTTCGTGTTTGCGTTTATTTGACATTTTTTACTATGAAAACATATACGTTAGCACGTGCACGTGGTAAGTATTGAGGTTAGACTGCTAGTCGACGACGAAGTGACCAGCAAAGCGCACAGGTATAGAGGGGTGAGGGAGGCGTGCCGGATTATTGGACGTGCCGATCTATCGAAGTGCCGGATTAGTGAGATTATACTGTATATATATATATATATATATATATATATAGGTGGGGATAACGGTGATTTCAGTCCAAAGAATCAACGCAAGATCTTTTATTCACAAAATGCCGCCAAGCTTTCGTGTCCTATTGACACTTCTTCAGGGCACTATAATATATATACTAATATAAATATGATTTAAAAATAATTATATTATAATTATATTTAAAAAACTTTTACATTTACAAATTTTTTAATGATTATTTATATTGAATTTACTTAAAATATTTTACATGTAAGTACTCATATTTATTTCTTTATTTGTTCATGATAAGAAACTAATAATGCTTTATTCTGTAAAGTCAAGCTAATCTCATAATATTTGTTGATTAAAACATTAAAGTAAGTTAGTGTAGCTGTTTAGACATAACAGAGCAGAAAAGTATATAATAATGTGAATTTCAGAGAACATGACTCATAAAAAAAACGAATTTTCATTTTGCATATATATTTAAAGGTAACAGCTGTCATCTATTAAAACATTAAGAATATTCATTTGACATACATACTTAGAGGTTAGGAAATGTCATTTTAACAATACTAGGAAATATTATTGAATGAAAATAATATAGGAAGTCTAAGCAATTAAAAACCTTAGAATACAATATCCTGATATAATGGATGAACATTTCACTGGTTGAAATGAAGAATTTGAGTGATAAAATAAATAGTCAAATTTGATTGGTAAATAAACATTTAAAAAAAGATCATATCGGCGACAATTATGTTGCTAACAAAAAAAAAATCGGAATGTAAAAAGGTTGTTGATTATGGGGGCTATTGACTAGAGGTTTTTTTTTGGGAAGAAAAATTTGTAAGCAGCAAAACTCTTTGGTAAAGAAAATCATTTGAAATTATTTGGAAGATAAAAATTTGACTATAGAATTCAAGAACAAATACATTATACTTACAAGATATACATCAGTGTAAGTAGTTAAGTTTATATTAATAATTAAAAAGGAATTGTCGAATGTTGTACAGTACTAACCATGATTTTTATTTTATAATATGGTGTCTTGTGTCTTGTGGAAGTAAAATAGCCACAATAGTTTTTGGAAAACACTGAATAATGGAATTTATATAAACTACTTGTACCTTGAATGAAATACAGCATCGATTCCTGTTCTGGTAGAAACGGAATGCCAGCATGGAGTTTTTCCAGGAGGAGAATCTGAAACAAATAAAAGAAACGGATCATTGAGGCTAACAAACAAAACAGTGAAGTGAATAAGGTAGTACAAGTTAATTTATTAATATATTAAAAAGTCAAGCGTACTTACCAATTTATGTAAAGAACTAAAATTTTGTGACGCATAGACGCTTTTAGGAGTGTATTTCGCCATTTTCTAAAAATCATATGTTTATGAAGTTGTATAATTGTGTTTCACTCTTATAATAATATCTCACCAGAGTGCGTGTATGTTGTATGAAAGAGTCATCCTTTTAGATAGTTGAATTTCTTCAAGAACACTTGTAAAAGTGTAATGTATTTATTTTCATTAAATTTAATATCGTTTTTTCCTTTGAAGAACGTTTTTAAACTATTTTTGAGTTATTCAGTTATTCATTTCATCTGGTGACTTGCGCACCATCTACTTACCATAGGCAGAAGCTCTGAATGACATCTATTGAATTATGCAGATTTGTTTTAAGCAGGACAGGACCGTATTTAGTTTGGAATCATTGAACAAGTAACATATTCTGATTAACAAATTTATTTTTGAAATATAAAGCATTTATTAACTTTGGCGCTAATATATATAGAATTCTAAAATCATTTTATCCTAAATACTTGAACTCTACCCTGAGATGAGAAGTTTTCATGTTAGTAATATAAACTGTTTATCAAATATATAAAATCATCAATATACCGGGCAAACAATAAACTTAAAGTAAATTTAAACTAAAATAAAATAAGTATAACATTCTTATTACACCATAGCCAATTCATATTAATATGTCACCGCAACGTGGGGCTATAGTCAATCTATTATAAAGTGACGCACCAAACAAAGGCGAATAATTTAAAAAGGATTGAAACAATTTTTTTTACTGTATTAAATGAAGAATTAAAAACAAAAATGGAAAGAAGAATGACTTTGAGAGACGGGAAACAAGTAGGAGGAGAAAGTGGCTCTGAACAAGAAAGGGAAGAGAGAAATCATGGAAGAGGAGATTTCCAAGTACAATATTTGGAGCAAGGAAGAGAACGTTCAGACGAAGATATTCCAGAACAAGATCAGGAAGAAGAGGATGCAACATTGCAAGAAGAAATAGAACAAAAGTCTAGACAAGAGTCTAAAAAACAAACAGAAGAGGATAAACAAGAACCTAAAGAAAAAAAAGAGCAAATGGACGTAATGAGTATGTTCCAAATGATGATGAAAAGAATGGATCATAATATGAATAGTATCGAAAAAAATATGCGGGAAGATATGAACAGAATAGAAGGTAATTTGAATGGGAAAATGGATCAGAATAAAGAAGAAATAAAACAAGAAATGAACACAAAGATGGACCAAAATAGAGAAGAAATAAAACAAACTAAGGATTTAATCATAAAATTAATGGAAGAAAAATTGGGACATTTTGAGAAGATATTGGAAAAATCAAACACATACATGGAAAATAAAATTGAATCCACTAAACAAGAAATAAGAGGAGAGGAGATTAAAGAAATAACGGAAATAGACAATTCACAGATTAACAGAATTAACAAAATGGAGGAGAAAGAAAAGGATTTCAAAGAAGAGATTCAAAGGGATGTAAAGATACAAAATGAAAATATAAATGATGATACTATAGAACAAAAATTAAGTAATAAAATGGAATTTGATGAAGTAAAAATACAAAGACAAATAGATGAGAAAATGATAGATAGCAATTTTCAGAATCTAGGAAGTGCGGAAGTCATGAAAATTTATGAAAAAGAGATTTATTGGAAAATAACAGATCCAGATGTTAATATAATGGAACGAATAGTGACATATGGTAAAAGAAATAATAATAATAATAATAGGGGGATACAACTTAATTGGAAATTAGAGGAAATGAATAAGATATTACAAGAAACCAAGGAAGAAATAGAAGAAACCATAAGACAGAATATAGAAACAATAATTTATGCAGAAAATTTCGAAATGAGAGTAAAACTTGGCAGAAATATGAAGATAGTTGATCCAAGAAATTTTAATAGGATAATTAAAAATGAAATGATAGGAAGTGAGAGTATTACGGAAAATGAAATAATAAAAAGAAGAAACAATAATATGAAGAAATTGGAAACGCAAATTTTGATGAATCTATTGGTAAAAATTGATGAGATAGGGGACAACAAAATTGAAAAAGACACAGTGGAAAATTTTAAGAAACTTAGGAAGCAGATAGAAGAGAATCAAACAATAAGAGAAGAGGACAAAACGAAATTTAGGAAAAGAAAATAAAATTGAATAATAAGGCTGTATTATTGGACCGGAATCTAAAAGACGAATAAGGAATTGTAAAAGGTTAAGAAGGGATACAAAAACAACATGTAAATAAAAAGTTTATAATTAACAAATAATGTTAGACAAAAAACATATGTAAATATAATTTTGTATATAGATAGAAATTAGTATATGTAAAGATATAATGATGAGATACAGAAATAATTACATTGACAGATATAATAACAATGAATATTATAACTATAATAAGAACGATAGCAACCAAAACAACTATGACAGAAACTTTAAATATAATAACAACAAAAATAACAATTATAGAGAACAAAACTACAGGGAGCAAAATAACAGAGGTGGACCATACGATAACCGACAAAGAGAAGAAAATAGAGAACAAAGAAAAGATTATAGGAAGGAAGGAATAGGAAATGGAAATGGAGGACAGAGAAGGATAAATAATATTCAAAGAAGAGAAGATAGAGTGATATCAGTAGAACCGGATATAATAACAGAACAAGAGCCCGACCAAAATTTTGGATCGAGCACATACCAAATGTAAGAAATATCATCTGTACATATGAACATCCAAGGGAATATATTAAATTTGGGGAAGATTTGGAATTGAAAGGAATAATGGGATTGATAAAATTAAAGGAAAATTAAATGGGAAATTTGTTAAAATATTAATAGATACAGGTTCGGAAGCGTCCATAATAAAAACAAAACTAATTTAAGATAATATTGAAAATTATGAAAATAAGCTAGTTAAAATACCGAAAACTACATTAATAGGAGCAAACGGAAAGAAATTGTGTGAAGTTAGCAGATCTATAATACAAAGTATTGAATTAAAGGATGGGAAAGAAGTTGAGATGCAATTATTGTTAGTAGATAATCTAGAATCAGACATAGTTATAGGAATAGATGAATTAACAAAATATAAAGCAAGAATTGATTTTGAAAAGATGGAGATTGAATTAAATGGTAATAAAATTGAATTTGAAGAAGAAAATAAAGAAGAATTGGAAGTTGAAGAGGATAATAAGAAGTTATGGAATATAGAAAGGATTGGAAATATGGAAGTATTGGCAATTGAAGAGGATAATAAGAAGTTATGGAATATAGAAAGGATTGGAAATATGGAAGTATTGGCAATTGGAGAGGATAATAGGAAGTTATGGAATATAAAGAGGAGTGGAAATATGGAAGAATTGGTAGAAACGGAATGCCAGCATGGAGTTTTTCCAGGAGGAGAATCTGAAACAAATAAATGAAACGGATCATTGAGGTGAACAAACAAAACAGTGAAGTGAATAAGGTAGTACAAGTTAATTTATTAATATATTAAAAAGACAAGCGTACTTACCAATTTATGTAAAGAACTAAAATTTTGTGACGCATAGACGCTTTTAGGAGTGTATTTCGCCATTTTCTAAAAATCATATGTTTATGAAGTTGTATAATTGTATTTCACTCTTATAATAATATCTCACCAGAGTGCGTGTATGTTGTATGAAAGAGTCATCCTTTTAGATAGTTGAATTTCTTCAAGAACACTTGTAAAAGTGTAATGTATTTATTTTCATTAAATTAAATATCGTTTTTTCCTTTGAAGAACGTTTTTAAACTATTTTTGAGTTATTCAGTTATTCATTTCATCTGGTGACTTGCGCACCATCTACTTACCATAGGCAGAAGCTCTGAATGACATCTATTGAATTATGCAGATTTGTTTTTAGCAGGACAGGACCGTATTTAGTTTGGAATCATTGAACAAGTAACATATTCTGATTAACAAATTTATTTTTGAAATATAAAGCATTTATTAACTTTGGCGCTAATATATATAGAATTCTAAAATCATTTTATCCTAAATACTTGAACTCTACCCTGAGATGAGAAGTTTTCATGTTAGTAATATAAACTGTTTATCATATATATAAAATCATCAATATACCGGGCAAACAATAAACTTAAAGTAAATTTAAACTAAAATAAAATAAGTATAACATTCTTATTACACCATAGCCAATTCATAACAATATATATATATATATATATATATATATATATATATATATATATATATATATATATATATATATATATATATAATTAGTTTTTGGAGTATCGGGATCCGGTCTGTGCATACAATAAATACAACTCTTTTCCTTTTAAATCTCTATATTTCGCAATTATTTTATTGCTTCATCAGGAGTTAACTAAAATGATATACGGTCACATACAACTATAATGAAATGTCATGATAAAACACACTTACAGATCAGAGTATAAACGCTATCAGCACACAGTTAAAATTAAAGGCAATCACCAGCATCTTACATGAGGTACTCCACCAGCAAGTGAGGCATGTACTACTTTAAAACTTGAAATTCTTAATGAAAACAAAATACCTGATCACAATAAATTAAAACGATAATTATTTCTTGGTATCTAACCTTTTTTAGATACCAAGCTGATTAGAAATAGCGAAAACTGCATAATTTTTGATTGGTACTTCAAGCCAACATCGTCTGGCAGGTTTATAAATTACTTTTCTAACCATCCAAAAAGTCAGAAATTCAACAGTGTAATGAATATAAAAAACAGAATCTTACATATTAGCGATGACACCCTCTTAAATAAAAATCTTAAGAAATTGTACGATATTTTTCTTAACAACGGTTACCCAGGATATATTTTGAAAAAACTAATATACAATTCTGACTTTTTTGATGGTCCAAGAGAGAGCGGAAGTTCTCTGCAATATACATATAAAAAAGTACCATATGTAGAAGGATTAACAAATGCTATTACAGCTATTTTTAAACCGTTTCCAACTATAAAAATCGCCAAATACAATGTAAGAAGTAGTCGATCGATATTTACAAAAACAAAAGATGTGACTCCACTTCAGTTTCATTCGCATGTGATTTACAGAATTCCTTGCTCGAATTGTCCCAAATGTTATATTGGTCAAACGTCTCAATGGCTCAGACAACGGTTGACACAACACAGAAGCGACTGCCGATTAGGAAAAAATGTGTGTGCCACGGTAAATCACCACCAAACCACCGGACATACACTGGATTACGATAATGTTGACATAATCCGACATGAGAATAATTATAGAAGGAGGCTGTTCCTTGAAATGTGTGAAATTAAAAAGCAACCACATGTGGTCAAATACAAAATAGATGTGAACCAATTAAGTACCATCTACTCGAACCTCCTTGAAATTTAACATTCTGGCTGTTTTTCTTCTTTTATCGTTGACTTTCACTGGACTATTATATAAATTATAAAGAAGTTTTTATTATAAAAAGGAAAAATTATGAAAAAGAACAAAAGAAATAATTATCGTTTTAATTTATTGTGATCAGGTATTTTGTTTTCATTAAGAATTTCAAGTTTTAAAGTAGTACATGCCTCACTTGCTGGTGGAGTACCTCATGTAAGATGCTGGTGATTGCCTTTAATTTTAACTGTGTGCTGATAGCGTTTATACTCTGATCTGTAAGTGTGTTTTATCATGACATTTCATTATAGTTGTATGTGACCGTATATTCTTTTAGTTAACTCCTGATGAAGCAATAAAATAATTGCGAAATATAGAGATTTAAAAGGAAAAGAGTTGTATTTATTGTATGCACAGACCGGATCCCGATACTCCAAAAACTAATTAAATAACGATAGACGGTCGAGAAAGAACTTACGTTGTTTTCGTATTTATATATATATATTGCATTAGCGTCCGCGCCGGCGTCCGTATAAAAAGTAACCACCTTAGCTTCCGCCCAATATACAGCGTGTATATTGGACCACTCAGTTAGCGTCTTTCGCTACCTCCTTACGTTTGACATCGTTGCGTCTCTTGGTATCGATGATATGACCTTGATATTATCGATTTTATGATATTTCAAGCCGCTATATACTATTGTTATAGAGATCGCGCTCGAGTTGGCTTCCACCTATTTTACAAAACTTGAGTTATTTATACATATTGAATGAGATTATTATTTCGACCGTTGACCTTCACAGCTGGAAAATTATCTATTTCAGACCGCATATTTCTCACTAATTTTAAAAACCTGTTTATAAAACACTTATTGGATTCAGACTTAGTTTTATTTTGTACATTTTTAGAATTGTAGTGGATTTTGAGATCCGCGTAACTTATCTAAATGAGATTTGAAATGAAAAACAATAAAACAAAAATAGCTTTTTTATTTTCTTCTAATTAAATTAATATTTGTTATATACGACTATCTGTAATATCATGAATATTTTTTTCTAAAATTCAGAACCTGATGAAAGACTGATTCATTTGGATAGAAAGTAATACATTTATTAATAATTGATTTATATTAGAATGTTTTATTAGCAACAAAAGTGGATACTTTTGTGATGATTCTGTTGGTTCGCAGTTTACAGACTAGCCATAAAGCTACACTACTATCCAAAATTAACGCATTAATTGTTTTAAGGTATTTTTCTTCTGAACCATTGATTGGATACCGGTTACTTTTTCACATCATATGACTACTTAGAAATTACTGTTAGAATGTTTTCTAAGAAATGTCAACCATATACAAGGTGTATAAACAAAATTGTGTTTTTCTATCTTATTTTGCAACACTCTGTGGAATTTATTAGAAGCACATGCTAAATCTCATTAACATTGCGAGATAGATTCATCTTTTCTCGACATTCTCGCAAAAAAGTCATATGGATATCTCTGTTGTCAAAGTAAAAAAGTACGTCCAATGCATAACGTGATTTTATTGAATTGTAATACGCATACACTTTATTCACATTCAAAACAGCTAAAATGTGAGGAAACACTTCCTGAATAATCTTAAACAACCTTTTCGCAAAAAACACTCCCTCTATTTTTAATTACCTCTTCTCAGTGACTAGGCATACTTAAAATCAAGCGTCGTATTTGTTCTTGCTCAATTGCACCATATACAAGAAAGACAGGTAATGGTTGCCGGATCCTGAGTTCACGAGCAATAATATTCCCTATCGGATTTAGATCAGGGCTACAGGGTGGGCAGTTCATGGTTTGTCTACTAACCTCGTCCAAATAATTACGGATCCTACGTGCAACATGTAGTCGTGCATTAACATTCATTCAAATAAAGTTATTTCATATGTAAGGAGCAAAGTCTATTTTACGATAACTTAATCCTTCATTGGTTAAAATAATTGCCTGCACACATTCATCGCGGCTCAGATTTCTTGAAATACTGTCACATGTCAATTAACTAAGTTACGCCAAGCAGCAAGACTATTTATTGAATTTTGTACGGTATTGTCAGTTTTAAACTGACCAGACAATTTTTTTACCTTTTCATAGCAAACTACCTACTTATATTCGATTAATGCGTATTACGATTCAATAAAATCACGTTATGCTTTCAACGTTCTTTTCTTCTTTAATAACAGAGATATCAAGATGACTTTTTTAAGAATATGTTGAGGAAAGAACAAGATATCTCGCTATATTCATAAAATGTAGCGCACGTTTCCAATTTATTTCACGGGGTGTTGCAACCTAAGATGAAAAAACACATCTTTATTTTTACACCCCGTATATGGATAAAACGTTAACATTTCTCTGAAAACATTAGTACAGTAATTCCTCAGAAATAGACCCATGATGTGAAAATCGGAATCCAATCAAGGGTTCAGAAGAAACATATTTTCACACTTATGGTACATTTAAGGTGGTGAGTTAACTTTGGACAGTAGTGTATATTCTCCTTTGAATAGACCACGTTGATTTTCTTCAAACTCTAATTAGATTGGAAAAATGGAGAAACAATTAGTAAATTGTGAGAGGTTGATTAATTGGAAGTGTGTTTTCTTTTAATTCTGCCAGCCCTAGGAACTTGCATGAATCATAGCCATTATATGCGAATATAATAGATTATACTTGATGCAATTTGGCGAATGAAGATTTTAGTGAAGACATCTCTAAATTATTTTGCACATAAAATTTTGCAGTATGATTTGAATTTTAGATGTCAGCGTTCGACCGACAAAAAATATTACAATCACATGTTACTTATAGGTTGATAATGAGAAATGAATATTGATACTGCCAATAGTAGGTATTGTTTACTTTAAGAAAGTTGTAGACAAAAAACTTGTGAAATTGGTTTAAAATTATTATGTTGTGCTGATGTTTGAAGAAAAATTAAATTTGAAATCTTTATTAGGAACAAAAAATTGGCCAAACTATTCGTTTCGTACATAATGATTCTTCACCAATACACACCTATAAGGAAATGTCAACTTATTTTAGTCCCTGTTTTATGTTATTTTCCTGGTTGTCAATACACAATTGAACATTTTTATTTTACAAAATTAGGAGTATTTTTTTTAATTGAAATAAATTGGAATCTTCGGGATCAAAAATGTTTTAAAAATCTATTAATTCTGAAGAAAGCAATATTGAAAATTATCAACAATGACATCTCAGAATGTAGCGTGCTACGCTATATATACGGATGTATGAAGGGGAAATCAATAAATAATATTAGTGAAGCACATATAAAAAGTATTTACAATAAGAAGGCTAAAGTTAAAAATCATACAATACAATGTTTTATAGATTTAGGAAGCGATTCCACTTTGGTTCGCCACTCTATCGCTAACAGAATAAAATTAGAGAGACAAATAATTCACAATAACGCCGTAGAACTTTATACGTTGGGAGGCGATAATTATGTTGTTCCTGGGTATGAATGCGAAATAGAGACAACAATCGATGGACCCATTTATGTATTTTAAAATATTCGGAAATACCATACGATTTACTAATCCGACATTTATGCACAGAACATTGGCCCCTTCTTATTGTTAAAACTCAGAGCTATTTAGTTTTTTCTCAACTCCCAATGTCACACAATTTAGTTCTAAATGATAAACGTTTTGATTTAAACCAAATTAAAAATGTAAACGAAACTGAACTTTAAAAACATTTCATTGTGGATCTCTTTCTATTGCGAATAGAGATAAAAAAAAGACGGTTCGCCGCGTTTGTGTGTTGACTTTAAAAGGTCACGTATGGATTGACAATTTTTTTCTTTTGGATATACATTCTAATTTGAAAATAAATAGTGAAAAATACAAATTCTTTTCTTCCCATATATAAAGTAAACTTTATACGTTATACGGGGTGATTCATTGGGGAATGCGCATACAGTTAGGGTAGATGGAGAACACTGAGATGATTCTAAGTAACTTATATTTTATGGGTCTATCGTTCTTTATAACCAAGATTCAGGATGATTTATTAATTTTCCCTATTTTTCAATTAATCATAACTCATGAACCACCTTATACATTTTTGTAATATTTGGTTCCTATCTTCTTTGTGCACAGTGGTATCGATTAACAAAATAAACAAAGTCTTATTCCAGATCCGGCCTTAAAAAATTATTAAGTAGGCTTCGAGTCGAATCAGCACCCTGTATTATCAATATTTTAAAATTTCGTTTTCAAATTTGGAAAGAGCAGAAAACAATGAGTATAAGTAAGTGTAATTGGTGTTTCCGCATACAACTTTTTCACTTATTAACTTGGTTCAAATCTAGAGGTTTTGATAATGAGGTGGCCCAAAATTAAAAAAAAAAACATATTGTTCTAACCCAAAAGGTACTTTTCCAGCAACAAAAGTTGATGATTTTATGGATTAAAGGTGAAAAAATACCATTTGGGTAAGAAAAATATTTTTTTTTTAATTTTGGGCCACCTTATTATCAAAACCTCTAGATTTTAACCAAGTTAATAAGTAAAAAAACTTTTATGCGGAAACAACGAATACACTTAGTCATACTAATTTTTTTTGATGTTCCAAAATTTCCAAAAAGATTTTTAGAAATATTGATAATATAGGGTGTTGTTTCGACTAGAAGCCTACTTAATAATTTTTTAAGGCCGGACCCGGAATACGACTTTTTTATTTTGTTAATCGACGCCACAGTGGACAAAGAACATGCGAACCAAATATTACAAATGTTTATAGGGTGGTTCATCAGTTATGATTAATTTTAACATGGGGAGAATTAATAAATCAGCCTGTATCTTGGTTATAAATAAAGATCCATAAAATATAGGTTCTTAAGAAGGTGTTCTCCATCTATCCTTATTGTGTGCGCATTTCCCAACGAATTACACTGTAAGAATGTTAACAAAAACGAAATTACGTTGATATTATTGATTTTATAAAATTTAAAATCACAATACACAATCATGTCACAGATAACGCAAGGAAACATCCACCTAATTTACAAAAACTGGGTTATTTAGATAATTAATATTAGGACCATTGACCTTTCCCATATACAAAATTATCTTTTCATATTGCATATAGGTATTATATCTGCCTAACTTTGAAAACCTATATACGAATTATATTTCAATATTATTATTTAAGATTATGATAGACAAAATAGAAATACGGGTTTTTCAATGCACATTATAATTATTAAGATGTTCTAATTGGAATTCAGATATCATTTTGTACATTTTAAGATATAAAATTAAACAAAACAAATAGTAAAGTGAATATAGAAGAATTATTCTCTGTACTTCGAGCTAAAAGTTCTTTTGGCCTTTTCTATCTCAAACGACAAAGAATCATTTTATTCACAATAAATATTGTAATATGTTGATTACCTACATTGTACTTAATTTGTAATGACCTATTTTTCTCTCCTAGATGGAAAGAATTCGCTAAATAATTCCGATAAGTATAGCTGCACAACTAAATTTTAGATTTGGTGGAATAAATAATAGTAGTTTGTGTAACTAGTGTGGATGGCTTCTGGTTTTATGTCAAATGACCTTACAATAGTATTGGCGATATCTGTTTTTTTTACTCAAGGAATGTTCTATAGGTTTCCGTTACCGCAGTTAATTTCAAGCAACCGACATTTTTACTGTTAAGGGACCATGTCCTACAACTGCAGGGAAGTGGCAAATGAACGGTGGAAAGAATATATAAATACACATTTGGTTATTTTGAAAAATGAGAAATAATTTTCTACTCACTACCAATTTTGTTGATTCCGTCTACTTGTTTAATACATTTTCCCATTTGATAATTAACAAAAAATAGTTCCATATCTGGTGGTCAAACAATATACAGGGGGATTCATAAGTAATGGGCGAAAGTGTAACTACATATTCAGAAGACAAAAAGAATAGTATTCACATTAACAAGAATGGGTCTAAATCTGCTCGTTAGTGATATAGAGGATGATAAATTGAAAAAAATTAAATAGATTTTTATTAAAAGAACAGTTATTTTTCGAGATAATGACTTGAAAATTGGGTATGAACAAGTTTCAGCTTGGGCAAACAAGAATATGATAGAGGATTTGAGTAAACTCGTAGATGTCGCCACATGCGCCATATCTAGTAGATTTTAATCAGCCACAAACTTTATGTCACTCATTAATTTATAACTCACTCATTTAATGAGGATAGCCTCATCATTTCTGTAGAAACATGTATACTTCTTTGAGCTTCAAAATATTTACCGTTTTTGAGATATTTGAATTATTTCAACGCGTTGCCCCAATGGCTGTACTATACATTTATCCAACCGTAGTTCATATTAATATTAAAATGAAATGATACAAAAATTAAGTAATAAATCATATTTATGTTTAAAAAATACTATACGCCTGTTAAAAAAATGTCGGACAACATTAGAACAGACTTAAGCTAGAGCTACTTATTAAAACTCTTTTCTAAAACCTAAAAGTTGAAGTGTTGTGAAACAGTAAAATTCAAATATCTCGAAAACGGTTAATATTTTGAATATCAAAGAAGTACACCTTTTCTCCACGGAACTGATGGGGCTTTACAATTTAAATAAGTGAGTTATAAATTTAATCAGTGACAAAAAATTTGTAGCTGATATGGCGACATCTATGAGTTTACTCAAATCTTCTCTCATGTTTTTGTTTGCCCTTGCTAAATCATGTTCATATCCATTTTTCAAGTCATTATCTCGAAAAATAACTGTTCTATTAATAAAAATCCATTTAATTTTTTTCTATTTAACATTCTGTATCTCAGCAAGGAGCAGACCTATTGTTATTCATGAAAATATTATTCTTCTTGTCTTCTGAACCTGTAGTTACAATTTGGCCCACTACTTATGAATCACCCTGTATATTTATGGACACCTCGTAAAACATGCCAGGAATTTCAAACGATCTGTCTGTTTTTATATTAATTAATTTAACTTGAAATTTATTTCCTAAATCTCTATCATGATTTATTAATTTTGTTGTTTAATAAGGTTATTTGTCACAAAATACAGTAAAATAAAAATGTTCACTTTTATATATAATAAATTAGTACTAAAAATGTGATTATGAGCAGCTATTTCTTGAGTGCCTTGAATTTGTGCAAAAATTTAAACTTAAATCTCTAGTAGCAAATTAGGTTAATTAAATGAAAAAGTATTTAAAACAAATGCATTCCACACAGCCGACAACACCGAAAATGGTGTATATGGCAGCCATCAGGTACTATAAATGGGTAAAAACAATGCTAGAGGCCACGAGCAGCGCGTAAGTGATCGCAAGGTATACTTCATGCGACTGTGGAGAACCGTGCGGTAACTGCTCAAACTATGGTGTATAAAAAAGTACAAAAATCGGCCGGGAGGGCCTCCGGCTGATATTTTGCTAAACTGTAGCAGTGATCCATACCTTTCATTTGCGATAAGTTCTAGCTAAAATCCTCGTGGCCTCCGTGTATCGGAAGTCACGAGGCCGCGGAGGTCACGGCAGACGCAGTTTTAACATGGTCGGAGGCCACAGCTGCCTATAACTAAATATATATACATATATACATATATACATATATACATATATACATATATATATATATATATATATATATATATATATATATAAACAAAAGGTGATGATTGTCGGGTATGCGGTCAGTATAAGAAATAAAACTCTATATTCTCATGCTCAATATTTCGAATTGTTCAATAGCATCATCAGGAGACACTACAATAATTAAAATATATATAAAATGACAAAGATAGGAACACAAATACTTACAGATGTTAAGAGTCAGTAAGAGTTGATGTACACCACATTAAGGTACTAACTAGACTAATTGCTAATGATTAATTTGTGAAAATGGTTGTGGTGTGAATTGATAAAAACAAGAAACAATTTGAGTTAAAAAGAAAACAATAAAATAAATAATCTAAAACGTATGAATAACTGGGGTGACAAAACAACAATATTAAAATGAATTTAACAGGTGACAATAAATATCACTAAGTTTATTAGTGTCAGATTTGAGGTTGATAGCATCTTTTTGTTTGTTGATGTGATACATTTAAAAAAATAAACGATTCCTGTATTGGTCAACTTTCTGCAGAATCTCTGTATCGTCATAATTGAACGTATGGCCCGTCTTTATAAAATGATCCACCACTACACAGTTATTCTTGCCTACTCGACAATCACTTCTTTGTTGGGTAATACGGTTTTTTAACCATTGAGAAGTTTGACCAACGTAGCATCCCGGACACTGCGAGCAATTTATTTTGTAAATCACGTTGGTTTGTAATAATAAAGGTGTTTTATCTTTAACTTTCGAAAAAAGGAGAGAAATAGTTGTCAAATTGTATTTGGCAACTCTGAAATTGGTGAACTGTTTGAACAGTGGTAAAATCAATTGAGTTAAATTATTGATGTAGGGAAGTCTTTTGTACAGAGTAGCCTGTTGATTGAAATTGTCAACCTGACCATCGTAGAAGTCTGTGTTATAAATTAATTTTTTTAAAATGTGTTTAGGATAACCGTCGTTAACGAAAATATCAAATAACGATCTTAAGTTCTTATTAACAAATTTTTCATCACTGACATACGTTCAATTATGACGATACAGAGATTCTGCAGAAAGTTGACCAATACAGGAATCGTTTATTTTTTTAAATGTATCACATCAACAAACAAAAAGATGCTATCAACCTCAAATCTGACACTAATAAACTTAGTGATATTTATTGTCACCTGTTAAATTCATTTTAATATTGTTGTTTTGTCACCCCAGTTATTCATACGTTTCAGATCATTTATTTTATTGTTTTGTTTTTAACTCAAATTGTTTCTTGTTTTTATCAATTCACACCACAACCATGCTCACAAATTAATCATTAGCAATTAGTCTAGTTAGTACCTTAATGTGGTGTACATCAACTCTTACTGACTCTTAACATCTGTAAGTATTTGTGTTTGTCATTTTATTTATATTTTAATTATTGTAGTGTCTCCTGATGATGCTATTGAACAATAGCGAAATATTGAGCATGAGAATATAGAGTTTTATTTCTTATACTGACCGCATACCCGACAATCATCACTTTTTGTTTATATAAATAGTACGGTCGATAATTACCACAGAATAATCATCTGTTTTGATTTTCTTATTTAAATATATATATATATATATATATATATATATATATATATTGTGCATGCGCCTTTAGCACCGTATGTTAAATATTTCAAATCTGACAATTATTGTCAAGTAATTCCCGGCTACCAAAAATTTTTTTTATTATATGAAAGATGAATTTATTTATTATGAATTATTATCAGTCTTCTCTCAGGATGGGTTCAATTAGTTATTAAATATATTAGTAAATTTTTATAATTTCAAAGCATTATCCAAATTGAATATTGACTCCAATTCTTATTCCTGATGATTTACACAATAGTCTCGTGTGACTGTTTGTTCTAGATTATAAAGGCTCTTAAATTGCCTTATGACATATACGATATTTAAATGAAATATATGTCACCAATAATAATCCAAATAATCCCAGTAGAAACAAAATGGCGGCCTGTCAAAGTTGAAAAAAATCGTATTTCCTTTATTTTTGATCTGACGCCAACAAGTTATTAAGATGGTTCTTCAACTTTTGTACTTTTTTCTAAAACGTACATGAAAACATTTATTTAAGAAAATTCACAAATTTACCAAAAAAAAGTTTAAATTTTTTGTTTTTGATTTGATGAAAATATGTTACTTGAAATAAGCCTGTCCAATTGGTCCTGTGCCATTATGCTTTTTTTATAGTGCAGAACATCAATCATTTTCAAACGGTACCTGTTGAATGCAAGGAGAATACTCGAAGAGCGTCCAGTTGATACCAAGAACGTTTTCCTCAACGTCGTCAGGTAACACACATGGTTTTTCCAAGATTGAAACGGAAATTGAGCAACGGTTCATTCCCAAACAAAAACCATGCACCACACTGAAACCCTGTGAAAAATGATGATAATTTTATTAAGGTACTTGCTTATGTTGGTGTTACTAAGAATGACATTACAAGTATAAACCAGGTGAACTCTTGGAAGCAGAGAAATAATGTACTACTCATCTTAAATAAAAACATCAATGAAACCACCACAAATTAAAACAAACGAGAAACCATACTCAAAATGAAGCAACGCATTAGAATAGGTATTTGGAATGTTCGCACAATGTTAGAAGCATCAAAACTAAGTCAAAGATTCAAAGAATGGAATTCATTAAGTATAAAAATAGTAGGATTATGTGAAACAAGATGGCCAGAATATGAAGAAAGAACAAACTAAGGCGGAAGTCTAACACTGTTTTCAGCTAGGAAAGTATAAGAGGAAGGGGAAAGAGTTATAGGTATAATATTAGATCGAGAAACTAAAGGTAGTCTATTAGAATGAAAACTATATCGGACATAATTTTAACTGTATGGTTGAAGACAGCTACAAGAGCACAGTATAATACAATGCTATGCGACAAGAAACATTGCAGAGGAAAAAGAAGAATTCTACCAACAATTATCAGATACCTTACAAAATATCAAGAGAAGAGACATAACGATAGTACAAGGTGACATAAATGCGAAGGTTGGATCAAATCATTCTGAATATGAAGAAATCATGGAGAAAGAAGGTATAGGAACCATGAATGAAAATGGAAAAATGTTTCTGGATCTATGTATCGAAAACAATCTTGTAATAGTAGGCACTTTATTCAAGCACAAAGATGTACCTACATAAATCAACGTGGACTTCACTTGGTCAAAAGACTAAAAATCAAATAGACCACATCACTATTAACAGAAAGTGGCGTGCATATCTTCTAGATGTGAGAAATAAAAGACAAATCAAGTCATCATCATCTGATGATAGCAGAAATTAAGCTTAAAATAAGTGCTTAAAAAGTTAAAGCGGAGACGATGGAGAATAAAAACGACAATATCCAAAAATTAAGCGCCCAAATAAAATAAAAACGGAGCAATTCCATGGAAACACAGATAAAGGCCTTACCAAATAGCGAAAACAATATAAATAAAAATGGGAAAATACTAAAAACACAATACATAAAGTCGCAAACAAATTAATTTGCGTTAAAGAAGAAGAAACGAAAATTTGGATGAACGATAATACGTGGGACCTAATAAAAAGAAGAAAGCAAATAAAAGAGCAGCTATATAGGATGGTAAGAAAAATTGAGATACTAAAACAGTACAATATATTAAACAAAGAAATCCAAAAAGGAGCAAGACATCACAACAGACGAAGATATCGCGAAACAATCGAAATAGGTAGCAGAAGCAAACAATATGCGGGTGTTATACAAACAAACACTTCAGAAACGACAAACCAATCAAAGACCTAGAGGGAAACCCACTTACAACAATAGATTAACAAGTAAATAGATGAGAGGAGCACTATAGTCTATATAGAAAGGACAAGGAGTAATAAATCATTCATTTAAGTAGAGTTCATAGACGTACCAAAATATATTTTAAGAGGGTATACCGTAAGGTACATTTTGTATTGAACGAATGAGTTGCAGCTATGCTAAAGAATATACGATTTAGGTCAGAGGTAACGGGATGTACTAATTTTAATAAAAAAAAGTGATAGAGGTAGAGGTCATTCGGAAGCAAAAAATGTAGTTCATTATAAAAAAATTCTACAACTTCCTCAGGACTAAGATACATAATACCGAAATGTACTTTTAAGTATTCACCAATAACAGAACCTTTCTGTCTGTACTCTTGTACCAAATGAAACTCCTGAATCTTACGAAACCAAGCTTGACAGAGATGAAATTTACAACCAAAAAGAATTTGATCTCTGCCAAAACATTCATATATAGCGTTATGAATGCTTAGTTCAAAATCTACTACGACTTCTTTAGGTTGAAAATGTAAGCCTACTTCTTTACATTTTTGTCTTAAAATTAAAAACAAATTTGAATATGTTTGACTTGATTTGTCCGGCAGCAAACAAAAAACAAGAGGTACGTAATAGCCGTTTTTAAAACCATGAATGGTAAACATTTGGTAAAAAAAGTTTAACAGTATTTAAAAGTCCCATCCATCAAAATACAATCCGAATTACATAAAAAATTAAGGTTGGAAAAACAGGAGAACACAATAATTTTAAATACCTGGTCTGCTGTTAATAGAAATTCCTCTTCTCGGTTCGTTCGTAATTGTAATTCACGAACACTATCAAATACTTCTTCCTGATTTTTAGGCTATAGTGTAAGTGCATCAACATCCTTCCCCTAATCCCCTAAATATCGATCAAAACAATCAAGATTTCTTCAAAATATTTAATTCAAGAAATCTTTGAAACCTTTCAGAAATATATATAATTCTATGGGCCTCCGATTTTATCTATTATAAACCCTAATGACTCTAATAGGATTAAACTAAATGGTTGCGGCACAGTTCGAACATTTCAGTAATCCTCAAATTGATACAAGTCAGGTAAAATTTTATTTTGTGGCAGAGTTCGGATATGCCCGGTTATTCATAATATTTTTTATTTGTATTACTCCTATATGTAGTGTTTGGGGAATTTTTCTCAGAAATTTTAAATGGCAAGTGGCCTACTGTAATAGGCTTAATACGATTACACCTATTTACAGATTATTCGATTATTGAGAGGGATTTTCCAAACAACCCAGTTTTCTTAGAAACATTATCGGGAATATTATTTTAAAAAAAAGTAGGTACATTAAATCAGTACTTAGTATTAGTTCTTTGAGTAAAGTTGTATGAAGTTGTATGGTTATCATAATATTGTAAACAGTTGGAATATATTTAAAACATTTGTTGAATGTTAATTGTGCAAGTACCAAACAATGTCGATAAGCCAAGGACCATCTAAACGACCAAAAACAGGTCCATTATCTTTAAATGAAAAAACTCTGATATTGAATTGTTATATATCATTGAAAAACAAGGATCCAAGTGCAAGTGTTGATGATATTGTGGAATTAACGGCTGCTATGTTGTGTGTTGCTAAATCAACAATTTATTGATTACTAAAAGAAAGCAAGAATGGAACTCTTCAACCCCCTAAAACCCCTCCAGGCCGGAAACCAATTGAGATCCATGAGTCATTAAAACAAAGACTAAGGCGTAAAGTCCATGGATTTTACTTACGAAAGGAAATTCCAACACTTGACAAAATTATGACATCAGTGCAAGAAGATACGGACTATCCAAAATTCTCCAGAATGACATTATGCAAACTTTTGAAAGATGTGGGTTTCAGATATACAAAACATAATAGAAAATCTCTCTTGGTAGATAAACCGGAAATAGTTTTTTGGAGAAGAGACTATTTAATAAGCATTCGACATGCCAGAGAACAAAATTTGAAAATCTTCTACTTAGACGAATCATGGATAAATGCTGGATATACAGTTTCCAAATCTTGGCAAGATGAAAACATTAGAAGCGGAAGGCAGGCATTCGTGGAAGGTTTGTCGTTAGGTTTGCAGCCACCATCTGGAAAAGGAAAAAGACTTATCATTGTCCATGTTGGAAGTTCTGAAGGTTTTGTTGATGGTGGATTATTAACTTTTATTTCAAAACGCACGGGGGACTATCACGAAGATATGAATGGGGATGTCTTCGAGGACTGGTTTGTTCAAATGTTGCATCTGATTCCAAAAGGGCTGTTATTGTTATGGACAACGCAAGTTACCATTCACGGTTACGAGAAGCATTGCCCACAAGTCGTTGGCGTAAAGCAGAGCTTTTGGAGGGGCTTATTTCGAAAAATATTGAGCTTCCAAAAGATCCACTAAGGAAAGAACTTTACAGAATTGCAAAAATGAACAAGAATAAATACAAAACCTACATTGTAGAAGAAATGGCTTCTTCTCGTGGTATATCAGTTCTTCGACTTCCCCCTTATCATTGTGAACTTAATCCCATAGAATTAATATGGGCTCAGGTAAAGGGGGAAGCTGGAAAAAAAATACTACTTTTAAAATAAACGATGTTGTGAAATTGTTTGAGAGTGCTGTAAGTCATGTGAGTAAGGAAAATTGGACAAACTGTATCGAGCATGTTATCAAAGTAGAGGCAAATATGTGGAAAATTGACAATATTTGTGATGATTTAATCGACCCTATTATTATTAATGTCAACAGCGATTCTTCCACTTCCGAGTCGGATATAGAATAAAATGTAAGTAACAAATGTATTCCAATAATTATTTCTTTTAATTTTTTATTATATTATAATTTAAAACGTATTTTTTTCCCAAAATACACACCACTGCATTGCGTTATTGCTCATCTGCTAATCCTTTAACAATGAATGAACCCTAAACTTTGCTACAACTGAAACAAATACGGGGTCGATCTACCTGGTTTTTAGATTTACGGAAGAAATGTAATTTAAAGTAAGAGATTTATCAAAAATTTCATGGTGCTCCCTGTAAAGGTTTTGCATACTTAATTAGGGTTTATTACTCCTCGTACTTTTTGTACATACTATATAATAGAACAACAAATGATGAATCAGAAATTGAACAGTCTAAAACAACAGAAGATGAAATTAAAGAAAGCATAAAGCAATTAATGAATGTAAAATGTACCGGTAGCGACTATATACCAGGAGAATTTTGGAAAATTGCCATAAATAGCTCATTAAAAATATATACTCCCTCAAAACATGAGTTCGGGGAGCAAGATCGAATATCAATAGATTGGACAAATGGAATTATAACAAGAACCCCTAAGGAAGGAGACATTACCGACTGCATTAATTGGCGAGGTACCTTACTAAACACAATAACAAAAATAGTAACAAATATAATCAATAGACGAATAGGAAAAAAGTAGAAAACAAAATTTGGAATAAACAAGCAGGATTTAGAAGGGGAAAATCTTGAATAGACCAAATCATCACACTAAGAATAATAGAACAATTAAAAAGAAATGAACAAAAGCGTACTATTAGTCTTTATAGATTTTACTAAGGCCTTTAATTTGTTAAAACAATCAAACATTTGGGAAATATTAAAATAATTTGGAAGATCACCTAAATTAATAAAATTAATTAAATTAAGCTATGCAGATGCAACATGTCAAATAATAGATAAGGGTTATTTATCAACAAAATAAAAATTGAGAAAGGAGGGAAGCAAGGCTGCATATTATCCCCTCTAATCTTTAATATTTGCCGTTTCTGGTAAAATTGCAGCAGTTACGAAATTCTTGGCATTGCTAGAAAGATAAAGTGATCTGATGGTTAGGTTAGGTTAGGTTAGGGGAGAGTACCATTGGTTAGGATCCGCCTTGAAGAACGAGCAGAACACCGAACAGCTACAGCGTGTTTTCGAGTACAGCGCCTGGAACAACGTAAAAAAAATTGCATTATCAAGTCGATGGTTCTAAGATGTCCTTACTATTCGTGAAAGACTAGATTTCTTCTTTTTCGCTTCACCTGCTTCCTGATAGTTGTTTGATGAAACATATTGCCCATAATTGCTCCTGTATGTGGAGAGTCAAAGTGAGCAATTTGGTGAATATTGCTATGTTGAGCTTCACGTGTACTTTGGGGCCGTTATTCTATCTTCTTAGTCAAACGCCACAGAATAGACAATATAGAACGCAATCTACCATCGAATAGCTTTAAACCTTGTTTCAATTTTAGTTTAAACATCATAAATAGATGGCGTGTCCAACCATGTTTGTCAAAGGGTTTGTCAGCCAATCACATTAAAGCATTTATCTTTGGTCGAATATACTATCAGCAGAGGCCTTAAGATAAAAAGAAAAAGAAGCTTTTAATGGTTTGATGTGACTACATTTAACGGTTACATTTTAACTTCAGAAGCATTTTTGTGCCCTTGTTTGCGAATTTGTGATTTTACCTATGCGTTGGTTATTCGTTTTTGATAGTTGAAATTTCTTTCATGCAATATTGAGACCATTTATTTATTATTTTGTGGAAATGGATCAAAGAGCACGCTGTGTTTTCAATCGCTTTGTTTACGAAAAACCCAAGCATTTATTCTCTAAGGATATGAACACATTACGAAAATTGATTGTTGCATCAGGGAATAAACAATTATTAGGCCTGCTCTATAAACGTGTTATTTGCCAGAAATACTCAGGAAGAAAATACATTTAATTATATACCAACAAACTTTTAACAGCAGACATTCCAACTTCACACCTCCCTGGTATGTATTTTTTCTACCAAATATTAGATAGCCAACTTACATTTAATGTGGGGTTTATTATTATTTATTTTTTGGATTTCAGAACCAATTGACAGTAGTACTTATATTGCCAAAACGGAGACTATTGATATTGTGCCGTGTGATAATGCTGATAAAAAATTGTTGAATGTCAAAAAATATAAATATATATGTAAACGTGATGAATTGTTTTTATTTTACCTGTTACCCAACATATTATAATTAAGTACGCTTTAAAAGTTGTGAAATGATTTACTTTTCCTACAATAAAAAATACAAAACGTTCTATTCTGGAAAAGTAGATTTTTTTACCAAAATTTAGTTTTATACAACATATGTAAAAATCAGAAATAATTGTACATTTGATTTTGCCACCAAATGTAACTTTAGTTTTAACATCAAAGATGGCGTTGTACGGTTCCACATCACAGTACAGCTGATTGCGTTATATCAGTGTCTATTATGTGGTCAAATGCCTGACATATCGAGGAATGTCGAAATGCAATACTTTTGTTTTCCTGGCCTGGTGTAAGTTTGTTAGATATTATTCTGGTTTTTGTATCGTTACTAACAGTTTAGCCAGTACTGGCTAATTGGTCGATTGAACTATTATTGCATTATATATTGATACTATTATCTTGACAACGTTTTTGGTAACTCTTTGAGAATTTTGATTATAAGAATGTAAACTTTCTAATTTTCAGAATATTTATAGCTTCCTAGACGTGTTTTATTATTATTTATTTATCTAATTGGAATAATAACCAAGACCGGTTTATCTTATTACCTATTCAGATGGATAATACATTATTCCTACACCATTGAACACATCGATTTCAGTAACTCCTTCTAGCAACAAAAGATTAAACTTGGGTGACGTTTCAGAAAACACTAACAGTGGAATGTTACAAACCACCAAGCAATTCTTCAAAAGCCTTCACCCTCGATTTGTTCACGCGGTGATAATGTCCGAAATTACGTCTCTGGAGACCGGGATAGATACATGTCGACCGAACAGACAGACATGATGAAGCATGGGGAATGGTGTTTATTCAAGCCTCTAGATAATGATGTGTGTATTTTGTAAATTGATTTTACTGGATACCTACTCTCTCTGTTGAAATTTGCGATATACATTTGATGTTTCAAAGGGACATGCATCGGCTAAAGCGTACTGAAAATAAAGATCGACTGCGATTGCTCTGTTAAAATGTATCATGTGTGAATTCATAGGAAGTCTATAAACGTATCAATGCACGTACCACAACGGTTTAAAATGTAAATTAACAGTTGTATTGCGTACAGATTATATCGAAATTTTAGCACAAATTCTGAAAGCAACTCAGTTACTATTATTTGAGCAAATGAAGCCGGTGTGTCAATTCCAATTTAGTGGTTGGCACATTTTTTAGTTATACGTCGCACAATGCACGTTGTAGTCGAATTTTGTTATTTTAACTACTTCACATTTTCAAATGTGGAAACAGAAACGATTGAATCCAATTTTTCGTAAGCGATTGAGTCAGTCTTATCAATACCATATCCATGCTGAAAATGAAGTAGAAATAACTACACCTCTGGTCACATGTATTAACGGTAATTCGTGGGATGAAAGCCATAAGGTTCCAAGAGACATTGATAAAAAGTTTAAGGAGACGACATTTTGTTGTTGGATAAAACGGATCATCTAAAATTAATAATTTCTAGGAGGAGTTGAAGAGATATATTGTAGTGAACTTTTCACCTGCAAAAACCTCAAATTAATGGGGCTTGCAGTGAAAAATAATTTATAAAAAGTCAATAAGTGGGGAATACTTATAGTAGGTTTGCCTCTGCGGAGAAACAGTGTAAATTTTTGAACTGTGAATGACAAAAATACCGATTACTGTTTATCGATTTATTTCCATCTAAATACAGCAGATAAGACGACAGTTGGAAACAAATATTTTGCGACGTTGCCACTTGTGCACAAAACAATGGAAATAAGAACGAAAAGATAATACCATAAAGTAAAAGCATAACGGAGTGAAAGAAATTCACTTACTTCCGAAGAGTCGATCTAGGTAGTGAATTTAACGCTCACACATTTTTCTGAAATGGAGAGGATATAACAAATGTTTTCCGAAATAACCAACAAACTGCAAATAATGGAGCAAAATCTGGGGAAAATAACAGATGAGATAATAAAATTAGGAGATGAAAATATCACTCTGAAACAAAAACTTATAAACCAAGACAAGCAAATCGAAATATTGGAGAGAGAGGTAAAAAGGAAGTATCTGGGAGTGGCAGAAGACGAAAATAAAAAAATAGAAGATACTGAACAGAAAGTCACTGAGTTTTTAAAAAAACGTGGGGGTCAAACTAACTAGAGTTGAAATTGACGAGGCCAGAAGAATGGGAAGATATAAATTCGGAAACATAAGACCCATACAGATAAAACTTATAAAGAGGACTTAAAAGCAGAGATCCTGAAGTCTACAATAAACCTTAGAGGTATAAATATATGGATAAATGAAGATTACGCAAAAGGGGTACTAGAACAAAGGAAACTTAATACCAAAATTAAAGGAGGCCAGGGAAAATGGAACAAAAGCAATCCTAAAGTACAACAAACTAATAATAAACGACAAAGCATATAGTCTAGAAGAACTAGAGGATATCCCCATAAACGGTAACGTGGAAAGCAAAACTGATAATAAAAGGAAATTTGGCCAGAGACCACCAGGAAATGAATCTTTTCAACATCAATTGAAAAGAATAAATAAAGCAACAAAAAACTAAAAAACCATATAAAGGAAATATAGGAAACGAAGAAAAAGGCAACGGCAAAAGGTGATAAGAACAAAAATACAAATACGACACTCAACACACAAAATTTAAAAAATAGCATAAAGAACGTAACAAAGTACAAACAATATAAGATAGCCACATGAAATGTAAGAAGTATTGCAGGAAAAGAACATGAATTGATACAAGAATTAAAAAAGACAAAGCTAGGAATCCTCGCCATAACAGAAACAAAGAAAAAAGGAAGAGAAAAAATGAAAATAGAGGACTGTGGAATATTATACAGCGGAGTAGAACAGAACAAAAGAGCAGCGGCAGGAGTGGGATGTATATTAAGTTCCAAATATGTTGAAAAGGAATTGATGAAAGAATTATGAAAATTAAACTACAGATGACAGAAAAATAAATCATTGAAATAATAATTGCATATGGACCCAATGAAAATGACTTAGTAGCAGAAAAGAAAAAGGCATTTTCGGGGAAAAACTTCAAGAGATATATAACGAGGCTAAACATTATGTAATAATTATGGGAGATTCAAATGCGAAAATAGGAAACATCACAAAAGAAACAGAAGGAGTGATGGGAAGCTTCCGCGAAACAACAATAAATGGGAATGGATCCCAACTTATAGACTTCTGGATACAAAATGAACTGGTAATACAAAACTCATTCTTCCAGCATAAAGACTTCACAAATACACAAGAGAAGAACCAGGAGGAGATGAGAAATCAAAAGACGTAAGAGTATACCGAAGTGCAGAATTATGGACAGATCACTACTTGGTGGCAGCAACTATAAAGCAAAACATTTCTGAAAAGCAAACCGACGAAATTAAAAAATTTCATAAAGAGAAAAGCGTCAAAAAACATGTAATTTTACAAGAAGCACGAACCAAGGAGAGGAACAGAGAACTAGTCACTAATCTAATACACTAACAATACAACGAAATAACACAAGCAGACACAAGCAGAGAGAAAATGGAAAATATTTAAAACAATCATAACTGAAGCTTCCAGCAAGACCTGCGGAGTTTCAATAGCCGGGGGCTCGAAGAAGAGAAGCAGCTGGTGGAGTGAAGAAATAAAAATAATTGTAAAGAACAAAAAACTTGCATGGAAAGACTACTTACGAGAAAAAAACGAGCTAAAAATATGAAAAATACAGAGAAATAAGAAACCTAGTTAAAACAAAAATTATAGGAGCTGAAGCCAAAGAATGGGAGAGTTTCGGACGAAAGATGGAAGACAGTAGCAAAAATAATCAAAAACTATTTAACAAAGGTCTAAAAAATATGAGAGGCAAAGGAAAATCAATATCGACACAAAAGAATAAAAACAGAGAAGGAAAAATCGTCACAAAACCAGAAGACATACTAGCAAGATGGAAAGAATACTTCCGAGCAATACTATAAACAACAAATGAGAGAGATGCAGAAGATGAAAGACAAACAGTAAACCCAAATAACGACATAGACGATGGAATCACGATGGAGGAGTTAGAACAAGCGGTTGAAACATTCAAGAGCGGAAAGGCACCAGGAGTTGACAACATCAAAGCAGAAATGTACAAGTGTATGGGTGATGAAGAACTTGAAATATTACACCAAATTATAGATCATGGAAAACTAAGAAAGTACCAGAGGAATAGACAACAGAAGTAACTATACCCATACACAAAAATGGTGCTAGAACTGATTGTGGGAATTACAGAGGTATAACGCTTACCTGTAGTGCAAGTAAAATATATGAAAGAATATTGGAGACAAGATTAAGGGACAAAACATAAGGACACCTACATGAAACACAGAGCGGATTTAGACCAGGGTACAGTACTCAAGATCATGTCTTTACCATTAGAAATGTAACAGAAAAATTCTTAACACACAATAAAGAAATATTCCTATGTTTACTAGATCTCGAGAAAGCTTTTGATTCAGTCCCGAAACACCACATCTGGAGCGCAAAATCTTGAAGTAAGGAAAAATGTAATAGAGGGAAGTAAATCATTGTATAGAAACAGCACTACAATTGTAAGAACTACGAAAAAACAAAATTTAAAACAACACAAGAAGTTATACAAGGTGGAGTGCTCAGTCCTGTACTTTTCATATAATTTATGAATGAAATAATAATACAGGCCAACAAACAATCCAGGAAAATATACGTAGGATACAACAAACTGCAGAATATCTCAATCAGCGAATGTATATTTGCTGATGAAGTAGTAATAGCAGCAAACAGCCAAGAAAATTTTCAACACAACATAGAAGTATGGTCAGAATGCTTTCAAGAAAGAGATATGAGAATCAATGTGAGAAAAACAAAAGTAAAACTAATATCAAACAAAACAAGAAACACCACCACGAAAATGGATGGGCTAGACATAGAATAACTGGAGAACATGAAATATTTAGGAACAGTTATGACAGTACAGGACGTTATGATGCGGAAATAAACAGTAGAATATCATCTGCAACAAAACTATACCATTCAATAAGGAAAGGATTTCTAAATAAAAAAGAAATTTGTACTAAAACAAAACAATATACAAAACTGTATACCTACCAACTTCATTATATGGAAGCGAAACATGGGTATTTACAGAAAAACAAAAAAACAGGCTGCAAGTTAAGGAAATTAACTACTCAAGAAGAGTAGCAAATGTGACAATAATGGATAAAATAAGAAACGATGCAATACGAGAAAGGCTAGGAGTTGAGAGTGTTCGGAAACATATAGCAAAATCACAACTAAGATGGTGGGGGCATTTAAACCGTTAAAAGGAAAACAGACAAGTGAAAAAAGTGTGGACTGCAACAAAAGTAGGAAAAAGAAGGAGAAATAAACCTAGGATGACATAGGACAACGAAATGGCAAAATTATTGAAAGAAAAAGGAATGTCATGGAAAGAAGCTGAATTAGTGTCTAAAGATAGGAAAACATGGAGGACATTGATAAATGGGAAATAAAACGGAATACCAATTTTACCATCTACACTTAAAGTAGAAGAGGGATAGATTATATATATATATATATATATATATATATATATATATATATATATATATATATATATATATATATATATGTATATATATATATATATATGTATATATATAATTTCGAAAACGGGTTTAAGTTGAGTTTAAATACATTATGCAACTTTTATTGAAATTTTGGAACACTCCATTCGTATTTGGAGCCTTATGGCACTGTAAGCAATATCATCAGTACAAATTTATATATTCTTTCAATTCCTTTCACCTAAAGCATAACACAGCATTATTCTCTAGGCAATATTTCTTATATTTCACAGACTTTAGTAAAACAAGACACAAAATAAACTAAGGAAAATCATGTTTTAGATGTATAACTTAAACTTTTCTTTCAAAAAAACGTAAAGAAAAAAAAACATGAATAAACTTACTTATTTTTAAATTCAGAAAGAAGACATATCATATTATATTGTTGATCTTCAAGTGCCATCCATTTGTATGCAAACTCGATTATCTGGATTTTTTACGGTTACCGATGTAGTTTTTGAATGATCAGCCGGGGCAGTTGCAATATCTCCTCTAGATGATTTTTTTCCATTAACGATACTCAATTCACCCATTCTATTAGTTTTGCAGTGTGAAAATATAATTCCCGCCTGAAAACGTCCATCCATCTCACTTTGGGTCTACTTATTTTTTCCTGTCTTCAATCCCACTTTCTATTATCTTTTTAGGTACACTTCCATTGCTTGTTCGCTCTATATGACCTATCCACCTTATTCTGTAACCTTTTGCGGTGCCTATTTGTTTTTGATAATATTTCTAGCTGAACTTCGTCGACTGGCGTAGACATTCAACTAGATAAATAATCTTAATTTGACAAAATTATTGTCGAAATTAATGATTTATTATGTACAAATTTACAAGAATGGTTAAACGTTATGAATGTTGAACTTCGGTGGTTTCAGATCGGAACACACTTTATGTTTCGATTTGATGAATATTCACTTGGCTCGTATAGAAACTAAGTAACGATGTGTTAGACTTAGTATCTCTGAATGTTTGAACTTGAGTGAAGTTACTTCGATATGTAACGACGACTCGATGAACTCGATTGAGTGTTGAACTGAGTTATGAACTGATTTCGAGTATTGAACTCGCTTCGATGAGTGTGAAACTAACTTTGTTATTGAACTCGCTTCGATGAGTGTAAAAACTGATTTCTTCACGTTGTAAGACGTGTTAAATAGAAACCTGCAAGGGGCGTGTTTACACGTGGATTGGGTTGACCAAACGGAAGTAAACATTTCCTATTGGCCAGTATCATTTGACTCGTCGGGTTCATCGATAAGAATCAACAATGGACACCTGCCATAAATATTTCAATTTATATTGAATACTCCAATAGCAATTGTAACCTTTTTACTCAGAAAGGTTATTGAAACGTTTCTTACAATCTTCCGAACGTCGACCATAAAAATTCACGCACAAAGTGACAATAAGTTTAGGGTTTTTACAATGCAATAGATAATAGGGTGAAACGTGACATTTTCCTAAATTTTTAACTATAGGATTTCAAACACAATCCGACAATATGTCGACATTCGAAATGTGTTCTTTCAATGCTCAAACAAAACTATTTACAATTATTATTGCAAAACGTGATATTTTAAAGGTATTTAACAAAAGCTGCGAATAAAGTGTAACTACTCTTTGCATTCATGATAATACAAAAGGTATATCCATTCTTTAACACGTTTTCACAGCGCTAGCAACTGAAATGAATTTACGCTTTAAATATATACAATGAAGAAAAGAAGTAACATACAAATATCTTACATAATTTTAAAAGCATCCTAAACAATATAGTTCCAGATTGATTAATCTTGAGCATACTCCTCCCGTTGAGAGAATACGATCAATTATAAAGTCTATGAATGTTCAACTTCAGCATTAGTCGGTAGAATCGGAAGTAACGCTATCTTTTTCACATTTCGGACAACTGAAGATTCCGTGGTTTTCACTAAAACAGTACGTACTACACCGTCACTACCGGGATAGCACTTCATGTTTCTTCCCAGAGCCCAATGTGAGGGTGGAATATTGTCTTCTCGTAGTAAGGCCACAGCCCCTTCGTGGATTTCAGGACCGGCCTTTCCCCATTTGGTGCGAACAGTCAACTCGTTCTGGTATTCCTTTCTCCACCGCTTCCAGAAATGCGGTTTAACCTCAATTATGTGCTGCTCGTGAGACATATGTGTACTGGTAGTCGGGGGGTTATCACGACTTTGCAAATTGGTCAATAAATTACCTATTAATAAATTGCCAGGAATAAGGGTGGTAGGATCGGTAGGATCAGAAGAAATATTCGTTTCGTTTTCGATGATTAACACATTAAATCGTCCATAAGTAAATAACCAGTCGCAACCGGCGACTTTGTACAAATGCCTTTTAAATCCTTCCAATGTTGCTTCACCTAATTTCCCAACACGTGGTGGCTGACGAAACTCTGCCTTGAAGAAGGTACAACATAGTTTTATATGTGTATACATTCGACTACGTCCGTCAATAATCACATATCTACGGCGTATCGAGTATAAACTTTGCTGAAATACAGCTTGCAAATATTTTTTACTAAAATGATCACATGTCTAATTTTAAACAAGATAACGGAGTGTTTAGTGTCAAATGTTGAATTAGACAAAATCAAACGGTCGCCTACCCTCATTATCCCTTCTTTGTCCCGAAAAGGAATTATCAATCGCCGAGGAAAAGCTTAAGACCAACGTAATGCAATTTCATAATCGGACCAATAAAAAGTTTGAATTTCTTTTCGGAGTCCCGTATTTACAATTTCCATGAATGTAGTCCAGAGGTGTGCCCCTAAGAGCTCTGATTTCGGTATTAATACCTTCTCGATAGGTACAACACGAGATTTAACACATGATAATTGCACTTTAATTTTTCTTAAGAGATATAGTGTGCATAAGTAAACGCGCGCGCCGGATGCCATTTCAGTTGTATCGGAAAGTCCATGTAGTTGAACGCATTTAACATCGGCGGTAATTACGGTACGTCGAAATAATAACAGATCATTTGACGGTGATGGCTGGCAATATGTTTCCCATTCAATATACAATTTAATAAGTAACGATTCGTTCCCATCGAGCTTATAATTCCACAAATATTGTAAGATTATTTTCCCGAGTACAATCACGGAAGCCAATAATCCTAACGGTTCGAATAGTTTGAAAACTCCCAATAGTCGTATCCGCTTGAAAACCTTAATCTGCATAGGTTTCAGTATATACATATTCGTGTCGTTTCGCACGGTATATATTTTGCATTCGTTTTTACTTAATTGATGTAAACATTGAATTGCTAGATAGGAATCACATGTAATATCTCTCCAAATGAGACATTGAAACTTACGGTATTCGTTTCTAACTAAAAATTGTTGACATATTCGCTTTCAATCACCTGCAATCACGATAGCGTTTTCGCGAACTCGACTAGAAGTAGTTAATAAACTAGGTTGACTATTATGACCGGTATACAGGGCGTAATTCGACGGTACGCCTCTAGAAGTCTCTAAAGAACCGTCGTATACCACACTTACTTTCGTAGTTGGACTCGTCTCCTCACTGATTGCGTGATGAGTTAAACAATAACCTTCTGATATCAGCGGATTGTCCACGATAGGGGACATCTGACGTTTGTTTGATTCTTGATAATCAGGAGCTGCTAACTTGCTTTGTTCTACAGACCGAGTATTCACTGCTTCTAATAATTTGTCCACCGGTGTAGGTCGGTGGACATCTGGGTACGTTAATTTGCTTTGCTCTACAGACAGTGTATTGCCTGTTCCTATTAATCTGTCGACCGATGCAGGTCGATGAAACTCTGGTTCGACTACCTTGGTTCGTTTTACAGGCAGTGTGGTGTCTGTTCCTACTAATATGTTTTGTTCAACAGGCAGTGTAGTACCTATTCCTACTAATATGTCGACCGGTTCAGGTCGATGAAACTCTGATTCTGCTAATTTGATGTTAGCAGGTAACTTTATCTGCTCACGTTGGATCGATTCATATGACATAACATGACAGATTACTGGTACGTTTACAACGGTGGATATCTTTTTATCAGAGTTTTAACGTGTTTTATTGGCCGTATGCACGGTATCTACTTGTTGCTCTGCACGGTATCTACTGCATGGTAGAGCTGCGAATTTATCGAGAAACTTTTTAGCACGCGACGTTTCCCACATAAAGCTCTCTTCGTAGCAGCTACGCTGATCAATTTCCTCTTCATCTAACTCCTCTATACTATCTTGAATTGAATCAATTTTTTCATACGCGTTAGTTGCGTCATCTAACGTCGCTTGAATCAAATGTTTACGGAATCCCGTAGGCTCATCGTTTGCTTGGCCGATGAGTTTTCTTAATGTCGTAATGGTTGTTAATACATAATTGCGTTGTCGTATTAATTTCTTATGTTCAGACATCTCAAATTTAGTTTATGCGTGAGTATGGTAAGGAATTTCAACAATGTTTATACGATACGAATACGGAAACAGGATGGATAATTGGCACATTTAAATAGCTAACTGACCAACTTACCTTGATTATCCTGGCTACTGCTGTGATGAATCTTTGGAACTCCGATTTAAACTGCTAATTGGATTGCTCTTAGAACTGCGAATTGGACTGCTCTTAGAACTGCTAATTGGACTGCTAATGGGATTGCCAATTGAACTGCTAATTGGACTGCTAATTGAACTGCTATCTTGGTACTGGCACTTTACAATGTTATATAACAATACTTGTTATATCCGGTTCTCCAAAGACCAATGTTTTTGATTATATTTTTAGCTGAACTTCGTCGACTGGCGTAGACATTCAACTAGATAAATAATCTTAATTTGACAAAATTAATGCCGAAATTAATAATTTATTATGTACAAATTTACAAGAATGGTACAAAGTTATGAATGTTGAACTTAGGTGGTTTTAGATCGGAAGACACTTTATGTTTCGATTCGATTAATATTCACTTGTCTCGTTTAGAAACTAAATAACGATATGTTAGACTTAGTATCTCTGATTGTTTGACTTTGAGTGAAGTTACTTCGATATGTACCGACGACTCTATGAACTCGATTGAGTGTTGAACTGAGTTATGAACTAACTTGAGTATTGAATTGATTTCGAGTGTTGTACTCGCATCGATGAGTAGTGGAAATGATTTCGTTTTCGAGTTGTAAGCTCGCTTCGATGATTATTAAAAAACTTTGTTATTGAGTATTGAACTCGCTTCGATGAGTGTAAAACTAACTTTGTTATTGAGGATTGAACTCGCTCCGATGAGTGTAAAAACTGATTTCTTCACGTTGTAAGACGTGTTGAATAGAAATCTGCAAGGGGCGTGTTTACACGTGGATTGGGTTGAACAAACGGAAGTAAACATTTCCTATTGGCCAGTATCATTTGACTCTTCGGGTTCATCGACAAGAATCAACAATGGACGCCTCTATCAGATATTTCAATTTCTATTGAATACTCCAATAGCAATTGTAACCTTTTTACTCAGAAAGGTTATTCAAACGTTTCTTACAATCTTCCGAACGTCGACCATAAAAATTCACGCACAAAGTGACAATAAGTTTAGGGTTTTTACAATGCAATAGATAATAGGGTGAAACGTGACATTTTCCTAAATTTTTAACTATAGGATTTCAAACACAATGCGACAATATGTCGACTTTCAAAATGTGTTCTTTCAATGGTCAAACAAAACTATTTACAATTATTATTGCGAAACGTGATATTTGAAAGGTATTTAACAAAAGCTGCGAATAAAGTGTAACTATCCTTTGAATTCATAACAATACAAAAGGTCTATCCAGTCTTTAACACCTTTTTACAGCGCTAGCAACTGAAATGAAATTACGCTTTAAATATATACAATGATGAACAGAAGTAACATACAAATATCTTACATATTTTTAGAAGCATCCTAAACAATATAATTCAATATTTTCTAATCTTGAACACTATTATATCGGGTTGGTCGAATAATTCTTTTAGTTCTGTATTGCTTCGCCCTTGCCATATTTCACCTATTTTGTTTCCTTAAAAATGCTGCGTACATACTTTCTTACCCAATAACAAATAATACTGTAGGTATCGGAAACGATTTGAATATTCTTATCTTAGCACTTCTAGATAATATTTTATTATTAAGCACATTCGTTAGCTTATACATGCCTTCATTTCCCTTCAGTATTCTATTTTATTGCTATTTTCTACTATTTTCGGAAACACATTCCGGGCCGGAAGTACAAAAATCTTCTAAAGATTTTCTTTTTTATAGCCAGAAAACACAAGTAAATTAAATGGTATCTCTTCTGTCACACTGCACTTGGAACCTTATAGTTCAATCACTAAGGCGTGACATGTACTTGAAAGTATATTTTAATATAGAACAGATATCTGTAAAAAAACGAAATTTATACAAAATTTCACCTGGAACCTTATTCTCAGTCCTCGAAATGACTTACACTGCTAATGATTTTGAGTCTCTTTTTGTTAGCAGTCGAAAGGCCAAATGTTTCTTCGCCCTGGCGAAATTTTCCATTGACTGCGTTGCTTGTTGGACATTGGAGAGTTATTTATTTATAGGAAAATTACCAGACTTTGTTTTCTATTGAATTTTACTTAAAACAAGAGATACAATAATGTCTCTTTAGTTTTTTAGCTTTTATTATTGTTTAGGAGAACTCTAACAAAATTGCTACAAACGGTTTCAATTCGACTAATATTTCCATTTCCTTTACTGCTTCTATATTCTTCTCTTATTTGTTTAATACCATAATTTTTTATCTGTAAATAAGTAGTTAAGACTAACTAGTTTTACTTAACAATTGAACTACTAGCATTGTGCGAAATAGGAAAACGTGTTACCACCGAAATCAATTAAACCGACCAGTTACATTATTGGTATCTAAATGTACGACAGGCAGATTTGGAGTGCTCACATTCAATATTTAAACCCTGTTTAGTCATGTCAATTAACACCTGCTCCAATGGTGAGATACATAGGCCGATAATCATTAAACTGTTACCTAAGTGAGCAACAAGATATGAGCGTAATATTTAAAAAAAACTGCTTTTTAAGTGATTCATTCACGAACCAACACTGTATCTTATTTTATTATGAATCTAGCTGTATTACGTTACTCTATTACATATTGATCCAATCCATGGTTGCCTAAATTTTAGATGTAAATTTTAAACGCGAGTGGTGAGACTGACAGAGATGCGTTGCGAGCGCAACATCATGCGAGGAACAATGATGAAATGAGTTGTTATTAATGAAGATTTTTCTCATAGCGTAAGCGCGTTCTATAGATCAAATACTGAATTCAATGCAGATTAAAAATTGACAACCATATCAAATTATTTTCACCCACATTTATTTATTAAGAAATTACATAATTATGATCAGTAGAAAAGTTATTCGGAATCTGACTCATCAGAAGTGGTTACTTAAAAATTTAATTCTAATTCTTCATCGTTTTCTCTAAGTACATCCTCAACTTGTGAAGGTGGGTCCCCTACGAACCATGTAGGTTTCAAATATCCATCCAGAAACCAGCCACAATCTTCAGGATTTAATTCAACGCAACTTGCATCTATTGCATGAATTCACATTGAATTTACATAGATTGTTAGTAACATTTTCTGTTAAGAGACTTCCAGCATGGTGGAATCATACTGGAGTCCAAATCTTTAATCTTCTTTATAAAATGCTCTTTATCACTGTATGTTGCATATGTTTTTGGAACAGATGATATCTAGCGTCATTGATGTTAAAACACTTTCTGGTCCCATACAAAAGGGCAGTAAATTCCTGAACACGTTCAATTTTTTCATCGACGAATAGATCTATTAGGTCCATTCCCGACGCGAATATGTCGTGGAAATCATTTCGTTTGGATAACATTTAAAAGGTTTGACTTTTTCTTTGTTATAAAATGCAGCTGTAAACGCGTGGAAAGCTGGCAAACCCAAGCATAAAGAGAAACCCAATTTCATTGCAAGCTCCGTACAGTTAAAACAATAGAGATATTTTCTGTTACTTTTCTTAGATGGAGAACCCCCCAACCAAATTTGTGTCTCCGAAATTTTGTGGATAATGACCAGTAAAATTACTACGACGTCGGTGTCATTCGCTCTGATCAATATTTTCGAATTAGGCGGCGCTTTTGATATATGGAACATCATTCTCTTGTCTGGCTCTTCATGTTGGCATAAATAATCGTCTTCTTCCCGTTTTACACCGTGATTTTCGACTAAATGATAACTAAAACAGTGTTCTCTTAGTGTAATAAAAAACATTTTAGTTTGCTTATTGACACGAGATTGTTATTTTTCCAGTAATTAACAAATAATTGAACCAGGACTTCTTTGAAACGGGAACTTTTTAGACTTCCAAGAAAATCGCTAGGCCTTGGTTGAAGAGGATGACGTACGGTAGTAAAGGAGCTATGCGAGTTCTGGACCATTCCTTATGTAAAATAACATGGGAAATCGCCAATGTCTATCGTGGTAATTTTTTACTCAATTCGATCTGCGCATGCGTCAATCATGAGGCGGTCGTCAGCAATCTTGTACCCCTTGCGCCGTCACGTGTAGCGTCCTAATAATAGCAGATATACGTCTGACGTTACACGTGACGTTATACGTTACACGTGACGTTTAACGTTATACGTGCCGTTTGACGTTCCGTGACGAAAGACGTTACACGTAACGGTGCACGCGGTACAAGATTTCTGACGGCCGCCTCATGATTGACGCATGCGCAGATCGAATTGAGTCAAAAATTACCACGATGGACCTTGGCGATTTCCCATGTTATTTTACATAAAGAATGATCCAGAACCCGCATAGCCCCTTCACTTACGGTCTATCAAACTCCAGCTGACTCTGACGTTCACAGTCTTTGATCGAAGCTTTTAGGTGCCTATCAAAAATGATGTGTATTTGAGAGGCGTTAGTTGAGCTCATTTTTATTAAGATAGATGAAGCAATCTTATTAAATGTCTGCGGCATAAATGATTCAATTAGATATAAGTAATAAAAACTGTCTATTATTTCAATATCGATACCGATATTCTCAATATTTTGACATTAGACTTCAATACAGGTGGCAGAGGCGTTAACGGAAACGTTAAGCAGTGCTCTATGATGATGTTGTTAACAAAACTTATCGCAAAAAATGGCCCTAAGATTTCCCGTTCCATTTTAAGAACGGCCCCGTTTACTTCTATCTTAATTTGTTTGAGCTTTAACGTCAGAGTTTGGAGCGAAATTTAGGATTTTTTTATGCTTCATCGGTTTTTCGAACCTTCCGGTAGTAGAATTAGATTCTGAAATAAATGTCGTTTTTTGTTGATTTCCAAAGAACTTAATGCTGATTAGAAAATCAGAAACCTTGAGGAGATTATTATTATTATTATATCTAGACAAGGGCAGAGGGACGGTCTCTATTCTGCCCAAAAACAAATAATTACATAAGTAACCTACTAGTAGATAAAGAACAGAAAAATAACTACGATATACCAAATAAACTATAGGTGCTCTAGCAGCGTACGATCAAGTCTGTTTTTAAACGAGTTAGTAGATGGTGCAGAAACTGTGGATACATCAAGGTTATTCCAACTGTCGAATACCCTGTTTGGTAAGAAGTTCTGTCTTGATCTGACGGTAAAGTTTTCTTTTTTGAGCTTATAAAGGTGTCCTCTCCTCTAAGGTGGTCATCTGGATCTAAGGTGAGCATCATATCAAGATTAACAAAATTAAATTTTAATATTTTAAAAGTGGTAATGAGGTTTCCGCGGTGTCTGCTAAGTTCAAAGGAAGTTAGGTTGGCCATGGAGAGTCTTTCTTCGTAGGAAGGTCTTCGCTGTCCCAGGGACAGTCGAGTGGCTCTTCTTTGAACATTTTCCAAAATGTGATTATCGCGAACTAGGTCTGGGTACTATGTTGGACCGACGTACTCGAGAATTGGTCGGACATAGATAGTATACAGTTTACAAAACGACTGAAACGAAACACTTACGAATGAGATACAGTCTGGTGTTCGCGCGCTTACAGACTGAAGTTATATGATCAGATCAAGTTAGGTTGCTATTTACAATAACTCCGAGGTCGTTATAGGAAAACACAGAGTTTAATGGTCGGCCGTCTACGAAGTACGGTAGTAGTGGGTTTTTTTACCAATTCGGAGCACTGCACATTTTTCAGTGTTCAACGGAAGTAGCCACTGGGAACACCAGATGAAGATGGAGTTTAAGTCCAGCTGGAGGGTTTGTTGGTTGGTGATTGGATTCGTATATATCTTTGTCATGTCAGCGTAGAAATATATTTTGTTAGTTACGTGATAAGGAAGATCGCTGGTGTAAACCGTATAAAGCAGACGACCAAGAACAGAAGCATGTGGTACTCCACTTTCTACCAGTCGATCCCTTGGCCTTGGAGAAGTCCAGATATACAATATCAACTGGCTGCCGATTCTTAAGAGATGATGTCCAGTCATTAACACAGTGTAGCAAGTTGATTAGGGTGGAACGCCCGGCGACAAATTCGTGTTGTTGCGTTGAAATCAAATTTTCCAGGAGAAGAAATTTGGTCCTCTCCTCTTGGAATTTTTCAAACAATATATTTTCCATCGCAAGTTGTGTATCAGGGGGGGCGATATATGCATACCAGATTAAGAGAAAATAAATTTTTAGCAATATTTACGTGTATAATATCTATCCCAGGTTTGTCTAATAATTTAATTTTAGTAGATAAAGTTGAGGTAATATCGTCGGATAAATAAATGCATACATCTCCACCGACACGATTTTCTCTATCTTTACGATAAATTTTATAGCCATTAATGTTAATTAAGGAGTCTTGAGTTGAAGGTTTGAGCCAGGTTTCGGTAAAAAAAATAATTTGTGGTTTAAGAAGTTGCACTGTGCATGTGAATTCGCCAAGTTTAGCGTAAGGTGAGTTTAAATTTGTGTATAAAACGAGCCAGTCATTGAATTTGCGGGTAGAAAAGTTATGAACAAAATTTCGAGATTTTTGGGATGCGGTTAGTGTACCTGATTATCAGATCATGTTCGCCATTATTTTCACGGGTATCTAGTTCACTTCGAAGTTCTCTGAATCGTTGTTGTTGTGTGGGCGTCTTGTCATCTATTATAGAAAAATTTTCTGTACGCTTTTCCTCGAGAAGTTTGGATTTATTCCTCAATATGTTTTTGGCACGGTGTTCTGATGGATTACTACTTTGATCATGCGAGGAAACTTCTGGTTGGGTTTGCCGACTCTGTAGAAGGTGATGGGGGTTTCATGACATCCGACAGTATCTAGGATAAGCTTAATTACTTTTCCGCCCAACCTATCTAATATGCGAGAAAAGTATTGGTTTACCCACAAAAAAATTTAAAAAAAGAATTTTTTTAAGTTTTTCATCTAGAACAAAACGAAAAAATGGTATTTAGAAAAAAATCCTGTGTGTATATCGTCGTCGTCGTTGTCGGCGGCCACTTTTCGTTACATGTCTTGTTAGCACGATGATACAGCCTCCGAAGTGCAACAAGTCACCAATTCTATGATTGAATATTGTTCGGGACATCTTACAGATAAACCCTATTGATTTTTAGCTAACCATAGCCAGTACAACGGGTGCTATGGTACTTGAAGTACGACATTTTTGTCATTTGTTGAGAAATTTCAGTTTGTTAGCACGATGCAGCCTCCGAAGAGCAACAATTCACCAATTTCATGATTGAATATTATTCAGAATATCTCACAGATGAACTCTATTGATTTTCCGCTCAACAGAGCCAGTACAACAGGTGCTATAGTACTTTAAGTACGACATTTTTGACATTTTAAGAGAAATTTCAGTTTGTTAGCACGATACAGCCTCCGGAATATATACAAGTGACCATTTTTTCAGAGAGTCTCAAAGATATACCCTATTGATATTCAGCTCACTAAAGCCAGTACAACGAGTGCTATGATACTTGAGGTACCAAATTTTTGTCATTTTTTGAGAACTTTCAGTCTGTTAGCACGATACAGCTTCCAGTGTGTATACAAGTGACAAATTTTATGATTGAATATTATTCAGGGCGTCTTATAAATGAATCTTATTGATTTTAAGCTCACCAGAGCTAGTACAAGGAGTGCTATGGTACCTGAAGTGCCACATTTTTGGTCCTTTTTGGAGAAATTTCGGGTTGTTAGCACGATACAGCTTCCGGAGTGTATACAAGCGGCCAATTTTATAATTGTATATTTTTCAAGGTGTCTCACAGATGTACCATATTGATTTTCAGAGGACTAGAGCGAGTACAGCGGGTCGTATAAATCCAGATATACTACATTTTTGGTTACTTTTAGAGGAATTTCGGTTTGTTACCACGATATATCCCCCGAAATAAATACAAGTTACAATTTTACGATAGAATATTGTTCAGGGCATCTCACAGATGCGGAAAAGTTAGTTTTAATCTTTAAAACCGTATATTTTATACGTGTCATCATTCTTTATAAGTTGAGTATCCCCGGAGGAGGGTTCAGGTACGCCTCTGATTATAATATTTTTGGCTCGCACTATGCGATCTACCGCCTCATTTGCGACGTTGTCAGTGAATTCAGTCGAATTAACTGCATCGAACTGACTCAGTTTATTATTTGATTGAGTTAATTTATCATCAAAGTCGTTTATTTTTTCTGAATTTCTGTTTTAAAATCTAGCAGGAGAGCTTTTAATTCCGAGAAATTTGAAACATTTTAACTGAAATTGTTGCATAGGATAGACAAGCCACGAACCCTCTACCACATAACCCGGTCGTCGGCAGAAACATCGGTCCATGCCATGTGTATTGGTCGCTTACAACCATCACACTGGAGTTTGCGATCAGTTGTGTTTACCGGCGTCAGACAATTGGAACAAGTATAGTCATACTAGTTTTTGTTGTAATTAATACGTTCGAGATGCTTCTTTACCAGTTGAAATATTAAACAGAACATTTTTATGAATACTTCCAATGAAGGGATTTAGTGTATTTTTTATAGTCTCAATGATAATCTGAAAACTTTCGTTATCCTTTTTGATTCGACTCTTCTGAAAAGCATGACAAGTATCATCTTTTTGTGATAGACCGAGATGCTCTATGACCGCAGATACAATGTTGGTTCGTATGCTGTGATTAAGTGCCCATCTTTGTCTTCCTGATATAGACTCTGCGGCAAAAGTATCTGTTAATTGATTGGAGGCATCAGCATGTATGGTACTACTTTTCCGCTCAACCTATCTAATATGCGAGAAAAGGGGGCAAGTTTCGTTTAGCCGAAATCTGTTAAAAAAGAAAAAAAACAATTTTTGTCATTTAGATACCTCAGGGAGTATATTACTAAAAAAAAATTGCCGCGGAAAATGCGCTGTTGCCAGTTTTTGAATGCGGTTAAGAAGTAACGAAATGATATATATGGAAAATTAATGTTATTTTATATTTTAGACTTATTTTTAAGCACTGATACGAAAATGAAAATCCGCGGAAATGCGTTGTTTCACCACAATACATTGATTCTCTTCCCGACCTTTAACACAGATCAATGAATAATATCTATTCTTATCAACTTAATATCGCTATGGTCAATAAATGCGAAAATTTGAAAAAAAATGTGAATAAAGCATAGAAACGACAATCCTGTTATACATTATACATATATGTGAATTTAATATTCTATATTGAAGTGAGTTAAATCAGTTCGTTCATATTATTTACAAAAATGTCGACTCAAGTTGTAGAAATGGCTTAACCCTCGTTCGCGACAAGAAGGTTATGAATTCGGTCTTTCACATGGTTTGTTAACTAAACGCTCCTTATATAAAACCAAATGTAAAGGGCATGGTAACAAACCTGATATTTTTTCCCATTATTACCATGAAGAAATAGATCTGGTCATATACCGTTGTTCAAAATCAGCAAAGTGCCGTCCAGATGAAACTGTCGCAAAAAACACGTGGTTTAAACACATCCATGTGTCTCCCGAAATCGAAATAAGGTACGTTTTTTTCTTCTTTAAAAAACTCATAACAATATTATTAAATATTTTAGAGTCTTGTTTGGTTTTGCACACAACGAGTCGTTCTAACCAAAATCTGTTTTTCTGTGAATTATAAGGCGCAGTATGAAGGTCAAAATATCCAATAAATGCAAAAAAACCGCACATATAAAATATTCCCCACCTACCACCCCACTTCACTCCACGATTTCGAAAGTATGTAAAAAAGTTGAGAATACTTCGAAGTATTGAAGATTTCCTATTACACCGCCGTTTTGATAAATTTCCGCGGAAAAAGTTATATAGAAAAGTTATATCAAATTAATAATCAAACAAAAATGTGTAGTTTTTATCTTATCACATTTCGGCACTTCTAAACCCGGAAAAATCAATGAAAATTATTGTGATAAAAATAGATTTTCAAATAAAAATTAGTTCACATCGTTATATTGAATGTTTTCAAATGTTTTTACGTCATTCTATAACAAAAAAAACTATTAAAAACACCGTAAAATTTCGAATTTTAGTTAATAGTAGAAAAATTAAAAATTCGAGTTTTCTCAGAAACGAAGAATTCCCGCGGCAAAAATCAAATTATGTAGTGCTAGCTTTCTTGTATAGAATCATCCTATGAACCGATATTCCATGTAACTGATTTCTGCTAAACGAAACTTCAGCCGAGAAAAGTATTGGTTTACCCACAAAAAAGTTGAAATTTTGAAAAATGTTTCAAGTTATATTTACGTTTTCTATCAAGAACAACACGAAAAAATGGTTTTTAGAAAAAAAAATCCTGTGTTAATGTCGTCGTTGTTGTCGTCGGCCACTTTTCGTTACATGTCTTGTTAGCATGATACAGCCTCCGGAGTGCAAAAAAACACCAATTTTTAGATTAAATATTGTTCAGTATATCTTACAGATGAACCCTATTGATTTGCAGCTAACAATAGCCCGTACAACGGATGCTATGTTACTTGAAGTACGACATTTTTGTCATTTTTTGAGAAATTTCAGTTTGTTAGCACGATACAGCCTCTGGAGTAAATACAAGTGACCAATCTTATGATTGGATATTATTCAGGGCGCCTCAAATATAAACCCTATTGAGATTCAGCTCACTACAGCCAGTACAACGAGTGTTATGATACTTGAGGTTCCAAATTTTTGTCATTTTTGGAGAATTTTCAGTTTGTTAGCACGATAAAGCCTCCAGCGTGTATACAAGTAACTCATTTTATGATCGAATATTGTTCAAGGCATCTTATAGATGAACCTTATTGATTTTTAGCTCACCAGAGCTAATACAACGGGTGCTATGGTACCTGAAGTGCCAAATTTTTGTCCTTTTTGGAGAAATTTCGGGTTTTGTACGATACAGCCTCCGGAGTGTATGCAAGTGGCCAATTTTATAATTGGATATTTTTCAAGGTATCTCATTCAAGGTGTCTCACAGATGTACCCTATTGATTTTCGGCTGACTATAGCGAGTACAGCGGGTCCTATAAAACCAGATATACTGCATTTTTGGTTACTTTTGGAGAAATTTCGGTTTGTTAACACGATACATCCCCCGAAGTGTATACAAGTGACAATTTCATGATAGAATATTATTCAGGGCATCTCACAGATGCGGAAAAGTGAGTTTTAATCTTTAAAACCGTTTATTTTCTATAGTTATATCAACAGGTGATCGGGAGAAACCAGATTTGGTACGTCTGATACCTCATGCTCCGCGTCTAAATTCAGATAACAGACGTGAATTGCTGTTCTGTGCTTTTGTATAAGATTGTTCAACTACATTATGGACCACCTGGCATAATAAGGCTTGTTCAGCGAAAATAAAAAAATGGCAATTCCGACTCTCCTTTCCAAAGCACCTGTTAGGCGCTCACTTGCCTCGCTTCATCATTGTCTGTCGCATGGGGTTGCGCTCGCAACGCATCTCTGTCCCTCCGACCGCTCTAGTCAAAAATGTATATCTAAAATCTAGGCAACTGTGGATTTGATCAACTTTTTAATAAGGCAACTTAATACAGTTAGATTTAGAATAAAATAAGCTTTTATTTGATGTAATATATGATTGAATAACTGATGATAGTATATCAACCTGGCAACTTCATCAGTTGCGCAGAGGGGGAAGAAGGCAAGCTTTTCATTTTGAATTCTGTTGGGTATGCTCTCTTAACTATTTTTCATTTTTTTCAAATAACTAATGAGAGAAGTAGATTTAATAAATTTAATTAAAAATTTAATTATTTAATATTATCCGCACGCAATTTGACTAGGCAACCTATTCGCAATATGTCAATGAGTATATTATCTATCATTTATTTCTGATCCCTAATAAATAACAGATGAGGGTATCAATTTCTCATACCGGATCTTACACTTATCATATTTATTCATTTAATCAGATAGGTGCAGAGAATTGATCATTTAAAAACAGGATTGAAGGGTTTGTCGAAACTCTTTTTGTCGCGTATTTAAGAACTATTCTCTGTACTAACGCGATGTTTGAGCATCATATTTTATTTAATTTGTTTAGGTACTCCGTTTCACCAATTTATTATGAATTTCACATTGGATCGAACAACATATCTATATTAAATTGTTCATTGCAAATCGCATCGAATTGAATGAATAATTTTTTCTTGTGTTTCATTAACTGATTTCAGGTAAATTTTTGGACATAGTATAGTTAAATCATACATTGCAGTAAATAGTACAGTATGCAACATAACGAAAATGCTCAAAAGTTGCACATTCCACCGTTTGTCCCTCATAGATATACATTGTGCTTGGTTCTGTGTGTAAGAGGGATGAAAAAAGAAGGTTGAAGCTAGTTAAGAAACGACAATGGCTGACCCATGTATAATATTCGCTTACGTTGTATTTTTTTTAAAAACTATATAAATGAATAATCATGTAATAAAGAGAGAGATTGTTTGTAACTTGCATATAATAAATGTCTTAAACAGTAATTTTTTCGTTTTTTTAGAAAGTAGTTTTCGGAGTGACGAAATATCATTGACGCAGTCGTAGTAGGATTTTCGGAGTTTTTAACGTATAGTACGTGAGCTTTTCGTATCAACGATTTGCCGAAAATTTCGAACTTTAGTGACCGGTTTCTTTCGAGTGAATATCGAACTATTTGACTTGTTCGAGCGAATATCGAATACAATCCGATAGTTCTGAACCGATCAATCGTCAACTTCGAAGAAGAAAAGAAAAACGAAAATTACATCTTGGGTTTCGTCTAACATCGATCGAATCTATAAGAATTAGAAATAAGTTAAGTAGGAGTAAGAAGATCTTGGGTTTGGTACCGCATCGACTGAACCTAGAAGAACTAGAATTAAGCTAGAAATAAGAAGATGATCAAAGTTTTCCTTTTGTAAGTACTTTTCTTTTATTAATTTCCTTTTGATAGTAATTTATCAGTGATATAGATATTAGTACTTTAGAAATATTATTAGAAAAAAGTTTAACATTAAGCGAACCAGATAGTCCTATAGAAAACAGTTTAAATAATACTCTAAACTTAGAAATGTCTACTCCTTCAGTAAATTATCAATTACTAAAATTATATTTAGATTCTATTCCTTATTATGATGGAAACCCTCATACTTTAACAATATTTATGGGAAATTGTGAAAGTTTAATATCAGTATTTGCTAGTGAAACTGACATAGCTTTAAATACATTTCTATTAAAAGCTATCTTGGGCAAACTTGCAGGGCGTGCACAAATATTAATTGGTTCTAGAATAGAGTTAAAAACATGGAAGGATGTTAAAGATGCTTTAAATTTAAGTTTTGGCGATCAACGTAATATTGATTGTCTTATTCAAGATTTAATTAATTTAAAACCATTCAAAAATGAATCACTCTATAACTTTGGCACGCGTTGTCAAGACGCTCGTAGTTTAATTATTTCAAAATTAAATTCGCTTAGTAATATTAGTGATATTGAACGGAGACTTCAACTTGAAAATAATAATAATTTAGCTTTAAAAACCTATATACGAGGTTTACCTTCACCTATTCAAACAAATGTTAGATTAAGAGTACCTGATAGTTTAGAAAAAGCAATGAGCTTAGTTATTGAGGAAGAAAACTTTATGTATTCTACTCAAAGAAGTAATCAATTAAATTCAAACAATACTTTTAGACCTAGTTTAAGAATTACACCAGCTAAAAATCCTAATTATAGACAACCAACACCTAACTTTCCATCAAATTTCGGAAATAATCAATCATTTCCCACAGTTTTTCGACAAAACGCGACACCTCTTATCAATTCATCACAGTTCAGACCAAATTTCCAACCAAATAACAATTCTTATAATTGGCGTCCCAATAACAATTTTCCAGCCCAACGTCCTCCAGTTTATCAAAACCAAAATAATCGCCCAACTTTTCAAAACCAAAATCATCACCCCATTTTTCAAAACCAAAATCGTCAAACGATATCCCAGAGTCAAAATCATCAACCAGTTTCTCAAAATAATTCAAGACAATTTAATTCACCTAATAATTCTCAAAACTTTAATCCAGAACCCATGGACACATCTTCTGGTAATACAAGATTCCAGCCTAAACAACAAAAATATATTTCTAACGAACTTTATAATCAAACCATTAGTGATCCAAATCAAATTCCACAATTAAATAATAATCAAACTGAAAATTTATTTGAATATCAAAATGAGTTCCCGACAGAATCTCTAGAAAACATTGACCCATATTTATCTGAACTTGAAACTCAATATCCTTACGATTATAATAATTATCTCTCTACACATGTTAACAATGATGTAACAGACAACCAGGATATTTTCTCATGTAACAATCCTCAAACTGCAACTCAGGATTTTACTCACATCCCATATCCACACAACCAGACGTAATATTAGTAAACGCTTTAAAAGCAAATTTACCTTATATCAAAATTCAAGAAATAAATGCAAATTTCTTAGTCGACACCGGCAGTTCTAAGTCTCTGATAAATCCCGATTTAGATTACAAATTTTATAAACACTGCATTTTGAAGAGCCATTTAATTTACAGACAGCACACGGAATTTCTTACCACAATGAAATAGCTCATATTCCATTATTTAAAACTTTTAACCTGAAAGAATCTCATAAATTTTATTTATTCAAATTTAGCGACAAATTTGATGGTATCATTGGCGTCGATTTGTTAAAACAATTAAACGCAAATATGAATGTTCACCAAAAACAAATTGAAACACCCACAGCAATTATTCCTTTAATTTTTTATTCAAATGTAAATAATGATAATAATGTACAAAACAATAATTATTCGATTACCATTCCTGGCCGTTGCCAACAAGTTGTTAAAATCCCTGTAACTGAAACAAATGGCATAGGTATACTCGAATACGAAAAGTTAGGAAAAAGGTTTAGAAATTCCTAAAGCATTAGTCAATATTTATAATAATTTTGCAATTACAACCATCATAAATAGTAACGAAAATCCAGTGAAATTAGATATAAAAGAACCTTTCGAAATTGAAATTCTAAACCTACTAGAAGTAAATTTTCTTGAAAACATGGAATGTGAATCTGATTCAGAATTAACAACTATTCAACAAAATAAGCTTAAAGTAAACTTAAAAAATCTCAGACTTGATCACTGCAATAAAAAAGAAAAACAAGCCATTAGAAATTTGTGTTTTAATTATAGAGACATATTTTATTGTGACGGAATACCATTAAGTTTTACCAATCAAATAAAGCATACAATCACTTTGACTGATAATAGCCCTATTTATACAAAATCTTACAGGCTCCCCGAAATACATAGGGAAGAAGCTAATAGACAAATTACAAAAATGTTAGACGAAGGTATTATTGAACCGTCTACATCTTCATTCTCCTCGCCAATCTGGATTGTTCCCAAAAAACTAGATGCATCAGGCAAAAAGAAATGGCGTTTAGTTATTGATTATAGAAAATTAAATGAGAAAACAGTTCAAAATCGATACCCAATTCCTAGAATAGACGAAATACTAGACAGACTAGGTAGAGCAAATTACTTCACAACACTTGATCTCGCAAGTGGTTTTCACCAAATTGAAATAGACCCTCAAGACATTGACAAGACAGCTTTCAGTACTTCCCAGGGACATTTTCATTTCAAACCTATGAGTTTCGGACTTAAAAATGGCCCATCAACTTTCCAAAACGTAATGGACAATGTATTGCGTGGTTTAACTGACGAAACGTGCATAGTTTATTTAGACGATATCTTAATATATAATACATCCCTTCAGGAAGACTTAGACAACACAATTCAAAAGTTCAACTTGATAAATCTGAATTTTTAAAGAAAACAATTATGTATTTAGGACCTATAATCACACCCAACGGCGTAAAGCCTAACCCAGACAAAATTTCAATCATTAAAAATTATCCAGTTCCCAAAGGTCAAACAGAAATTAAAAACTTCTTAGGTCTCTTAGGTTACTACCGACGTTTCATAGCAGACTTTGCTAAAATAACAAAACTCATGACCAAATGTTTGAAAAAAGGTTCAAAAATTATTCATAACGAAGAATTTCTTAATTCATTTCAAACTTGTAAGGAGATATTAACCAATGACCCCATTTTGCAATATCCTGATTTCTCAAAAACTTTCATTCTCACAACCGATGCTAGTAAATATGCAAGAGGTGCAGTTTTATCCCAAGGAAACGTACCCAATGACAAACCCATAGCGTATGCTTCTCGAACTCTAAATCAATCTGAAATTCATTATTCGGTTATAGAAAAAGAATTGCACTAAACGGTAGTTTTATAATTGAATTAAATAACCAGTGCGTCGTCTCAATAAACAATTTTACATTAGAAACTTTTTCAAGTAATATACCAAAATATAAAAGTGTAGAACTTCCTAAATTGCAATTTTCGAAAGAAGACTTTAAAACAGACTCTTTTCATTTAAATAAAGTGCAAATAGACTCAGTGAATTTAGATGAATTAAGTAACATTCAGAACATACTCCAAGAAGACAAATCGAAATTAGCAAGATTGGACTTGGCTCCTGTTCATTTCAAAAAAATCAGTTTTCACACAATATTATTATATGTTATTGTCTTTTTAAGCATAATCCTAGTAGCCTTCAAAATTTACAAAAGAAAACAGAAGAAGATTAAGAAGAAAAATGAGAAGAAACAAGAAAAAAGGGATTTCAAAAATTTTCCTGGCATCTCAAACTCTGGAGAAACCCAATAGTTTTCTCTTTGGCCGGAGGAGTTAAGAAACGACAATGTATAATATTCGCTTACGTTGTATTTCTTTTAAAAACTATATAAATGAATAATCATGTAATAATGAGAGAGATTGTTTGTAACTTGCATATAATAAACGTCTTAAACAGTAATTTTTTCGTTTTTTTAAAAAGTATTTTTCGGAGTGACGAAATATCATTAGCTACTATAAAAATTGTGCCCTTGTAAGTAAAAATTGGCCTGGTTTGGCATTTTTTCCAAATCTAAACATAAGTCGAGGTATTGGGGTGTGTAAATTTCACTTGGAACACCCTTTATTTTAAACGTGCAATACCACAGCATTTTGAAGTTTTTTTTATTTGGAAGTAAGATTTTAAACAAAATTAATAATGAAAAACTTTTCAATAAGATCCCAACTTAAGTACACACTGTATATTAAATCAGAAGAATTCCATTTTATTCTAATCTGCCATAGTGAATAATTGCAGAGATGTGGACGAATGGTCCGGAATTTTTTCTAGTATCCATGAAAGGCAAACTATCTACTAATTATTTACAATTATTTTCGTTTAAAACTACAGTGGATCTTTTTATGATGTGCAAACCCGTATTTTTTTATTCATAAACCTACCGAAATTGTAAAAATAAAATGAAAACTGACGTTCGGTGCACAAAAGGGAATAAGCCCTTTCTCTGTTTGTCTCTAGAGACTAACAAGTCCGAATCTCAAGCCGATGTAGTAGATTTAAAACGGGGAAAGTATTCATGTGATGCTCAAAGCTATGAAAGTATCACTTATTTCTTCGTTATTTATTTCACTTTCCCTAAGGAAACGAAAATAAATTGATTTCAGATGGGGGATTCACAGCAAATTGTTGTTTATTACCATAAAATATATTTCATAAAAGTATCTTACATAAAAACGACTTGAAAAAATATGACGAATTAACCACCATTTTATGAATATTTGATATCTTGATAATGTTGAAAATGGAATAATTGAAAGTTTGAAGAAAAAACATATCTAGTAGTAATAAAAATTACCTAGTACAGAGTAGTAGAGCAAAAATTAAACTACAAAAGCGAATAAATTATGTTTCAACAATCAGATAATTATATAATCCTACTATTACGGATCTATAAAAAGTTGGTCTGGATATTTTCCACCCTAGGGTAGTAAATGGTAACATATTCCGATGTCCGGATTAAAATATCTCACGAAATCGTTTGGCTCTCTATTATTTTTGGTTAAATGTGTATAAATAATAAAATTTGCTTACCTGACTACCAGACTTATACTAATGGGCTACTAACGAGTTATAACGGACTATTTACGGTTGCAAAATAAACTACCTACCAGATTTGAAAAACAAGACTGTTTTGAGAACTGACCGCTTTCCAATTTCAGAAATAAAAGGAGGAAAGTTAAACAACATTTAGGCATTACCTACCTAATATTCCGTTGTGTCAGTTGTCTCTATTTTAAAGTGTCTATTCGATTTTTGTGTACTGAAAAATGTGGCACCCATGGGATCAATCTGAAGCTAGTACTTCAACTGGTGGTCGTAGTACCCACTAGTCGACAAATAATACACCCTCATAGGGAACAAATTATATCAAATGCTTATACTTCCCTTCTAGAACGTGGAATGTCCAAGGATCACGCTGTACATGAAAGTGCTTCTTTAACAAAAACACCGCATTTCACAGAGTTTAAGATAGTAAGTAACCCAGTTTTAAAAAGAAAGAAACGAAAAGGCTATGGCTGTGATGTAGATATAAGTCTAAGAACAATATATACTTTGCATAAAGAAGAAATTGTGCCAACATTACATATTTTAATGCAACGGCTTAAAAAGGATAAAACTGGTATCCAGTGTTGCAAAGAGTCTTTAAAGGAGTCTATTTTACAAAACGGATTTAAATTTAAAAAGTTCACTAGTAGCAAAAAAATCATAATGGAATATGTGCGCCTTAAGAAATGAATGGAGATTTGAATATTTATTAGCCATAAACGAATTTGGAGAATATGATAGAACAGTAGTGTATGTGAATGAAAATTGGTTCGATACATACTATATTCCAAACAAAAGTTGTTTAGATTCATCTGTCATGTTGCAAACTAATGCGCCGTCTTATAAAGGAAAACGCATAACGATAATTCAAGCAGAAACCAATAATGGTTTTATATCAAATGCGTTGACTTTATCGGCAAATAATATTAAGTACTGTTTAGTCGATTGTCATGATGATACTACAGCCGAATTATTTGAATGGTGATTACAAAATAAATTCATACCAAATATTCCACCCAACAGTATTATCGCCATGGATAATGCTTGCTAACACAGTCGACGACTAGATAAAACATCATGTTGAAATGACACCAAAGCCACTATACAAGAATATATGTTAAATAATTATATGTAAAATGAGGAAAAGTACACAAAAACAGTTTTACGCAGTTTTTCGAAAAAAGAAGAAATATTTTTGTGATTCATTGGCTGAAAGCTTGGGACACACGGTGCTCAGACTTCATTTAACCCAATTGAACATAAAAGGCATCAGCTTAAGTTAGCAGTTCGAAGAAATAATACTTCTCCAACCTTAAGTTCAACAGTGGTAGGTAGGTAGGCTCTTAGCTGCTAACATGCCTGATAGCAGCGTCCAAGTGTGTTTCCCTTATTAAATTGTTCTCAATTTTCTTGGACCAAAGTTTAATATGTATTTGTGTACAATTTCTTGGGATTCGGTCCTTAGTAATATTTAAAATAGACTCTGAAACATCGTGTATACTCAATTTATTTTAACGTTTCGGCTACAATCCAAGCCTTTATCAAAAACTACAAAAATTGTATATTAGAATAAAATTTTCAAGTCTATGCCTCATTTTCATTAACAAAACAATCAATTGTGTATAGTACTTACATATTTAGAACAGTAATTTTCTCCATTGGAACGTCACAATCGTTAAAAACATTTAAAAACCGCCATATATATATATACATATATATACACACATATATATATATATATATATATATATATATATATATACATTTATATATACACACACACAAATGGATTAGTTATAGAATTATAAATACCTGATAAGAATGTCCAAATTCCAATGTTGAAGTTATCCACACAAATAACCACTATAATATTGTTTCGAAGACAATGTATTCATACCATAACATGAAATATGAAATACACATAAGTGGACAAATAAATATGGGATAAATGCTATCCATATTTCGATTAATATATATGAAAAACTTTGTAAACTCAAAATGTCACGATGACAGTTAAAATGTTGGGATAAAATCGTCAATGTCAATGGTTAAATCAAATAAGAAGAAAAATATGGTGTAAGATACATGTGGTTATACAGCCAATTCGATAAATATAAAGATTCCAATTGACATTAAAAAAAGTTTTCTTATAAATTAATAGAAGTGTAACTGGCAAATAATATAGTTTATAATGTAGATTTAGTTTATAGTACATGTAAAGAAGGTATAACAATTGATAAAATCAATATAAATAAAAAAAAAGAAATGTGATTGGTCAAAACAAATAATCTAAGAGGGATTGAACTTTTTATATATAAAAAAAGAATATCGATACCGGGAGACGGAATAAATAGGGGAGTTTCTTGAGAGATTTTGACAAAGGTTACAGGAATTTTGGGATTCCAGAAAAAAATTATAAAAAACAACCTTAAATTATATTAATTTGACGATTTTACAAAGGAAAGTGAACCAAACCAAAGTAATAAATATTATAAAAGGAAAAATATCAATTTAGAAAAAGTTAATTAAGATAACTTGGAAAGAAACCAAGTAACAATAGAAATTTTAAACAACAAGGAGCAGCATCGCAGTAATGTATAGTAAATTGTGAGAGCAGAGACGTCAGCAAAAACGAAATAAATATGTCACGGATATTCTAAAAGTAAAAATTTTAATATTGAAAAATTTAAATAAAATAACTTGGTAAGAAAAGCACTTAGGAGTGCAGCAGAAGGTACAATTGAACTAGAAGCAACGTTAACGTGAAGTGTCAAAGCTGAGACGTTGGTGAAGAACGGAAGATTGCTGGCGAACGCATATTGAGGGAACATTATTGGTAGAAAACGTCACGGAACAGAGATTAAAAGCATATAAAAATCGGTAACATAATAATTTATTTTCTACAGATTCTAAAAGTTTCAAAATTTCTCTGGAAAGCATTTATCATTAAGATAAATAAATAAATAATGAAATATTCAATTTCAAATCTTAAATAATTTAAAATCAATAATAAGAAAGGTTAAATTTAGATACACATTTCAAAATTACAAAAACTCAACTATAATTAAAATTTTTTAACTTATAAAGAAAATAAAACGACATTAAATTGTGTGAAACTGTTGTTATTGTTTAGTACCGTGTCTGTGTGTTCTTACAGAAAAAAATATTTAATTAAAAGAAAAATAACAGGTATTTGTTTTATTTAAATTGCATCGATAATATATATATATATATATATATATATATATATATATATATATATATATATATATATATATAAATATATATATATATATATATATAATATATATATATATATATATATATATATATATATATTGTAATGTTTTATATATTCATCATTTTTTATTTTTTTTATTTTCATGTAATAATAATAAATAATATAATATTTATTTTAATTTTTTACTCATTATTCTATTGTCCTCATTTAAATTTCATTAGTTCATTCTTTTACTAATACTTTTTCTTTATTGTCCGTATTCACACTTGCTTAGTCCATGATCCCACTAACATTGGTCCATATTTAAATTATCTTAGTCCACTCTATTACTTATACTTTCCCTTTTTAGTATATAATTAATCCAACAGTTTTGAATTTAAAAGTCTACTAACCGTTCATAATTCCAATTTCTTCTAACTATCTCAATCATTACTGACTTCTTAATTTTTCCATATATAAAAATTTCTTTTAAATACACTTTCAATCGCTTAACTTGTTTCTAATTTTTCTTTGTTGTTGACTTTACTTGGATTATAATAATTACTTTCTCGATATCAAACTTGCAAATTTATTACCAATTTAAACTAAACTTTGCGGAGATAAACTTAAAAAGATCTCTCCTCCCGTTAATTCGTAATTATTCAAAAGTCATAATTTTTCTCTCTGACAGTTTGTTATTTATTTTGACAATACTCATCGAGATACTTCTGAGATGACGTTTCATAGACAGATTAATAACGTTGAGAGTTACATTTGATGTATGAAATATATCTGTTATAAATCTGTGTTTCTTTAAGAATCCATTAAAACGTACATTATAATTAATTAAATTAAGTAACGCATAATAATAATATCAATTACAATAACCACAACATTCATCTACTTTATCAATCAACTAATCACTTCATGAATATTTGACAATATAACACAACTTATATCAATTTATTATTATTAGAAAATATATATATATATATATATATATATATATATATAAAACACCGGATTCAAACTATAAATAATCGAAATAAATTGGCGCCCGAGCAGGGACCTGAGTATACAAGGTCCGAGCGAAAGTTTTCTAAGGTATACCCATGAAAATATTATTATTTATTATTGCCTATCATTAATTATATTTAAAAAAAGTTATTGGTGAATGTACTTAAGAAGTGGTAAAAAGAAGCCAGAAATAAAGACTATGGAGGGAGACGCAGAAAGCAATCAAAATATAAATGAATGAAATGTTTTACGTGTAATGGAAGTTATTAAAAATACAAAAGCGACGATGGATAGAAAGAGTGAGGAAAGAGCAGAAGCATTAAGGCAAGATATGAAACAATATTATAGTGGTTATTTGTGTGCATAACTTCAACATTGGAATTTGGACATTCTTATCGGGTATTTTTAATTCTATAACTAATCTATCTGTGTACATGATAATATATGTATATATATATATATATATATATATATATATATATATATAAACAAAATCGAAAAAACCAATTTATTTGGGAGAAGCAGCAAAACGAACGTGTACTCTTATAACATTATATTTCCAATATTTCGACAATGAATATTGTCATCATCAGGGAGCTACAATATAATTAAATACTCAAAAGTTTTGAATAAATGGAAAAACCTAACCTTACTTACAATGAATAAGAAAACTGATCTTAATCATCTTAGTGAAATCTATTCATATTTACTGATGCTAGATAAGAATTACACATCTGTACAGGAATGTTCATTCGATTCTGTTTAGATCACATTCATTTGATAATTTTCTGAATTATAGCTGTTATTTAACAACTGATAAGCTTTTTATGGATTAGTGAGGTTGTTAGTCATCAACCTCATAATCTGTTGATTGTCTTTGTATAATTGCTGTTAATTTTTGAATAATAATAATATTGATGTTAAAATAATTACAATAATAATTTTTCATCTTAAATAATTAACATAATAGTAGAATATAAAAAAAATAATTTTTTCGCTCACCCTATACAATGAGCAAATAATATGTTTATTTGTTGGAGTGGTAGAAATACAAACGTTTTTCACAACTTTTCAGTTGGTAGTCATGATCGATCTTTTGACATGACAGTTCAGTTAACTTCCTTCTGTTATTGTGTAATGTTGCTAAGAAGCACATGTTCGACCTTCAATTTGTCGGCATTTACATTTTCAAAAGTTTTAAATGATTTTAATTATATGTTTGTGGTTCTCATTTACATATTTTTGTGCTGTTATGGTTGATGAATATGCTTGAAGTTTTGGATATTTTCCATCAATACGTACAACCTCGCTAACATTGTAATTAAGGTTAGGTTTTCTCATTTATTCAAAACTTTTAAGTATTTAATTATATTGTAGCTCCCTGATGATGACAATATTCATTGTCGAACTATTGGAAATATAATGTTATAAGAGTGCACGTTCGTTTTGCTGCTTCTCCCAAATAAATTGGTTTTTTCGATTTTGTTTCAAACTAGTCAGCAAAAGACTACTTTCCACTTTCTATATATATATATATATATATATATATATATATATATATATATATATATTATAATTATATTATTTTAATTATTATTTTAGAAGTTTGTATTTTTTATTGTTCGGCTAGCTCATTTAAAAAAATTCGGGGCATGAAAACTATAAACTCTCTTCGGGTTCTGGCATCAATTAATAATTTTAAAACAATTTATTATCTGTTTTCTTTAATATTTAATGTAAACAAATTCAATTACTATACACTATTACTGTTAAGAATAGTCTAGAACCAACCCTTGTTGTCGCAAATACTAATAATCGGCCGTGGTCAATGAAAATACCGAAATGTTAAACAAAAATTTAATAGCAAATGATATTAAAATTAGGAAAGAGAATTACACATATATTTTACAAAAATAAGCATTTAACGAGGATTATCTAGGAAGAAATGTAATGTTTAAATTTAAATTTTTACAGTTACAATTACTATTATTCTGGACAGGTAAGTTTCAGTTTTAATATTTATCTCGATACCTATTCTAAACATCTTCATTCATTGTCTCAGAGAGGCCAACAAACAGATCACTGGGACGTTCTTTTAATTCATATTATTACGTCAAAACTAGACACATCGACATTACGGGCATGGGAGAATAATAAATCTGATGCAAACAAAGAAGTACCGAGTTGGTAAAAACCTTTTAAAAATCGCGCGCGGAAACTTTAGAGGCGTATCAGGCAGATAGGCAAAGTTCATCAAACTTTAAACATACACATAATACACGCGGCTTTTATGCATCTAATCAATCATATAATAATTATAATAAGACATATTCTCCCAGTTACCATATCTGGTACATATCTTCCCCTTGGAACTATTCACGGAGACGCCTAGTACCGATCCAGGTTTGATCTTGCGACTAGTTATAAAATATCTCCCAACCACACATCAGGCTACGTGTGAATCATAGTTTCGTTCATCAGGATACAATCAAAGCCTCACTTCCATAATTGATTGAAAATTTAATTCGACTTATAATTGTTCAAAGGCACTACAGTTAAAACTTCAAATTAGTCATATCACGCATTCTACAATTTATAACTATACAACGTTACTACAGTTTAAACTTTAATCCATTTAATTCAGTCATATCACGCATTCTACAATTAATAAGGTTGCTTGACTATTATGATTCCCCCTTTCCCTCTTGCATTCGAGTCATATGGGTTGCCAATTATGGTTGGTGTTACTTGCTAGCATGCCTGTCCACCCCTGATTACTACAATAGTTAAACTCCCCCAGGGATGAATTTAAGACCAATTGTTTTTGTTTATTTTATCACTTAACTATATGGGTTTACTTCGCTTGGTTTCTGACTGGCTGGGGAATACATTTAACCCTAAACTTACTTCTCTTTGAATTATTTTGATATCTATGGATTAGACAACCAGTTGGGGTGATTGCTTGTCATCAAAGTTTGATGATTTTAACCATAACTGTAACTTCATTCTCAAAATTTTTTCAAATGTCAATTTACTATTTGTAATATTTTCTAGTTTTGAAACATAATTTGATTCAATGTTCATCTTAAGATCACGTTGTAATATTTGCCACTCATTGTGGTCCTGTACACTTGCATATTAGCCACCATCTACCAAAGTCCAACTTGCCATCAGTTTAGACAGGATATCATTTAGTTGGTAATGTTCATTACAAGTATTTGTATGGTTTTATTATTTTATCCACTGATGCAGAACAAGTGTACAATTTTATGTTTTCAGACTCCTTTAGTAATTTTTTTGACATAAGTTAAATTTTTTAAATTATTTTTTTTTATTAGTCGACATTTGTAATTTTATAGGACAGCTTTGACATTGGCCTAGTGGCTGAAAGCTCTTAACTGGATTTTATAACAAACTGCACACTTAATACTCGTTGTTTCATTTATTGAATTGATATTTAATGTAGTCACTATATTCAAATAATTATATTATATAGAATACCTAGACATTCTATACAATGCCTAAAGTTAACCAGGTAAAGTATGAAATCGTAAGTATTTCAGACTTTGCCTAGATCCTCTACACTTCAGGTATAGTTTGGAATACTCTCGGTCTCACGGTTTTCAGGTTATAACTTGTCGCCTCACCCACCCTCTCTCTCTACTCACTGTGACGCTCAGTACTCTGTCAGTCGTTTCTGTGGTCAGTGCTATTAGTTTTGTGTAATGAACTTGACGAGTCAATTTGTCTGACTATTCAAAATGTCGCCAGTGCTAATCGTTTATCGCGCATGAACATTCGTTTTTCTGCTATAGTTGCTAAAGTTCAGAACAAAGTGCGATTAAGAAAAAACATTGTGTTTCTGACTGAAAATAGCTACAAGAAGTTGATGACAGAGGTTAGGGAGGCTAAGATCAGACTAAGAAAGGAGGCTAGGCACTACCGGCTACTCAACAGTTACGATGTAATGATTGTAGAGAATACACAACAATAAATGCATCCACCTAAACAAGGAGACGGTGTTGTTTAATCTTATGTCCATGATTGAAATGTATTTCAAGTGCTTCCTTAGTCACCGATCACGGTGGAATAGACATAATGTTAAAAAACTAGACATTAGGTAGAAAAATGTTACACGTCATGATATCGAGCTCTACATTATTTTGTGAGAGCTTTGTCAGAAAAACAAAAAGGTTTGTACAAAGGGGTTGCTGTTAAGCCAGTGATTTCTTCTGAATTTAACTTTCGTTGCCACGTATATTTAATTGATTTTCAAGCACAACCAGAGAGGGAATTTAAATTTACTATGGTGTATTCAGATGAGTTGACGAAACCACTATTGTCTTAAATTAAAAACGGCTGAAAAAGTAGCCTATCACTTGGTTGATATTTTTACTCTCACATGAGCGCCATCTATATTGCAGTCTGATAATTGATGGGAGTTCTCATTCTCTCATTCTCATTATAGTTAACGATTCAAAAAGATACTAGCCTACATTAAGAATTATTCATGCCAAACCAATATATTCATAGCATGATTTCAACGTGGATGCAAGACGAAAAAACTAACCACTGAAGTGAAGCGAACACCCTATGAAGTTCTCTTTGATTATGAGGTAAACGTCGATCTTACAACATACTGTATAACCCAAAACGTACTGGATGGTATTCAGAGTGGAGAGGATTTGGGAAGAATTGTTAATAATGTCTACATCTCAGAACCACAGTCAGTGCCACAAAGTCTCGTGCCTACTTCCCAAACCGATCAAACAGCATTTATTCCAGACTAGGGCGTGTGGCGATAGTACAAATGGAGATATTGACCATGTCGAAACAAAACTGTTTTGTGTTTCAATGTGGAAAATATAAATGGAGAGAGTAAAAGTTCCAAATTTTCCCTCGAAAAACAGGCAAAATAAAATGAAAGCAGATTCCGACAAAAAATTTCCCTCGGTCACCTCGTGTTCCCATCCCAGAGGTTGACAAAGTTAACTGTTTGACTAAAAAGCTTTATGAGAGTTAAGAGGTTCATGGCTGTGTAAGGTGATGTTGTAAAACCAAATGCCAGACCAAAAATGTGCTTGCGTTAAAAACAAGAGACAATGCAATTTAAAGTGCCACAGTTATCTTTCTTGCTGTAATAAGTAGTCAGTTTTAGGTAATAATTATTACAATTCTTATTTTGTCAATAAACCACAATAATTTTCTCTTAAAATGCATTCAGTTCTTACTTTGCCTAACACTTCCATGGGCATTCTATGGAATGCCTAGAGATTATACTAGGCAACGTGAATGAAAATTCAACATAATGATGCTATTCCATACTTTGCCCAAAACGCTTAGGTATTGTATAGAATGTCTAGGTATTCTATAGACTGCCTGGATTTCTTACTTTGCTGGTAACACATCCACTTGGAAAATGTGACCGTTATAATGGTATAATAATTAGATTTATTCATATATTTAACCAAATATAGGTGCATATTTGCTTAAATACAAGTTACCGACAAATAATCACATTGTGTGCGTTATCTGAGGCATATAAAATAATCAAAGAAAATGTTTAGAGTCATAATATTGCATCATTACAAACATATCATGAATATTCACAAAACTAGGCTGTCTTCCCTAATTCATCCTTAAATTTTATTACAGTTCCGCAGCCGCTGTTAAAATAACGACAAACCAGTTTTCATGACCTATTTGGTGTTCCCAAATGTAATTTTATTACATAAGTAAACAAGAGATGAGAGGTTTTGCGCGTTTCCCTAAATGGCTGTGGTTAAAAATTTCGAAAGAAAACTTCCTAATATGAATTACATGGTTTATATAAATATTTTTTCTGATTAGCACCGTTTGTTGCTCGTTTTCATATCTTTAATTCCAAAAGTTGCGAAACATGGAAACCCCTCAATTATAACCGTAGAACTTAAAGCTTAAAGTTACTATACAGTGCGTCCATTATTGGGTAAATAAATAGTAAGATGAAAAAATACTGGAATAACTCGACTTTTGATTCTAATACACTATTATCAAAGAATAATCTATGATACAGAGTAAATAACATTTGAATGATGACGTCAGCAATAGTTTTTTAAATGGAACACCTCCATTTTTTCTATTTACGGATTTCCATTGCAGATGATTCCAAAAATGTACCACAAGCTGATTCAAAATGGTACATGGTGAACAAAAACGGAAACATTGTTTAATATTTTAACTTTGTATCAATCCGCTTTCATAAGTAATCCTTTTATTGTGTAAATAAAACTGAGTCCCCTCCGAATCCGCAGAAAACTGTCATAAATATCCACATTGTTAATCTAATAGTAGGAGATCCGGCTGAAAATTCCTACGTTCATCGAGTATATAATCAAAATCAATTTTTTTTATTCGATTATGTAAGGGACAATGTGTTTTGGCAGCGTTGCCTAATTAAAAGGCCTGCTAGTTTTTTTAATTAAATTAATATTAATTGACTTTTTGGAAAAAATTTGATTTACCAGTTATTAAAATGGACTGCTCTCAACTTCATAGGCATAGCTGTAGATAACTTAAAAAGTGATAGTTGTCGTCGCTCACTAGGCCGCAACCTCTTCGCAGCCAGGTGTGAACAGGTATTATTTTGTTACATTTATACGTTCATGACGTATATTCATCAATTATACGAGGCTTTGGCCAGTATATATCTCGAAAACTATTTCAACTACGATATTGCACAAGAAATTCACTTAGAAGATTTGAATGATGCATTAATGAAGTTCGACATCAAATTGAGCATCAACTGTAGTGTTATTGTATTCCAATTCTTTTTGTTTATCAGCTCTCTTGGTTTTTCAAATAAAAAACGTTTATAAAAATTTGTTTGTCGTTTCTAAGTACTTACGGCGTTCTCAACTTACGGCGCCAGCACGATTGACGATTTCAAATAATACAAAAAATAGTATAACTAATAAATCATGTTTTAGTTCTATTATAAAATTTGAATAAAATAAGACTATTTATAAAAAACAATATGGTCGGTTTTTTAAGTAGAAAAAACGTATTTTATACTTCATATTTGAAAAATATTCGATTTTATTCAAGATTTTTATTATGGATCACGTATTAAGTTATTATTCAGTAAATACGACAGCGTTTAGAAGTATGAAAATGAGATGAGCCATTAAAAAAGTGATTAAATAATTATTAAAGCTTAAATTACCATTTTTTACCACTTATTCAAAATCAGTTTCGTTACTGCTCTCATTTGTCTATCAGCTGTTTATCGTTATCCTTGTCTAACAAATTATGTAGCGCGCTAACTCTCTTTCACTCTCAATGAGCCTTAACAGCTAGCAACCCCTATCGCGGCCAATTTTACATAAAAAATTAATTTTCTTTAATATACAATTAAGGGATATACGTCATAAACGTATAAATACTCGAATATCAAAATAATATCTGCTTACTTCTGAATGCGAAGAGGACTAAAGACTGCTAAACCAATGACTGAAAACAATAATTTGCGAACACCAGAGGATTATCAAACTAATGAAAACTCTTGGAGTTTAAAATTGATGCTATTACTGGACTAGCGTTGAACGAGAGAAGCAGGAGTCATTATAGAAAATAGTTACTCTGTAAAAACACCAAATGAAAAATGTGTGTGCCATGTCTCAACAGTTACTTTCAGTAACGCCTGAAAAAAAATTGAGAATTCTTGCTCTGGCCCTGTAAATAAAGAAGGTAGTACCATTCAGGGTGTACCGGTTCCATCAAACCAGAAGAACTTAGGGTATATCTATAACAAGAACACAAACAAAGATAAAACAAAGTCACAAATCTGAAATTCTCACCAGTACACCCTATAAGTAAAACCTGGAAAAAAAGCAGTAAGTAGATAAAAAAGCCAATATTGTTAAAAAACTAATTGTAGAACCGGATATGATATCAAAGAAGAGGATAAAGAAGTCGCAAAAGCGAATTCAACAGATTGGATTCAATGTAGAATGTGCGAAAAATGGTGGCATGAAGACTATCCAACATAATGTTGAGGGTCACTTTACATTGATTTATGCACAAAACAATTCGTACGTACTCTTATAAACATCTTGCGTACTCTGGTACCTTTTGGCATGTAAGAGTACCTACGCATTCTAATTTAGTCGAAAAACGATCGTTAATTGTAGTTATTGGTAAACAATTGCATTTTTGTTATAAACTAAATATTTCTAAACATATTATATTATCATTACAATAACCAGTATTTAGTAAATACAATTTTTTTTGGGTGATCGAATAAAATTGCTTAAGCGCATACTCTTGTGTACTTTCGCCCTATATCTCGCGTTTTGGGTTTAGTAAATACCTTCGCCATCTCAACAAGTTTTTTTTTAACCCTATAGTCCTATTTTTGGTGAAACTAATAATGAGGGATTTATAAAGATTACGATAGTTTACATCAAATCAATGATTACACGCAAAAATATTCCTTGTAATAAATAAACTGGCAATAGCTGCTTCTCGACCATGTCCGATATTTACAAGCAAAGGTAAATATACCAAAATCTAGTAAATCCTTGGGGAATCAAGTTCCACTGAATTTTATGGAGATTAACGAGTGAATTTTTATTTCGAGTCACGTTTCAATACGCCTGTACCTACTAAAAAATTTTATGAATCGTTTTTAATGCACATAACCTTTTTCATCACTTTTGTATGTTTTATTTCCTCAAAATATTTGAGTTCCGAGTGAAAAACGACAAAATTGTTATGAAAGTTCAATAAATATCTTTAATTTTAATAATAATACCACAAATGTATGCAAATATTCGGACAAAAATTGATTTAACAATTAATTTTGAGAAGCAGTGTGCATACTTTTGAGGTTAGTATCTAAAAAATAAATTCTTTGTATGAAATGTGCAGAGTTTAATCATAGTAAAATTATGAAATCAAAGCTAACCTATGACTTATTAATTGTCACTTGTTAGCTGGTTCTACAGGTCGCTGTAACCTGTACCTATAGTGATACTAGCGCCATCCCTTGACCGGCCGCGGGTTATTTATTGCTATTTGGTATATTCAAGAAATTTCATATTACCTAACAACCCTGAAATTATATTATATTATAGATATGTTGATGATATATTCTGCTCAATATATGGTGTCACGTATACTGCCAATACAATACATCACAAAATTCACCCTAATATCAAGTTTACTCTTGAAGTGGAAGCCTGAGGAGCTTTGAATTTTATTGACCTCACTGTCCTGATATCCTTAATATTTATCATAAGCCAACTCAAACTGACCATGCAGTAGATGTGACTTCCAACCACTCATTTCAACATAAATTGTCAGCTTTCCATTGTTACATTGTCACGTGAGTTTTCCCCGGCCTGGGACTCTATTTTTTATTACCTCAATTGGGATAAGGTGAATCAGTAACAAAAATTTCGGGAAAAATGGATTTATTTACCACAAAATTAAACTCACATAAACCATGTATTCACAATACAATACGAATAGAAATCAGTCTCACGATAAAAATGTCCAACTCAAGATTTCATATATATATATAGAAAATAAGTTAAGAGACTTGGGATGTACAGCTCTCAGCGATATCAGCGGTTTTCTTAACCCGTCGGTGGTCTGTACTCTGGAAGGTAGTGACTTCTTGTACAAGAGCGGGTGCAGATGTCCACTTGCGAGCTGCAGAGCAGCTAAACAGAGTATTACCACGCACAAAGTATATTTGCAGAGTGAGAATTATATTTGCATCTAATCGAGCAACGATACTATATAGGAAGAAGACAGCGTCGAAGCAGAATTCACCGATTAAATAGGAACTTGCAAATGTAAAAACGGTCTTTTGACTCGTTTTTAAAATATCGAAGTGATAATAATAATAATTTTGAATTGGAGGTGGGTGTAACTGAAGAATAAGTAACGTTCCGAAATAATTTACGAACAATACGTAACATTTCGATAGCCATGTTACGACATTCATCGACTTTTAAACACCCCACCTTCTGATCTTAATTATAAAAATGAACTAAACATCAATAAAGAAATAGCTGTCAACAACGGATATAAACATACTTTGATAGATCAACTAATCAATCAAATAAAATTGAAAAATATAAAAAAGCTAGCCTATCCCACAATTTCTTCGAATGAACAACTTTTTGTGGCTGCCCCTTTTTTAAATCAAAGGTTGGCCAACAATATTTCCAAAATATTCCACAATATTTCAGATAATTTTAAAATTTCTTTCCTATGAGTGACTTAGAGAGTTTATGGAGTGAAACAATGAACTATCACTTCGAAAACCAGAACCAGCGAGCCTTTCTCGTGGAACAGCTTTTAACCAGCATACTGTAGGAGAATTTTACAATTTACTTGGCGAAGTACTACTCCGAGATCAATTTGAACCAGATTCAATATACAACTGTGACGAGACTGGCGCCCAGACTATCCACAAACCTAGCAAAATCATTTCAAAAAAAGGACAAAAACAAGTATCCAAAGTTATTTTAGGAGAACGACGCCAGACACTTACAGTCCTGTGTACCATACGTGCCATAAGGAATTCTATTCCTCCTTTTTTGTTTTCCCGCGTGTTCGTGAACAAGATTATATGACCATTGGTGCACCACCAGGATCCAAAGCTGCTACTCATCCAAGCGGTTGGATGACATCTGAAAATTTCGAATTATATCTGTCACATTTCATAAAATTCGCAAAATGTAGCAAAGTTAAGAAATCCTCACTTATTTTGGATAATCACAACAGCCGCATATCCTCTGGTGGTCTAGATATATGCAAGCAAAATGCATCTTTTTATTAACCATACCGCCACACACAAGTCACCGCTTGCAACCACTTGCAGTTGCGGTACACGGTCCGTTCAAAACGTTTTTCAATGGAGCTTGCGATGAATTTAATGGTAAGAAATCCTGGCCAAACTATTTGTTTGACAGATATTGCCGCGCTTGTTGGTACTGCATATCAGCGAGCTTATACTCCACTGAATATTAGCAAAGGGTTTTCTCAAACTGGTATCTACTCATACAATTCTCACCAATTCAGTGATCACGACTTCCTCACTGCAAAGGTTACTGACCGACCTGATCCTCATCAGTCACAAAGTGATACATTTAATGATACGCTGGAATTACCTGTCGGCAGAGAACGTACCCCAGAATCTACTCCTAGGCCGAAGCCTGAACCTTCCTGCTCATACAAGACTCCCCAAGAAATAAAGCCATTGCCGCAGGCACCACCAAAAAAACAACAAACATCAGGAACAAAAACTTGCAAAAACAAAAGTTCTCACTGATACCCCAAATATGGAAGAAATCAAAAATGACTATGAAAAAAGGCAAGAGCAGAGAAACAAGGGTAAATTTAAAAGAAACCTTATGGGAACTAACAATGTTGTTAAAGTAAAGAAACAAAGAGACATTGAAGGGGAATCTGAATCTGATAATTATCTATTCGATCCATCATCATCGGATGAAATAACTGATATAGAAGACCAAATAGAAAATGAGAAAGTAGAAGATTATTTTATTAGAGGAGTAGTAAACTTAAAGGACTATGTTCTAGTAACATTTACAACAAAAAAGACAATAGAGCACTATGTTGGACAAGTTATAGAAAAAGTGGGAGAAGAATATTTAATAAATTTTATGCGGCGGAAGAAGCCTGGATGCCGTTTCGTATATCCTGACGTGGAAGACCAAGGTCTAGTTTCTGAAAAAGATGTTATGAAGCTACCAACACCAAATTTTAGGTGGGACTGCCAAATCCACAAGAAAATTATCATTTGCCATCAAATTTAATAAATTTTACAATGTCAATTAATAATGAGTACTTTTAGGTCTAATAAATTTTATGGTTTGGCGTATTTTATGGTTTATCTATTTTGTATCAAACTTCCTTTACACCGTATCAAAGCTCCCTTACCATGAGAGGGTTGATACACTTTACAGTTTTTAAAAAAATAACAGGTATCTCCTACCATAATCTAATCTGACATGTTTTAACTGCCTACAATTAATTGCAACTTAGTTGGCTATAAAAGGCCGCACATACCGATTTCATTGAATGAAAATTTATTTCAATTTCCTAGGTCAAGGATTAACCGTATCAACCCTCCCTAGTCTCCCCTAAAATGAGGTTATACTCTTCATATATCTCCATTGTCTAGAGAGCATGATACAAAGACTAAAGAACGTAATTACTTTTCAGACGAGATGGCAATATTTTCATTTCTTAATGTGTAAATTAAATCAGGAGCCAAAAATATCATCAGTTTAGTGTCTACTTATTTATTTGATATTTTTTGATGTTTTGGCCATTTGACCGAGTCCATTAGCCTAACCTATTTCTGATTTACTTTGGAATATTAGTAAATATCTGAAGAGTAAGATGGTTTACTAACTTTACATATATTTAATTGTACAATAGTTTTTTAACAGTATTTATTATTATTATCTTCTTTCTTCTGACTTGATCAAGTGGTGTTTCTTTTCTGGGATGACAGGTTGTACCAGGTCGTCTCAGAGTCTATTGCTTGAATTCAGGAACGATCGCACAATATCACATGTTTTTAGGATGACAGACTTTTGTATGTTTGTATGGGTATTTGGGTGAAGACCTAGTTGTTCAAGGTGTGAATTAAAGGCGTGTGGAGTGATGCCTGTGGTTGAAATGATGAACTGTATTATTTTTACTTTTTTCTTTTTCCAAATTGTCTGAATTTCTAAGGATAATTCAGTATACTTCGCTATTTTTTCTCTGTATTTCAATTGGATGTTGGGGTCGTTAGGAATTGATATGTCTATGATATAGGTGATTTGCTCTTTTTTATTACGAATAACGATGTCCTGTCTGTTGCATTTTATTGTTTTGTCTGTACGGATTTCTACATCCCAGTATAGTTTGTATTGGTTGGAGTCTATGATTGTGGTTGGGGTGTATTTGTAGTAGGGTATTGCCTCTGTTATGAGTCCATATGTCTTTGCAAGGGCTTGGTGAATAATTTTTCCTGCCATGTGTCGCGGTATATTCTGTGCCTGCTAAGACTTTACATCCTCTGGTTATATGGTCTATGGTCTCGTTAAATTGGTGACATTTTCTGCATTTATCGGTCTGTATTTTTGAGTCTCTTATTATATATTTTTGATAATTACGTGTGGCTATGACCTGATCTTGTATTGCGATGAGAAAGCCTTCTGTTTCAGGGAAAAGTCTTCCTTCTGTAAGCCATTTATAAGAGAGTTTTTTTGATATGTGATCATGTACGGTGTTTTCCATGTAGCTGCTTTGTCTTCCATGAAATCAGATTTTCTTCTATATTTTGTGATGGAGTGTAAGTATCCAATGGGAGATTGGATGTTAATAGATCAAGTGGGGTATAATTTTTGTCAGCTCTGCAAACTGCTTGGTGAAGGGATGTTTGTTTATTTAGAAAGAATTTCCGGAGCTGTTGTATCTGTCCTTTATGTAATTCTTGAATATCTATCATACCTCTTCCTCCATCCTTTCTGCTAATTGTTATTCTTTCTTTACATAAGTTGGGATGGTGTTTTCTGTGTCTGGTGAGCTCTGATCTAGTAAGGGTATGGATGTTTCCAGATCTGTTCGGGTCCATTTGATTATGCCAAACCAGTATGTTAATATTGGCATTGCATATGTGTTTACGGCTTTAAAAAGGTTACGGGAATTGAGTGGCGTTTTCAATATTGCCAGTAATCTTTGTTTGTATCGTTTAATCCTATTTTTATATCGGCATGGTTTATTTTAGTATTTTGTTGGAATCCAAGGTATTTGTATGTTTCATTTTCTGTCATGTCTAGGATTTCGTTGTTTAGGGTTTCTTTGTGTTCGCTTTCTTTCCATTTTCCTTTTTCGATATGTAGTGTTTTGCATTTACTTATACCTAATTACATTTGTATATCAGTTGTAAATGTTTCTGTGATCTTAAGCAGCCGTTTAAATTGTGTTGTAGTTGGTGCGTAGATTTTTATATCATATATGTATAGTAGGTGGTTGTTTTTATGTTGTTCCATTATTTGATATTTCATGTTAAAGCCGTATTGGGAATTATTTAGAGGATTAGAGAGTGGGTTTAGGCACATACAGAACCACAAAGCACTTAGTTTTTTTTGCATTTGCTCAGAAAAATCTCGTCTGGATTCACTGCTGAGCAGGGATCAATTCGAGAGGCCTCTAAGGCAGATTTGATTTAACTGCTGAACACGAGTACGAAGGAGAGGTTTTCGGATTCTACTGTTAATCTATTTTATCTGAAAATTTGATTTCGTACAATAGGCTGTTGTTTTGTTAGTAAAACCTTAGTTAGAACATTTAGAGTCTATTTTATCTGAGTATTTAATCCTGCTCAATAGGCCATTGTACTGTTAAGAAAATTTAGTTCTTTTGCATTTGTTTAGAAAAATCTCGTCTGGATTCGCTGCTGAGCGGGGATCAATTCGAGAGGTCTCTAAGGCAGATTTGATTTAAGAGATACGAAATAATCTCGAAAGTATTCGCTGCTGAGCAGGAGTACGAAGGAGAGATTTTCGGATTCTACTGTTAATCTATTTTATCTGAAAATTTGATTTTGTACAATAGGCCAATGTTTTGTTAGTAAAACCTTAGTTAGAACATCTAGAGTCTATTTTATCTGAGTATTTAATCCCGCTCAATAGGCCGTTGTACTGTTAAGAAAATTTAGTTCTTTTGCATTTGCTTAGAAAAATCTCGTCTGGATTCGCTGCTGAGCAGGGATCAATTCGAGAGGCCTCTAAGGCAGATTTGATTTAAGAGATACGAAATAATCTCGGAAGTATTCGCTGCTGAGCAGGAGAACGAAGGAGAGGTTTTCGCATTCTGCTGGTAGTTTTCTTTATCTGGAATATTTTATTTCGTACGATAGGCCGTTGTGTTGATCAGTAAAACCTAGTTTAGTTGAATCTAGTGAAATCGCTAAGAAATTCCGGTGGCTATTGAGATTAAACCGGCAGCCGACACTAGTTAATTGATTATTTTCCTCCGCTTTATTTAATAAGTACACAAATACTAGGAACCGATTTAGTACGCTCTGTTAGTGCAATCATAATGCTTTCTCTGTGCATTTTGACATATTATCACTAGAAACTTTGTATTGTTTTCACCTGCTACGTACTAGTAGAATTCTGCACGTTATTTTCCGCCTCCGTTGTAAAATAGCTAGAATATTTATTGCTTGGTGTCAGTCCGCTTTTGGTTTTATTATTAACGTAGATCTTTAGTAGTAGATTTTGATATTTTTGTAAAACACTAAAATTGGTTTAATTTCTCATTTATGTAAAATTCAATTTTGTTTGTGGAATTAAAATTTATAATTTCTCCAGTAGCGAGTAGTTTCATTTTCTGATAGTGGTAAGCAATTAAAGCCTGTTTTCACACTACGTATCCGGAAAGGTCCATAACAACAGACCCCTGGAATTACTGAACCTCCATCTGTGGCTACCTTGGTAACTCTCGACGCCGTATTTTCGAGAGTTCGGTGGAGTAAACCACCCCAAAAATCTGGCGCCCGAGGAAATCTAGGAAGTACCGAAGCCGTCGGTGTCATAGTGACGTCAGTAATTCTTCTGAGGAAAGAAAGCACGTTACAATACTCAAAGAAATATTTCAACCCAATGTAGATACACATTAGCCTACTTATGCTGGAAATATGCTAAGGAATTAATCGTGAAATATCCCCAGCAAATGCTAGAGATATAAATATTCTTCAATTACTATGTACAATGAGGGTGTAGATATTATTTAGGTCAATGAAGATATGAAACATTCCCTAAAAAGAAAAGAATTTCATGTGTCGTTTATTTTTCTATTGATACTGCGGTATATGAAGACTTTTCGTCTTTAAATTGGAATAAAACCAAGATAAACATTTCTAATGTCATTTAAAAATTGGTAAGATATTTTTACACCTATAATGTTTAAATATGAGTAAGATGGATGCGTATATGGCAGCATTCAAAGTAGTTTATTTTTATCTTTTTCGCGACCGATAATAAAAGTCGCAGGTCGCAAGTGGCCCGCGGACTGCTAGTTGGAGAACCCTGACTTAGAATATACATGGTGCTTAAACAATTCACTGTTTGTTAATCGAATTAACTGCTCTGATGATGGATTATAATGACCGTAAGGACAACTTAGTGCACCATCCAAACCATTATTTCAACAATTACGAAACAAACTAACTACTAAGCATCGGTCAGTTTTCATTATTTGTCAGATAAAACAAATGTTGCCAACCCAAAGATATAAACCTCCAAAAAATATCCTGTATGTAGTTTGTATTATTTAGATTTTTTCCAAACTCATATCTTTAAAACCAGCCCGAGATGCCCGCGATGCAATCAGGAAGAAACTACAAGCATATACGTTTAAACTAAAGTCCAGTTCAGTTTAGTTAAATTTGTTTGAAGTTAACAAAATAACATTGCTATGGGATGAAAATACTCCTGAAGGTCTTATGCATAAAATTTACCATATTACTGCTGTAGAATTAGCGTCGCGAGAAGGAGAGGCAGTTGCTTGTCTGCTGGATTTTTTTCAAATCGAGAAAAATAATTATGACTCTCCAACAAACCGCATTGAATACAATCCGGTATTTAGTAAGAAGTGCCAAAGTGGTTCTAAAAGATGTACAAGTAGAAAATGGTTTGTTTCCAATAGTGAAAGACAAAACTACTCTGTACGTTCTTTTAATAAACTGATATCAATGCGAAGCGACAATATTACCTCACCACGACTGTTCTTAAAACCCAATCGACAGTGGAAAAATGGAACTGACAAATGGTACAATAATGTACCTGTTTGAAGAAATACAATGAATGGATGGACTAAATTTGCTGCTGAGGCAATGAGCTTGATTGTAAAGAACAAGAAGATAACAAATCGAATAGATCAACTGCTGTTAGCAAATAGGCAAACAGTGGTGTAGGAGAACAACAATTGCTGAAACTGGTCATAACAATCAATATTCTACGAAAACATACTTAAATCTCGATCAAGAACACCACAACAAGATCATAAAGATTATGCGACGTAATAAATCTTCTATAGTAGAGAACAACAAAGAATCTAATGTTAAGTTAAGTTTTAATAATTGTACTGTCACTCACTGTACTTTCAATAAATAAACATATGTTTCAGTGTGTTGAGTTATAAATTTTTTTAATAAAAAATTTTCCGCCGAATATCCCTCCGACATTGACAAATGCCTCACAGTTCTTAGCTTTCGGATTCGGACTGTTACCAAGGAACGAGCTTTCGATCGTTATAAAATTGTCTGGTCTATTATCAATGTCCTAGGGATATTACTACTGAAAATTGAATCTTATATTGTCTTTGTTTTTCTAGAAGTGTAAATAAATATTTAGTGCAGTCTAATGCATAAATTCTAGTAACTCTTCCTCTTCAGAATTAAACGACGATTTTAGGTCACCATTTTCTCAAGCAATGTTGAAGAAAGATACAATCAAAATAATTAACATATATAGTTTATTTACGATAAAAAGACTATGACGTTGCAAAACAAAATATTGTGATGTTGCCAAGCTGTAGTTTTTTCCTTTACTTAACGAGAACTAGAAAAGTCAATCTGATGTTAGATTGACAGTTCTTCTTTTTCATTGTTCCGTGCCTCGTAGGGCGTAAGTCAAAAATATTTATTTAAGAATAAAAGGCTTGTATGATAGACTTGATTGATTTAATATAAATATTTATTCATGAAAAACTATGGATAAGATACAAGAAACAGTAACCAATCATTCTATATTCGAATTAACATTTAATTATTTTACATAGAAGAGGGTTAAATGACGAACTGTGGGTCATTATACCTTATTCTATGCTCTATAGAACCATCTTCAAGAGCACTGCAGGGGTTTACGCTAAAAGTAATCAATACAAGCTGTAATCATCTTCATGCAAATTTAAATATTGTTTCTTTATACAATATCTATTATATTTGTTATAATAAAAATAGAATGGAGAAGAAAAATATTGATACACAAAATAAAGTTTTGTTACAAGATATAAAAATAAATACTCTCCCATTTCATCAGTATTATTTATGTAGAGATACTGTGGTCGTTGTTTTAATTTGTGCATTATGAAATAAGTGTACCTAATTAATTTGATAACACTTATTAGTGATTTTGAAAAGGTGGAAATAAAGCAAACTGGATAAAAATATACGAAAAATAAAACACAAGATTCCACAACGCCGCTACAAAATCATCACTATCTTCATCGTCACTGTCAAAATTAATAATAAGTGGAGGCACATCCTGTCTATCAAATACTACTTCTCTATCCCACCCATCTTGTATACTTTTTTAGTGTGCTCTACTGTCTTTGACCAAATATCAGGAGACCCTTTTTCCATACACATATTGCTTGTTCTGTTAAAGAACCATCAGTTCCCACATGATCTCTATAAAAAATTTTAACTATGCGCCAAATATGTTCAATTGGGTTGAAGGTACAGTGGTAAGGGGGAAGTCGAAGCACTTTGTGACCATATTTTTCAGATAATATGTCAGCTTCATATACTGTTGGCGGTTTATTCCTACAAAAATGCATATATTTAAACAAAATAAGTTATCTAAGTATTACCATATTATATTGAAAAACTTACCGTTGTACTAAATTCAATAATTGGGTTTTGAGGAAAGTATTTTCTAAAGGAATATAATTTTGTATCAACCAGTTCTGTATATCAGCCTTTTTGGTAGCTGTTGTTGGTACTTGTACTTTATTGATCACTGTACTGTGATGACTTGCATTATCCATTACAATTGTGGCAGGTTCTTCCAAGTTCACTAAAAGCTGGTATTCAATCCAATGCAAAAATAAACGGTTTTAAAGATTAAAACTAACTTTTCCGCATCTGTGGCCCTGAACAATATTCTATCATAAAAGTGTTACTTGTATACACTTAGGGGGATGTATCGTGCTAACAAATCGAAATTTCTCCAAAAATAACCAAAAAGTTAGTATATCTGGATTTATAGGACCCGCTATACTCGCTCTAGTCAACTGAAATTCAATAGGGTGCATCTTTGAGACACCTTGAACAATATTCAATAATAAAAATGATCAATCGTATACTCTCTGGAGGCTGTATCGTGCTAACAAACTGGAAACTCTCCAAAAATGCCAAAAATGTGGTACTCCAAGTACCATAGCACCCGTTGTATCTGCTTTAGTCAGCTTACTATCCATAGGGTTCATATTTGAGACGACCTGAATAATATCCGATTATAAAATTGGTCACTTGTATATACTCCGGAGGCTGTATCGTGCTAACAAGCTGAAATTTCTCCAAAAATGACAAAAATGTCGTACTTAAACTACTGTAGCACCTGTTGTATTGACTCTGGTGAGCTAAAAATTAATAGGGTTCATCAGTGAGTTGTCCTGAATAATATTCAATTATAAAATTGGTGACTTGTTGAACTCCGGAGACTGTATCGTGCTCACAAACTGAAACTTCTCAAAAAATGACAAAATGTCGTACTTCAAGTACCATAGCATCCGTTGTACTGGCTCTGGTGAGCTGAAAATCAATAGGGTTCATTTGTGCTATGTCCTTAACAATATTCCATCATAAAATTGGTGACTTATTGCACTCCGGAGGCTGTATCGTGCTAACAAGACATGTAAGGAAAAGTGGCCGACGACAACGACGACGCCATACACACAGAATTTTTTTTCTAAAAACCGTTTCTTCGTGTCGTTGCTGATGGGAAACGTGAAAGTAACTCAAAAAAAATTTCAAAATTCCAACTTTTTTTGGGGTAAACCAGCACTTTTCTCGCATATTAGATAGGTTGGCGAAAAGTGAAATTTCTCGGTTCATTTCACCGTGGTAATCACCATCTTGTTTTTTCGAAGAAAAAACCAGCCCTGCTTCAGGAATAAATCCAGAAGAGGAACCAGCATGCAATACTATATACCTACAATAAGGAAATAACAAATTACTACTAGGTTTTCTAGATAGACTGCATAGCTCAAAACAACTATCAATAATTATATAGACTTAAATAAAATAGTGTGACTAGTAAATATTTGAGAAGGTCTTAAAATGGCAGGAATGTTAGTACATCATAAATTAATTGCTAAATTTTATTATTCAATTACCTTGGACCACCAATTTTGGTTTTTTTCGCGCTTCTATAACTAGAATCTTGCCAAGAACTTCCAACAGTACCGTCTTTAAATATCCAAGTCTCATCCAAAAACACAAATTGATATAAATATTCCCTTTTTATCTTGACATATTCATGTAGAAAATGTACACGTTCTAATGCTATATGTGGCAACTACATTAAACCCCGACGAGGATCATCTTTTTGGTATTTGAATCCAATATTCTTCACTATCTTCCAGAGTGGAGTTAAACAACCATTAATGAGTTCACGCTCCTGGAGTTTGTCTCTTAAAGTTTTCAAGGTTATGTGTTCCTCTGAAAAATAATTGAGTTAGTTAATTGTGAATAAAATAAAACAGTAAATTCGATATACTCACTGTTTCCATACATTTCGTATATAACATTTCGCAAAGCATTTTGATCAAAGTTAATAATTTCAACAGTAGGTTTTATGCGTTGTCTCTTTTTAGGTGGGCTTTTAGGCTGTTTACCTCTATTATGCTTGGCGGCAATACGGTTAACAGTGGTAACGCTAAGTTGTAAAGCTTCTGCAACTCTCTACAATATAATTACTTCAATTTATGAAAGAATAATATATTATCAACTTTAATTAACCTAACCTAACATTAAAAATATTTAATCATTTACATTTAAATATGTAACAATTATATTAATAATGATGAATACAAATAGCGAATACTATCACTTACGTCTCTTACAGCAGTAAGTGGGAGAAGCGGGCCCCCATTTCGGCATTCTCGTTCAAAATAGCTCAACAAAGATGTTACCATCTTTTGACATTTTCTGTTCAGCAGCTTCGGCATTTTATTAACCACACACTGCAGATTTGCCTAAATAATTAGTTATGAAAATAACTGTTTTTTCAATCTTAAAGAAGCTATGAATTTAAAAGCACCAAAAAAACTTGTAAATATTAGACGATGATCGAATGTCAATAAACGTCAAAACAAACTGGGGAATTTTACGAGTTGATTTGACAACGTTTTGAAGTTTTGCCAACCCGTTAGCTGTAAATTGCTCTGGCTGTTGAGGATAAATTGTATTCACAGTTGGTAAATTAATATTATTCTGATAAGCAGGAAAGTAACTAAAAATGACATCATCGTCTTTTTATCGTAAATAAACTATATGGAAAAATTAGTCGAAAATCATCTCTTGGAAACAAAACTGGAGAATAAAAAAGAATTACTACCGCACTATTAGGTGAATTACCGTAGAATTCAGAATGACCTAATAATATATTTGTAAAGCAGGAAACTTTTCCAAATAAGGTAATTTACTTTAAATGAGTGTCTCACACTAATGCTGAGGAATGACAACACAAATCAAACATTGTTTTTCAAATGAGATTTTTTTCTCCATCAACCGTTACCCTCGACTCTAGGATTGATTCTGAGAAAAATAAAAGCCATTATCTCTACCTCGTGGTTGTTCGATCCGCAAAGCAGCCGAAATAATGGGCTAAATAATGGTTTCCAATAAAGGAAACTGCACTGATTTATGCTTGAAATAAATCATTCTATCAATAAAAACTACACAACCATCACAATGCTCAATTAGTAGAAAATGTGTGACTGATTCTACATTCTTCGCTCTAACGATCGATTTTGTTGTAATGTTAAGTTTACTTTTGAAAAATTGATGTGTGTGACATTATTGAACGGCTGCCGATTCCGTAAAAATATACACATGTTACACTACCACTAATTTTATATGTTATCAAAATAAAAAGAATTATGAAAATACGGAGCGTCGAAAAAGTACCAGGAATCTTTCAAAGAAACACCAAATATGAATACAAATTCATTTATAACATTCAAATTAGGTCCCTCTCGGAATTATATTCTTATGCCATGGAATAATCCATTTAACAGTTTATTTTCCAAATGCATTTTCAGGAATCGACTCCAGTCCTTTTCGATACCTTCTATCGAGTGAAAGAAGTGATACGATGTTACAATTTGACTTTTGGAGCCATATCAGGTGAATTTGGTGGTTGTTTGATAAGATTTGTTGAGCTTCTGGTCAGAAATTGGTTTATAATGATAGCCTTGCGAGATGGCGTGTTAACTTGGTACAAAAACTACTCTCTCAAAGCTTTGCTAGTAGGTACAGAACTCTGCAATTATCGTGTGAGCCTCACAACATTTCCTTCACTTCGTCTCAGTTGAAAGGCGCCCTTTATTATCACCAGTAATAATGTTTTTGATGAATTGACAGTTTAAGTTTAATCGACATTGATGACAAGCCAGAGCGAGGCAATATTTCCTCTAGGTCTCTAATATTATTGGGTAAAATGTCTTATTAGACTAGGGACGATAATTTTTGAAACCAAAAAAAATTATAGTAGGATGAAACCCATTGGAAAAGGTAGAGAATATAACAAAAATGAAAGGAAAAATAAATTACGGGTGATCTGAGGTCGGGAAAAGGGAAGGGGTGAGTTTTTAAGGGTAAAAAACGGTTAATCCCGATTTCCGGTAAAACTGCAAGTCCTATGGAAAAAAGTTGAGAAGCAAATATGTAGGTAACAAAAAGGTCCACAATTTTTGTATTGGCACTTTTTTCACATAACCTCAAAATTTATGTGAAAAATTCGAATAACCGAGTTTTTGGTTTTTTATTTTTATCTTTTGCAAAAAAATTTATTGTTTCACGGAATTTGGTGAAAACTTACCTTTGTATGTCCCAAACATACAGTAATCTTTTTGATTGAAAATATTCATTTTTTCACCTTATTTTGACTTAATATCGAAAAAGCACCCTAATTTTCAATCGAAAATTGTCACGTCAAAATATCTGCTTTTTCAAAAAAGTTGGTGTGTTGTTTGTGCGTTGAAACCTCTACTTTCTGATGGTATAAGAAGATATACGTTACTATAGTAAATGTTCTCAGAAAATGCATATAATGAAAAAAACTCGAATCCGAAAATTTTTTTTAATCATTATGTATAATTTTTAGCTATATATTAAAATTTACACTTTAATTACTCGAAAAACGTGAGATTTCATGTTATATTGATTAACAAAAGAATTAGAAATCCATAAAACTTCAAAATTGCAAAAAACATGCGAAAATAGTTGTTCCAAATATTAAAAATAGGTTAACTAGAAACAGTAAGTTTCATTCAAAGCACTAATATGAGTAGATTCCACAAAGTAAGGGTTGAGACAGTTGATTTCATTTAAAAAAGGATTTAAAAAGGATTTCATATAAAAAGTGTGACTGCTGCAATTTTTTTCAGTACTAAAGTTGATTTATTAAATTCTCATTACATTTATTACATAGAAAATCTCCCAATAGATAAATATACATACAAATCGTACTATTGAATTTAAATACTTTTTACTGATGAAGAATATTTTCAAATACACTAATCTTCTTATATATAAATAGCTTATCTTGCCTTCTAATTACTTCTCTATTAGTTTGTGACTCTTTGATGGTATTTCTTCATAGTTAGATTCGACAAACCTTCCCGATTCTAGTGGATCTTCGAAATATTCAAGAGCATCACCGTCTTCGTCTCCAAGATTATTTCCGGTCTGCATTGGTTCTTCATCCACAATTTCATCCGACTCATCATTTTCTTCGTAGGTTTTTTCTTCCACATTGGAGCATGTTTCAGAACCATGACAATTTGTGCATTTCAAACCATGTTTTCGGCAGCCACATTTTAAACTGTAACATCCAGTTTCACAGCTGCAGCAAATAGTTTTAAGCAATATTTCCGGAATCAATTCCTTGTTTGTAAATTTGGGCATAATGCCGCGTTGATGTTGCTTCCAGCCCCAACCTGTTGCTGTCAGTTCGTTACCCAGCCAACTCTGAAGCTGTTAATATGTCCTGTAACAATGTTGCTCTGCTGCACCTTCTGTGGGTGGGAGATTGGCCAATATGAAAGAAGATTTAATTCTTGCCAATTGATATTTTTGAAATCTTAATTGGTTCAGTGTTATATCATTTTTACATTTATAAATAGATTTAATTAATTGTAATCCATTTTTTATATCTTCATTGTTCGCATCTTCTTTATAAAAAATATTGGCCAAATTTGACACATTTTTATCGGCTAATAAAGAGTTGACGATACTTTTCTTTCCTTTTCCGACAAATCCAGATGTTGTATCGCAACCAGAAAAACAATGGAGAAATACAACGATATTTTCTAAGGATTCATATTTGAAACTATTAGATGTGGAAAATAGATCTTTTATAGTACCAGAACCTGGCCTGAGAAAATTAAAATCATGATTATTATAATTTAATTGATTTAAAAGGACCAACAGATCATTATCTTGACCCACAACAATGATAGTTTTATTAGTATCTCTAGCAATTTCTATCGAGGTCAGCATTATTTATTTCTTTTCCTTCATTTGATTTTCTATATCTTGAACTACAATGTGTAGCTTTTGCAGTCTCATCATTATTTTGACTTTGACAAGTTCGATGAATAAAAGCTGATGTCAAAGTCTCAAATTTTTTGTATTTATTATCGATTCTTTTCTTGCTAGACCCCACTAAACGATTCAAAGCTGATTTTTGTATTTCATAGACTTGCTTATCATCTGCCTCATTGCAGATTATACCAACAGATTCATCCCCACTGATAATCTGAAAAGATAAAATCAAATTAGTAAAGCCTTTACAGTTTTATTTTGAGTATAACTAAATTTGTTTGTGCAAAATAAACGAAATTATTATTAAACGAAATCTTCTACTAAAACATCATTCGATTTTAACTTTTTAGGTTATGTTAGGTTTAACATACTATTTATGAAAGAAAATATTACTATTTTTATATTAGAGCTGATTGGTACAGATTAAAATATAGGTAGTATTTACCTTGCTATGAAGTTTCTTTTAAAATTAATTTGTCACAACTCTCTTCAAGTAATTTAGCCAGCACGTATTTAGCCAGCCCCTTCCCCTCTGCTCTATGAAATATCTTTTGACGGGCTAACATTTTCCGAAGGTCACTCAGGTATATTAGTAATCTTAAAGTAGAAATAAATAGGTCTCTACGCATATAATTTAAAGAAGATTCGAAAACTTTATCAAAATATTGTAGATGTCTTATTAAATATTAACCTTAATAACTTATTTATTTGTTCATTATAGTAGTATATTTCGATTAACAATTTTTTTGTTTATCAATATAACATGAAATCTTACGTTTTTCGAGTAATTGAAGTGTACATTTTTTATAAATAGCTCAAAATTATACATAATGATTAAAAAAAAATTTCGGACTCGAGTTTTTTTTTTCATTTTTTGCATTTTCTGAGAACATTTACCATAGTAATGTTTATTTTTTAAAAAAGCAGATATTTTGACATGAGAATTTTCGATTGAAAATTAGGGTGCTTTTTCGATATTGAGTCAAAATAAGGAATATTTTAAATCAAAAAAATTACTGTATATTTGGGACATACAAAGGAAAGTTTTCACGAAATTTCGTGAGAAAATAATTTTTTTTGCAAAAGATAAAAATAAAAAACCAAAAACTCGGTTATTCGAATTTTTCACATAAATTTTGAGGTAATGTGAAAAAAGTGTCAAGACAAAAGTTGGGGATATTTCTGTTACCTACAACTTTGATATTCAACTTTTTTTCATAGGACTTGCAGTTTTACCGGAAATCGAGATTAACCGCTTTTTACCCTTAAAAACTCACCCCCTCCCCCTTCCCGACCTCAGATCGCCCGTAATTCATTTGTCATTTTTGTAATATTCTCTACTTTTTCCAATGGCTAATATCCTACTATAATTTTTTTTCACTTTTTACCATTTTTAAAATTATCGACCCTGGTCTATATAAGTTTCATCAAAGTACGAGCCAATTACGTCTTAAACTTTCTCTAATTGTGTTTGCAATTGAAAGAGGAATTGAACCCATCATATTCTTCGTAATACTGTTTTTTTTTGTAAAGAGACATTTAGGTCAATGGAAAAAAATAATTTATTATCACTTTATTCATTCTCTGATCCAGAAAGTTGCCAGTCACTATTCGAATTTGTCAATTGACCAGGTACAACTAACTTATCAAGAGAAAAGTTAAGGTCATCAGGCTTTCTCATATTTGAAATACTACACTCTTAAAAAAACACAACAGTCAATAAAGTTACTGATTTGTGGAAGGAAAAGTGTTGTATTCATATTTAAATTACTATTCCCAGTATTTCAATAAGCATTTCTCTCCAGTCAAACAAATGTTACTAATGAGATTTACTATAATTCCATCTATAGAATATCCGTTTAGTGTTAGAAGCAAAAACCTGACTGAAAGGCGACGGCACTCTCTAAAATAAATTTATACTGGCATATACCCGTTTATATAGTTTTATTGAATTTTAGCTTGATCACCTTGTCATAAATATTTAAATTTGGGTACATTAAAATACAACCAAAAAATATTAATAGGGCTTAAATTTTGAAATCTATGTTCAGGGGTGGAACATTGAATAATTTAAAAGTATACTTATATACAAAATAGAAAAGTTTATGAAAAATGAATCAAATAACTTACCCATAACTTCTACTCCTCTAGCTGAACGAAGCCTTCCTTCCAGGAAAGTATATACTGTGTTTGTCAGATGCCTTTTTGGACGTGCTACTGACAATTCATAACTTCATAAAATTAAAATGTCTAATAGAGGTACATGTGACTGTAATGTGATTTTCGACGATCTCAATCACTGAATGTTTAACTGCGGATGTAATAGAAATGCCACCAAGTACTTACTCAACTCCTTATTAGCTAAGAAGATAGCTTCTCCCCTAAATATAGTTTCCCTCTTTGTACATAAGCTCTCGCAAACCTATTATAAAACATGTTTTATGGGAATTCCTCTAACGCACAGAATGAAAAATATAATAGTGTAATATCTTTTGTTTTGTATGAATGCATATATGAACATAGCATGAATAATGTAAATTTGGTTCCTTCTGTTTTTGCTTTTCTAGCAAGTACCCATTATCCGTTGCTTTTTATGTGCGTCTTAACAAAGTCGCCATGACGGGCACATCAGCGTGAAGTCCCTGTTTATCCTACTCGTTTTTCTTCTTTCATTTTCTCCAGAAGGTTGGAAGTTTAGGGATGTGAGCATGAAAGGTAGGGTGATAGTGATTTCAGAGTAAATGAATTATAATAGTATAATATAATATTGAACTTTCCTGGCTAAATGGGGCACAGCCCAAGATCAAATGGTCAACCGGCCGAAAAAAAAACTTAGCCATCATATTGATATTTATAATTAGATAGTCGAAGTCAGCTTTATTTGATTCATCGTAAGTTTCAAACGTGGTTCTCTAGTTTTCTCTACCATATTATAAAGCTCTCACATCTTCTGTTCGTATTTAATTACGTGTTCTATAGATTTTCGTCAATTTTCTTATGTAATTTTTGAATGATTGCAGTAAAAGTTGATGAACTTCATCAAGTCTAAATGGTTTATTGCGACGAGCCTTTCATTTGTGCCCAAATAAGCTCAATCGGTTTCAATTTGCAATGATATGGTGGCAATCGAAGAACAGCAATTCCACCTTCATTGGTCATTTCACGAACAGCCTTTGATACGCGTACCTCTAGTGGAACGCGAAGCACCCTGTGGCGTTACATCAAGGTTTCTTTAACATATTGTTATAACTTTGACAACTTTATTCAATACTTGGCAAAATAGAATACTATTTTTAAACAATTCAACTGATCAACACATCAAACTATTGACTGATTGACTCAGCCACAACTGATCTCTATTTTTATATAAAAAGAACTTTCCAGAAAGGACTAGGATATTCTATAACATACTAGTACGTCACTATGGCACACAATAGAGAAATCTTGAAAATTCTAGACTGTCACCTTGACAGGTGACTGGGACTACTCCGCCTATTCAGCCCTCTTCTTATTTTCAGTCCAAGCTGTCATTCTGACATTCATAGAACAGGTGTAAGATTTATTCTTCTCTTGAAGTTATTTGCCTCGAATAACAGGGACTTCGAAATCGAACCAATTGGGTGGGTCATCACCGTAATAGCGAGCCAATCTCTCGATATGAACGACCTTAGGTTTACTTTTTGGTGTCAGACGAATGCGATAAATTAGGTCGTTGATTTTCTTGACCACCAGGTAGGGACCTTACCAATTTCGTTGAAGTTTCGGAGTTAACCCTTTCTCTCTTCCGGGCTGGTACAACCAAACTGCATCACCGAGCTGAAATATCTCTTTTTTAAGGTTTTTATCCATCTCCATCTTTTCGCTGGTTAGTTTCAGTTGCGTCTTTGTAAACTCGTGAATATTCTCTAACTTTTGTTGAAAGTCTTCAACATATGGAGACAGGCTTTGGTCTTCTTCTCGGGATAAAGGAGAGGATTTTCCAAAGAGGATATCGCTAGGAAGCTTCATTTCTCGACCAGTGACCAACATTGAAGGTATATTGCCACTGGATTCCTGCTGTACATTCCGATAAGATAAGAGGAACAATGGAATCAGTTCATCCCAATATTGCTGGTTTTGGGAGACAAATAACGATAGATATTGGCAAATTGCCCTGTTATGACGTTTCACTAAACCATCAGACTGTGGATGCCTTGGTGTAGTTCGAGTTTACTCAATCCCGAGGATGTTCATTAATTCTGTCCTCAATTCTGATTGAAAATTTCTTCCATAATCGTAATGTACTTCCAATGGTAATTGAGCCCAGTATCTTTTGATTGTTGAACCACACTTGGACACTTCTTGCCAATCGGGTGTAACTCCATTTTGTAGCCAGGTCCAGACAACTTTTAAGTCTTCATCTTTCTTTTGAAATTTCCTTAGGTTTTATACTGACCACATGTTTTCGTCTGAGTCGCTTCTTATTGTTGTTGTATGCAGCAATTCAATATTTTCATCTTTATTTATTTGGTTAATATTACTTTCCGTTTCTTCAATTCTTTGGCAATATCTGCATTGTCGTTGAGTACATGGCCTTCTGGATAGGGTTTCCGCATTTCCATGATAGCGACCTTTTCTATGAACTATTTCAAAATTGTACTTCTCAAGTCTTTCTAACCATCCTGCAATTTGTCCTTCCGCTTTTTAAAATTCATCAGCCACTGTAGTACTTTCTGGTTGCTTCTGAGGATGAAGGTTCTGCCATAAACGTATGTGTGAAAGTGTTCAATAGCCTTTACAATTGCTAACAGTTCTTTTCTGGTAACGCAGTAATTTTTCTCCGCCCTTCCCAGGATCTTACTGAAATAAGCAATTACTTTTTCTCCACCATCTTGTTGCTGTGAAAGGATAGCCTATGCCGTGTTGTGAAGCGGCGCAGTCGAGAATAAATTGACCTTCTTCTTTAGGGTACGCTAAAACTGGTGCAGGTTTGGCAATATTTCCAAAATTTGGAACAAACTTCCGGTAATATATACAAAGACCCAAAAATTGACGAACCTCATGTTTATCTCTTGGTTTTGGCCAGTCTTGAATCGCTAGAAATTTCTATCGGATCAGTTTTTATTCCCTCTGCTGACGCAACGTGACCCAGATATAAAACTTCACGTTGAAATAAGGAACATTTCTTGGAATTCAATTTTAAGTTTACATTTTTCAGTCGGCTAAAAACTTCTTCTAGATTGTTTGGATATTAGTCGAATGTTTTTCCCATTATAATGATGTCATATAAATAACACAGACAGGTTTTCTACGTAAGTCTTTTTAACACCATTCCATAAGTCTTTCAAAAGTGGCTGGAGCATTGCATAGACCAAATGGAAGTACTTGGAATCGATAAAGGCCATTTTAAGCACAGACGACTGTTTTATCTCTATAATCGCGGTGAACTTCAACTTGCCAGGATCTGCTCTTTAAGTCTAATGTGGTAAACCACTGAGAGCCGGATAGGGTGTCTAGTGAATCGTCTATACGTGGCAGGGGATGTCTGACTTTTTCAGTAACTTGATTTAATTTGCGATAGTCAACGCAGAATCTTGTACTTCCATCTTTCTTAGTTACTAAAACAACTGGAGAACACCACGGTCCAGATGAATCTTCAATAATGTTCTCATCCAACATGTCTTGTATCATATTCCCTACATCTTTTTGTTTAGCGAATGGAAGTCTTCTTGGGTTTTGACGTATCAGTGGTGCATCTCTTGTATTAATTTTATGGTGGCCCTGTAGATTTTCCGGTTTCGAAAATGCTAAGGTAATTTAAGATAAATTTCTTTGCCTTGCTGGCTTCTTCGGGTGGGTGTTAGTATTTGATGAGTGTCTCTATAAGTTGGTCGTCGACTTTATTTTGTGACTCTTTTTCAAGTTTGGGATTATCTCGTAAATTCACTATGCTCTTCACTCGTTCACAATATCGCAACGCGTGATTTTTCTTTAGTTCAACTGGTCTCCTAGATTTATTGGCAACGCGAACGGGAATTTGCTGTTCTATTTTTACCGGAACATTTGGCTACCATTACTCCATCTTCTTTCGGTTCACGTGGTTGAATAACCCCAACAGTCAGATCTTTAGATTTCTGTTTAATATGATCCATGTTAATGCTTTCTGAATTTTTCGGAATTATTATATCATCATCAACTATAACTTTCATTTTGTGTAATTGATCATTTCCACCACTGAGGATTACTTCTTCGTTGTCGATGAATAAAATTTTGTTTTTCAAATAAATTACAAATTTGTCTTGTATAATGTCTAAGCCCAAAACACATTCATCCAGAATGTTTCCTGCCAAAAATGAGTGAACTATGGCCGCGTTTCCAATTCGAATGGATGCAGTTACTTGTCCCAAAATCGGAGTAGTATGAACAGTTGCGGTTTTCAGCACAAGGCCTCTAGGTGCTCTTGCGTATTCCTGTGTCAACATATCTGGGCGTACAAATGATCTAGTTGCCCCACTGTCGACCATAAATTTGCAATCGTGATTTTCTATTGTCCCCTAACAGTTAAATTTCGGCCATTTTTAAACAAAGAATATGTGCGAATTGTGGGGCTTTGAATGGTTTTAGTCGTCGACCGACCCGAATAGTCGACTTTCAGTAGTTTTCCTGGGTACTGGTATTAGAGCGCCGATCAGGTATTGGTGATCGGCTTTGGTATGGAGATGATCTTCTAGGGTTGTTTCTTGTGGGGCTATGATCTGTGTTTCTAACTGGGCTCTGCGAGGATGTACGTTGTCCTGATGTTGTCTGGTTATCTGAGTTCCTAACTTAGCTTCGAGATCTTAATGGAAGTATACATGTTCTCTGTAGATATCCAATTTTTCCGCAGTTGAAACATTTCCGGGATTTTTGAATTGTTGTACGACTTTGTAGCGTGTCTTTCAGTAGGTTTTCGATTCTAGCCATAACTTCGGTTAAATTCTTCTCCTCGAAGTGTATTGCTCGTAATTTTGGACGTCCGGTTTTGGAAATTATTTTAGCAGCTTCAAATTGTGGAGCAAAAGTTAATGCTTCTTGTCGTCAAATTATTCTAAAAATTCTTTAGATGCTTGTGGATAGGCTAAACTCAATAGTCTTTCTATGTTACTTCCATATTCTTGGAGGCTTTCGTCTAATTTTTGCATGCGCACCTTCAATTGACTTTGGAAAACTTGTTTTGACTGTTGCTGTTCGTACATGTTCTCCAAAGCTTGGATAGTGAAGTCATAGCTAGGGTTGCCTTGGGGTAATAATTGCAGAATATATGCGGCTTGTCCACGAGGAGCAATTATAAGGAAGATGGCTTTCTCTTGATCATTCCTTCCATTGGCACTAGCTGTTGCTTCAAATTGGCGTCGATATGTCTCCCAAGATGATTGGCCATCATATGAAGGTGGCTTGATAACCTGGTTGTGTCTCAAATTTACTATTTCAGTTCTGGCACTATCACTAATGAAACTGCTATTATTGGGATTAACTTCCATTTTCTTTACTAGCTGGTGCTCCACTATTAGCTTCCATATCGGTGTCGTAATTTGTACGTCCAGTATTGACCATAAATTACTTTTACATCTATCACCACTGTTATAACTTTCACAACTTTTTTCAATACTTGGCAAAATACAATACTACTTTTTAACAATTAAACTTACTAACACATCAAACTATTGACTGACTGACTCTGCCACAACGGATCTCTATTTATATATAGAAAGACCTTTCCAGAAAAATACGGAACACAATAGAAATATCTTGAAAATTCTAGACTGTCACCTTGACTGGTGACTGTGACTACTCCGCCTATTCAGTCCTCTTCTCATTTCCAGTCCAAGCTGTCATTCTGACATTCATAGAACAGGTGTAACAGTATGGTAATGTTTTTCTTATTTATTTAAGTCCATAACGGGTGGCATAAATTTATATACACGGTATATCTACTTACGTAATTTATTTATACACTCTTAACTATTCACTCATACTTAATGTATGTACACACTTAATTTCTAATTTATATTAAATACACTTACACTTAATTTATATAAATACTTCACGTCTATTCACTATAAGGATAAATTGTCGACTAACTCAGGGTTCCCAAGTAGTTGCTTATATATTAAACGTTTTTCTAGTACTTTTGGCTTCCAGAAAAATCTCGAATGTGGCTCCCACCAAACAATCGACCTACTTGGAAATCTCTACAAAAACGGTATTATTTATAAAATGACCTATTAATGTTCTGAAGAAATACCGAATTTCGATGTTTGACATCGAAAAATATCAACGTTTAGGGTTCGGTTCGATTTTTTGACACATCGATAGTCTTTGCCGATGGTAAACATCGACATTCTCCTTTCGGTGCTTGCAGCAAAAGTGAAAGAAGTAGCTCCAGAAACCAAATGTACCCACTGCTGTCTACATAGAGAAGCTTTGCTTTCTAAGAAATGCCCTTATACTTTTAAGGAAGTACTCAGCCAAGCTGTAAAAACAGTCAATTTCATCAAATCACGTGATTTGAATTCCTGTTTGTTTTATATTCTTTGCAATGAAATGGGAAGTATATACCAACAACTTTTGCTACACACTGAAGTCAGGTGGTTATCAAAGAGAAAGTCATGACCAGACTCTTTGAGCTCCACAAAGAAGTTCAAGTGTTTTTGTCCGATACTAACTGTTATACTAATGGAATGCAAGTTGGCCTACTTGGCAGACATTTTTTCTAAACTCAACGACCTTTACGAAAGCCTACAAGGAATCTATTACGCACCTTCAAACTAAAATATCTACTTTAAAAAAAATTATCCAAGCAGTAAAGTAGGCAGATGCAAACAAAGTAACCTTGTTTTATACACTGGGAAACTTTATTGAAGAAAACCCTAGCCTGGACCCTATATTTCCGACTGTCGTTAAGGAACACTGCTTGGGATGAATACAATATTACAAGTACTTTCCAGATTGGGATTTGAAACAAACATTCAATAAAATGCGCTTATGGATTTTTGGGTTTCACGATGCCAAGATTACTCACAGTGAGGTGAAAGGTAATAGAAATATTTAATGCCTTTCAACGCATCCAACTTGTGCGAAACCGCAGTTTCATCAATAATCTACCACAACAACAAATAGAGAAACCGGCTTAAAAATATTGAACATGGTCTTTGTTTGCGTTTAAGCAATCTTAAACCAGATATTACTAAGCTACTTTCACAGGTAGAACCGTGTTACTTAATTAACTGTTATGCTTTCATGACTTTTGAAATATAATTGAAATATTGTAATAAGTATCATATTAAAATTCTTATTGTTCATTTCTGAACCAGTAATATTAACAATATGTTATTACATGAAATACTGTCAGTATGTAATAGTACATTTTATTAGTTGTAACAATAACTATATACTGTAATACTTATAAGCAATTAAGGAATTTGGAAACCCTAGATTAATGTATAAATTAAGGTTTTCTAATTAAATCGTATATATTAATCAAAAACTGTTTTTATTTCAATCTTTTAGGAAAATAATGTAAAGGAAATCACGACTGGAGTATTCAGTACGGACGGTTCTCTCAAACGTTGAATCCCTGTTCTAGATCCTAATAAGTATAATAATAAGTAGTAACCAGAAAGTGGTTTCACGCTAGGTGGTACACGATTGATAAAAACTGGTTGAGGTTGTACTCTTTGGTAAAAGGTTGGGAACCGCTGGCCTAGCCAACACTAAAAGTTATTTTTTCAACATATCACTATTACCTGGTAGTAATTCCCTTTTCAATTAACCATTCATTCATGCACTGTTTTTTCCAGTTAGCAGTACGTAACGGTTCTTTTAACCTTGAATAATATTGCTAGCAGTATCCAAAACCATGACGGAATTAATAGGAATTAAATCCAGAATTTGATAGAAATACTCTTCAAAAACATTGATGTTCGCTGGTAATCTTTGACTTTGACACACATTCATGCAAACACCTCCATTACCCCCTATATGGGTTATTATTAAACAACGACTTCTCCGAATTGGAGTCTTTAAATCCATTGATAAACCTAAAAAATCTTGTCTAGGATTTCTAACCGATTTTTCTTGTCAGATTATTGTTAGAGTGTGTCCTTCATTTAGTCAGCTTTCATGTAAATATAATATTCGTTTTCCATCTGTTCTCAATTTTCGCATTTTTCTCAAATATTTTCGATTCCAACAAACTATCTCTTCTTTTTCCTCCAGTGCTGATCTGATCTAGGATACTGCTTCTTCCAAATGAAACTTAATTCATGTAAAATTTTCCATAAAATTGTTCTTTTTATTATTAGTAAATTTTCCTCGTCATTGAGTGTTGATAAAACCTTGTCGATTGTTGATATTTACTTAATAATGTAAAATGGATGAACTTTATACCTAATAACTTGTTTAACTGCTTCGTCGATTTCTAAAGGTTTGTTTCTTGGTTGCTTCTTCGCAGGTTCCATAATTAAACCAGTTTTTTCTGTGTTTAAAAAACTTGTAAACGGTAGTTTCTCCATGTCCTGTCATATTGGCACATTTTCAAACTACACTGCGAACGGTACACGTCGGGTGCTCGTGCACGACAGAACCACACACGTTTAGCACCACTATTTTCACATGTGTAGTTAAAGCTGCACTTTTAAATTGAACTGGATTCAAACTTTTGGTTAATGCCATTTTTCTCACAAAAATTCAAAATTCAGAGATTTAGTTTACTTTTCTTGCTGCTCTGCTCCTAGGAGTCTACAGGCCAAGACACAGTTTACTAATAAATTAAATTATTTATCTACTTACCTCATCAAATATTAACCAAACTGTTTTCCAGGACGTAGATATTATGAGTAATACCTACATTTCTTACTATTACGAGTATTACAAGCCGGGAATTGAAATAAATTATTCTATGTTGTTAAAAGGGGCAATTATGATTTATGAGGATTAGACTTATTTTTATTGCTTTCATTGCTTCGCACGCTGAACAAATGGACTATTATCGATTTGAAGAAGGAAAGCATGAATTAAACAATTTTCCCTTTCACCGTCTAATAGGAAGAAAGAATAAACATTAAAATAAATTTAATTTACGATAAAAATAAAATCGATTGACAAACTCTGTCTTGAATATGCAAATTAATAATGTCCACTCATCATGCATTTTCCTAATCACATTTTTGATTAACCATTTTTTAACTTAATCACCATCATCCATCGTCGTTTGAAAATTATTTGCGTACAATTTTGTATTTATTTACGAAGCTTTTATTTGACTGATGCTCGTATTTACATACCTATGAAAAAAAATCGAACCTTCCAGTTTTATTATTGAATCGTATTTGCTCCAGGCTGATTTTCAACGGATCCTCGAATACTGACACAACATTTCGATCATTTTTAACTCACAAACATTTCAGTCAGAGTTTTGATAATTTTCAACTAACGGAAAACTGAATAATATACTACGTGTCAGACAAGTTGCTTTAATTATTTCTCTCTCCTTTGACGAGTGACTATGTTATACAAGTTTGTGGATACTGTTTGGACGTGAGCTCAATGAATGATGTTACTTTTGAACCGTTAATCTCGTTGTCAGTTATGAGGAGTATCTACATATTTACTTCGGTAATTGAAATTTCATTGATGTATTTCATTTTAGATTGGGATAAGCCAGCTGTCCATTTCTTATTAACTTGACCTATGAATTGTTTGGGATTATATCAGTCAAAATCTCCATTCTCTATTGAAGTAACCCAATGTATATAGACCATGTTATTTGGCTTCACCTCTGTATATCGTTTTTCTTTGACGGGTATACTTTTGTTATTTAATGTCTGTTAACAGGAAAGAAAATATCACTTTTTATAAAATCACTTATTACTTATTATTAAACGTACATTGCATTAATGACATGTTTCTTGAACTATTCGGTACAAGAGTCGAATTTTCTTGTGTTGAAATTATATTGTTTCTGCCATGCACACAACTGCCGTTAGTGTACCTGGTTGCAAATCAGGTGTTATTTCAGCACTGCCACACATCAACATAACCTTCAGTGACCGTAGATGACTTCCAACCTTTCTTTAGTGTAACCAAGTCTCCCCCAAATTGAACTAAAAGTGTAGATAAGTGAAAACTGCACCTCTGTATGTTTTAAAATTGTGACACTTCTTCGATGCAAAAAACCCACTACTTTCCTGGCTGTACGCCATGATAAACATTGAATTAAGTTTTTCTCAAAAAACGTTACAATGTCTATTCACACTATTTTCTTCTGCTCGCAAGTACAAGGAGAAATGGTCTCTAAAAGTATATCGTGACCAAGGGTTCGCTAACCACTCCATCTCCCATTCTAATTTCGAACCAAAATTCAAAGTACTTTGACCATTTTTAGAACGAAAAAAACAACTTTTCTAGCTATATGCCGCGATAGATATTGAACTAAGATCCTTTAAAAATGGTTTGCAAGTGGAACATGGAATATCAAATTCCTTTTTCCGATAAGCTTTTTCAGAACTCACTCTATAAGTTTACTGCATTAATGCATCAACAAATTAGAATAGAGTGAGCTGCTTCACCACGATTACAAATTCCACGTTAAATAACCTTGCACAATGTAGTGTCTGTGTGGAAAACCTGGAAAACCTTGTAGCTTATTTTCAGGTACCCACAATAAAGTTGCAATAGTTACTAAATCCCTGCAATGTATTTTCTCCATAAATACTCAGATAATTATTTGGGCTCCATCTCATGTTGGTTTTATCGAGAACGCAGTGATGATAAATACTGGAAAAGCTGCTACCTGACTACAACTATCGACAAAAAATATCCAGCCCACCCAGTTACCTTTTAAGCTTCGGTATAAAATCAGTGGCTATCTGAAATCCACACGCTAGCAGAAACGAGATCATCATGAGAAGGCTTATGATCGAACACACTCGCGCAATCCGTGGATATCTAATGAAGTATAGTAGGAACCCAAAATGATGTACTTACTTCCCAAACACCAACTTCTAACAGAATATCCTCAGTTTACTACCTCACGTCAGTGTCATCACCTGATTATATATCTCAAGACAGTTTTAAGTGTGGTTGAAAACTATTATAAAGTATTAGTGTTTTTAAATGAAACTAGAGACCTTGAGTTTCATTTAAAAACACTAATATGAGCATATTCCACGAAGTAAGGGTCGAGACAGTCAATTATTGTAAAGTACTTCATTATTTAAAGGATATCACTCAGAAATTGTATATAATATAAATTATTGTAAATTTTATAAAGATGACGTAACAGTAACTGTTATCAATGGTCATTAGCAGCAGATACACCAAACCAAAAAAACTAAACTCTATTAACTTAAAAAAATATTTTTGTTTCAGGTAAGTTATTGTCTACTCATCTATGGTAATCAATCATCTACAATGATCGTAGTTCACCAATGTTTAAGCGTGAGTATAGTTCAACAATTTTGTCCATTATAATTCAATCTAAATACGTTTCATGATTTTTATTCCTAAGGAACGCATGTTTTCATTTGGGGACCGCTGTACTCGGTTTCCTTCTGGATGGAGCAATGGACACTGTTACGATCCCAACTTTTATCGATTGCTCACAAACAAGCATCTAGATAAACATTACTGAACAACGAGACCACATCCAAACTAGCCAGAACATAATTGTCGGGAATTACAAAATTATTGAACTAAAAACTGACATTAGATACGTTTACACCGGACGTACCAAATTTTTAGTCCGAGGTTTACATGACGTCACGTGTACTTTACTTTCGGTGTAAACAACCAAGGAGTGAAATTTGGTACTCGAGTTTGATCCATCTCATCTAGGGTAGTTCAAATTCAATTTTTGACGGTGTAAACACGGCATATAAGTATTCGTGGACCAAAGTGACGGTTTGCTAAAAGCACAGAGTAAAAATAGGTCAGATGTGGATTTGTACTTCACTGATTTAACATTATTGTCCAATTTTCACTACTTCTAGGTTTCATCCATATCCTTTGATTGTCTAACAATCCCACAAAATCTCTGCTAGTCAAAAGCATAAAAGCTAAATTGCTTCTTAAATATGGAGACTTCGATGACTCTAGTTTTAATCTTTGAATATTTTTTTCTTTTTCATGAACTCTATTACTACTGCAACTATTTTTGTATCCATTTTTAAATAAATTCAAAGTCTACCATCGAATTTCCTAAAGATTTAAGGTTATGTCATTTTAATATAAAAATGTCAATTTTGGTCCCTGATATTAAACCTGGACTATTTTAATCCAGCAAAACAGTCAGTATAAACACTTATGTTCTAAGCTAAATAAGTTCACGATTTGGTCCACCCACCAAATTGGTCCACTCGGTGTAAACTAACTTATTGACCACTTTAGTGAGATCTATTCCTCTTTGTTGTCCTTTGATGTTAACTGTAGTCTCCCTGTCACTAATAACCATATTGCTCCTAACAGCACCACCCTTATTACGATAACTTGAATAAAAGCTTTAAATTAGAGTGTATTGGTGTTGGTAAATACACTCAGATAATTCAATTTTACATAATTATCATATTATATATATTATTACTATATTGCTATTATGTTATTAATATTATTATTGCTGTTCTGTCTTTTGGGTCCTCCACGGTATACGTTTTGTTCGGGTTTTGTCCCCTACATACACTAATACGGTCATCCTTTCTTTTAACCTAGAATAGAAAGGTTCCCCCCTCTCTCTCTGTACATCTTCATACTAATCCATTTGTGTTGGCACTACAACAGAGGCCAGTATCAAAGTGGGTACATCGTTCCACAATGTGCTGATTTTTGACAGTTGGTAACATTGTCTGTCTATTGTTCCATCCCATTTAGAGAGAAAAGTATATCGTTTTCTTACCGGCGTTCAACACAACAACGCTTTGGGATGAATTATTTATTTCAATTTACAAAATGGTGATGCACTTTGACTTTTCATAGTCATGATGATGTGGTTGTTCAATGTAAATCTCTTTTCAAGTTATAAACCTGCATTTAGTAGGAAAGAGGCGACGTTGCTGAATCTAAGAAGCGTTCCCCCACTTCAGACAGCGAGAACAAAACCAGTTGCGAGCCGGCATTTTCATCTTTATAACTTATACCTTTCAACTATAATATTTAATTGTTTGTTAAGTTGATGAAGTTCCATTTTCTTAAATGGTTCGATTATTTTTAAAAACGTATTTTACGCGAATGAACATAAAATTGGCGCAGTCAGTAGGATTGTCAAATGGAACGACAACAAAAATAGTGTCAAACCGGTCTATATCAATAGTTTATTGACAATTAACGATCGCGTAAAATCGTCGAAAATATCGGTAATTTGGGAAGTGTTCATCCAGACGAAAGATCCGCATCGCCGAAGTTTGGAGACCCCGGAAGAAGCCAACATTGCAGAATCCGGTTAGTTTTAAGAAGATCAGCCAACTTAAGTGGAAGAAACAGCATCGTTCAACCCCTTTTGGTACGAAGTAGATAGATGAAATCAACACATTTACTTTGGTAAGCGAATTTTGTTCTCCTATATAATTTTCCTCCATATTTTTATGTTGATTTATGAGTGATTTCCGATTTTTCTACATTTTTATATGTTTTAATATTTTATGTCAGACATTGAAGACCTTAGCATTTTATGTCAATCATTGAATTTAGAAGATAGTTGTAATTCAGATATATTAATAAATATTGAGAATTTGCCTCCAGTTGAGGATACTTCAGGTTCAGAAAATTCAATTTCAGAAATGGCTACAGCAAATGTAAATTATTCACTTTTAAAATTATATGTAGATACCATACCACAATTTGATGGTAATGCACACACATTAGGAGTATTTTTAGATGCTTGTGAAAGTTTGATAAGTCAATTTGCAGATACTACAAATGTAAGTGCTAAAATTAATTCATATATTTTACGGGCAATAATAGGTAAATTAACAGGTAGAGCCTTAAGTTTAATAGGATCCCGTTCAAAATTAACTATATGGGATGATATTAAAAAAATATTACAATTTACTTTTGGAGATCAAAGAAATCTTGATTGTCTCGTTCAAGACTGAATTGCTTTACATCCATTCAAAAATGAAACACCATATAATTTTGGCATGCGTTGCCAAGATTGTAGAAGTTTAATAGCGTAAAAAATAAATGCATCAAATCTACCACCTCAAGAAAAATGTATTAGACTAGAGAGTTATGATGAGTTAGCATTAAAAACATTTATTAGTGGGCTCACGGGCCAGTTACAAAATAATATTCGATTAAGAAATCCAGACAGTCTAGAAAAGGCAATGTCTTTAGCAGTCGAAGAAGAAAATTTCTTATACAGTACGCCTAAAACTAATTATTTAAATTCACAAAATTTTAGACCAGTTCAGAGAATGGCACCATTAAATCACCCGATAAATAATTTATCAACCTCAAGACCATCTCAATCTTTCAATAGACAATATTCTCCCAATTTCAACAGAAACTTCAATAACTATAATTCAAATCAAAATAACAATAATTCAAATCAAAATAACAATACTAATTTCCGCCATCCTAATAATTACAATCATCCAAATAATTCTAAGTATAATCAAAGATCTTTCTATGTTCCTCAAAATCAATCACCTCAGAATAATCATTTTCAAAATAACAATTCATATGCGAATAATTTTGCTAAAAATACTCAAATTTCTAGGAATACAAATTATCAGAATAGAAATAGGAATTATCCAAAGCCAATGGATACGTCATCTGGTAATACACGTATAAAAAATCATCATTTTTGTGAATATTCTAATGAATTTCCATATCCTGAAAATTTTAATTCTTCAAATCATGAATTCGCTGGTAATAATAATTGCTACAATTCTCATACTCAGATTTGCCAAGAAACATATGATAATCATAATCCTTATCTAGAACGACAAAGTAACGGGATAAATGCACCTGGTACACACTCTCAGCAGTCTCAGCGTGCGACACAAGATTCAACTTACAATTCGGATAACGCAGATATAAATTTTCGCTTGGGTATGAAAAACCAAGACATAACATGATTAATATAAACTTACTAAAATCAAATCTTCCTTATATTTTTATTCCCGAATTAAATGCAAATTTTTTAATAGATACCGGTAGTAGTAGAAGTTTAATTGATCCTAACATAGCTTATCGATTTTTTAGAAATTACATTTTATACGAAGATTTCAGCATTCAAACAGCTCATAGTATCAGTTTTCATAATGAAGTAATCGAAATTCCACTTTTAGATATTTTTAAAGTTAAAGAAAAGCACAAATTTCATCTTTTCAAATTTAGTAAGAAATATAACGGACTTATAGGTACTGACTTACTTAAACAACTATGTGCAAAAGTTGATTTATGTAAAAAATTGATTATTACACCTAAAACTCAAATTCCAATGAACTTTGATAGTGATCAAAATAGCACTACAAAGAAATTGATAAAAATAGATAATTATCAAATTAATATACCAGAAAGAACCACTAAAATTGTCAAATTACCAGTAAATATAGAGAATGGTTTAGGATTCATGGAATATATTAAGTTTGATACACAATTAGAATGTCCTCAAGCTCTTGTAAATATAGAAAATTACTTTGCGTATACATCTATTACAAATTCCAGCTGTGAACCGAAAGTAATTACAGTTACCAGTCCATTTATTATAGAAAAATTAGATCTTACAGAAATAAATTTTGTAGACACGTTAGAAGAATCAAATGAAATATTCACAGATAGCCACGATAAATTATTAAAAGATAATTTAAAACAAATTCGATTGAATCACTGTAACTGGGAAGAAAGACAACATATACAGGATCTATGTTATGAATACAGAGATATATTTTATTGTGACCAAATTCCTCTTTCATTTACAAATACCGTAAAACATAAAATTAACCTAAAAGACGATACTCCTGTTTACACTAAAACATACAGATATCCCGAAGTTTACAAAAAAGAAGTTAAATCTCAAATCGACAATATGTTATCACAAGGTATTATTAGACACTCCTCATCTCCGTATAATAGTCCAATCTGGATTGTAGAGAAGCGTAAAGACGCATCAAATAAGAAAAAATATCGATTGGTTATAGACTATCGAAAGTTGAATGAAGAGACAGTCGATGACAAATATCCACTACCTTTAATTAGTACAATTCTTGACCAATTAGGAGGAAGTCAATATTTTACTACCCTTGATTTAGCTAACGGTTTTTATGAAATACAAATGGATGAAAATGATATCCATAAAACAGCGTTTTCGCCGAAAATGGACATTACGAATTTGTTCGAATGCCCATGGGAATGAAAAATTCACCGAGTACTTTTCAGAGTCATGGATAATATACTTAGAGGTTTACAAAATGAAACTTGTTTAGTTTATCTCGATGATGTTATTATATATAGTACGTCTCTCCAAGAACATATTACTCGACTTAGACAAATTTTTGATAGACTCAGAGAAGCTAATTTTAAAATACAATTAGACAAATCGGAATTTTTACGAAAAGAAGTAAATTATTTAGGACATGTAATAACCCCATATGGAGTCAAACCAAATCCCGATAAAATTTTAGCTGTAAAAAATTTCCCAATACCTAATTCCACAAAAGACATTAAAAGCTTTCTTGGTTTAATTGGATATTACCGTAAATTCATTAAAGATTTTGCAAAAATCACAAAACCTTTAACAAAATGTTTAAAAAAAGGTTCTAAAATTATTCATGATCAAGAGTTTATTAATGCTTTCAACACTTGTAAAGATTTATTAACTAATGCACCTCTTCTTCAATACCCAGATTTTAATGAAAAATTTATATTAACGACAGACGCCTCAAATGTGGCTGTAGGCGCTATTTTGCCTCAAGGACATATTGGTTCAGACAAACCTATTGTTTATTCTTCGCGTACCTTAAATGATTCAGAGCAAAAATATAGCACGATAGAAAAGGAAATATTAGCAATAGTATGGGCATGTAAGTACTTTCGTCCTTATTTATATGGTCGAAAATTTACAATAGTAACTGATCACCGACCTTTATTATGGCTTTTTAAATTACGCGAACCCAATTCCAAATTAGTACGATGGAGACTTAAACTCGAAGGATTTAATTATGACGTAGAATATAAAAAAGGGAAAACAAACTAATGCAGACGCACTCTTACGGATAACCTTAAACGCACTAGAAAAATGAGTCAATTATTAACAATCCCGGAGATATCAATAGTGAAACATTACAATATCTTAAACAAATAGCTGAGAATCCTCTGGACGACGCTAGTATTCAAAATCAATCAAATATTAATATAATTTCTGATATACAAATTAAACCCCCTAAGTGCGGCACTGGTAGTAGTACACAACATACAACAGCTAATGAAACTACTAACGAAGGAATTAAAATCCTTGACGAAATTATTATTAATAATGTAAATCAAATTTTAATTTTTGAACAAATATATCATAAATTGGACGTTAAACAAGAAAATTATGAGCATCATAAAATCAAAACTGTAGAAATTCCCACAGAAAATAATCACGATTTAATTTTTGAATTTTTGCGAGATTACAGTATACAAAATAAAACATATTGTATGTACTTCCATACAGAAGGTTTATATAGAAATTTCAATGAAGTGTATTTAAACAAATTTTCAGAGAAAGGTTCTAAATTAATTAGATGCACGCAATTAGTTAATACAGTGAAAGATAAAGATGAACAGATTTTGTTAATAAAAAATCATCATGAAAGTAAAAGTAACCACCGCGGTATTTCTGAAACTATTGAACATTCAAAAAGAAACTATTATTGGATAGGATTAATAGACTCAGTCTACAACTATACAAATTCATACGATATTTGCCAAAAAACCAAATACGCTAGGAAAAATCCATACTCGCCGTTAATGCTTACAGAGACAGCTTCAAAACCATTTCAAATTATTCATATTGATCTATTCTTTTTTGATAACAAAATATTTTTAACATTAGTTGATTCTTTTACAAAATTTGCTCAAGCATATGAGATAATAGCTAAAACCGCGATTCACATTAGTAACGCTTTAATTAAATATTTTTCTTCATTTGGCGTACCAGAAAACTTAATTTTGGATAACGGTACGGAATTTAACAACGAAGTAGTTCAAGAAATTTTAAAATGGCATAAAATAAAAGTACATTTTACCACTATAGACCATCATGAAGGAAATGCTATTGTTGAACGTTTTCACTCTTCAATAATAGAACATCTTAGAATACTTAGAGAAATGTATCCTAAAGAAAATGATAATCTTATGAACTATGCTACTTTAGGTTATAACAGTAGTATACATAGTGCTACTAACTACATACCTTTCGAGCTAACTTTTTGGCATACCAACTCCAGAAATCCCAATGAAATATTTTTACCAACAACCTTTTATTCAGACTATGCCGAAAATCATAAAAATAAGTTAGAACATGTATATGATAAAGTTGAAGAAGCACTTGAATCCAAAAAAGCGAAAGTAGTTTCAAAGCATAACGTAATCGGAGACAAAAATGAACAATTTCAAGTAGATCAAATAGTATATAAGAAAAATCCTCAATATAGATGTAAGAAAGACAATAAATTTTTAGGTCCATTTAAGATAATTAGTTTATTAGATAGGAATAGAGTAAAGATAATGAATACTAGAAATGATAAGAAAGAAATAATTCATATAAAAGAATTAAGAAAAAATTTCAATGCAGGTTCTTCGCAGTCATCAACTTCGGAAGTTACGGACTAATATATCCTGCCTTCCATAATAATGATAACCCTGGTATATTACCGCTTAAATTAGGGACCAGTCAAAATATCGTTGACTTTTGGTCATTTGTAAAAACTTTTGATACATCAAAAATAATCAGTGAATTTAAATCATTACAAGATAAGCATACTAAACTGCAAAGCATGTTTTTCAGTAAAATTTCTAATATTTCCAATATTTCAGAATTCGATGAAATTTCAAGTGCATTTCAATTACTTACCATGATCGAAAATAAGATCATTGTTCAAATCAATCAATTAATTCCTACAATTGATCAGCAATTCAGAACAAGAAGAGGAATAATAAACGGTTTAGGTTCAATTATAAAATCAATAACAGGAAATCTAGATAGCAGTGACGCCGAAAAATACGATCAAGCTATTGAAGCCCTTTCAACAAACCAAAATAAAATGAGATCATTAGTAAATAAAGAAGTTACTATCATAGAAGAATCAATTGATATTTTTAATAAAAGCACTCAAGTCCTAACGAGAAATCAAAAAGCATTAGAATCTAAAATAACTGAAATTGAACATACAGTTGAAAGAGCACGGAACAAAAACCGGCAAACTTTCGAGTATTACTATATAAAGCATGTTTTGTATGAAATAGCCATTTTATATCAAAATGTATACGATTTATTAGAGAGGATTGAAACAGCCATAACATTTTCTAAATTAAACATATTGCACAATTCAATAATGGATCCGAAAGATCTCTTGAAGCACTTAAAACTTATTAATACAGACTTATCAAATTTCAAATTGCCATTCGAACCAATTACAGAAAATATTATCAATTTCGAAAAGGTAATGCAGATTAAAAGTTACTCTAAAATGAATAAAATAATATTTATAATAGAAATCCCAGTTGTAGAAATCAAGAATTACGATTTATATCAACTTTTTCCTTTACCCACTCCAAAAGACAATATTTTTCATATAATTATACCAAATTCCAAATTCCTTATCCTCAATGAGCAAAATTTCATGCCTTTCAACAACGATTGTCAAGAAATTAGCGATCAAGAATTCATCTACCAGGAGTCGACACACAATATCTATTCAAGAAGAAGATGCCCCTTGTGAAGTGCAAATGTTACAATTTTCCAAAAATTAAGGTGATCGTCATGTTATTCCAGTTAGTATCAGAAAAGTCAGTTTTCAAAAACTTCAATCGAATAAATGGGGTGTCGTTTCTCCTCAGACTACAGTGGCTGAACAAATGTGCGGTAGTGATAAAGACAAAGTACCATTAAAAGGAACATTTATAGTAGAGTTAGAAAAAAACTGTATAGTTGAGATAGACAACGTAGTTCTCCGTAGCAATAGACTTAATAAAAGTGAATTAAAATCAATCGAGCTTCCAAAACTTACAATTAAAAATGTTGTGAATAAAAAACCAGTGAAATTTGACTCTCTTCAGTTAGAAAATGTTAATTTGGATAGACTTAATAATTTAAAAAACTCTTTAGATATTCAAAGTGAAAATTTAAATGAACCATTTCAAAATTCAGTACACTTTAATAATGTTAGTGTATGGACAATATTTTTATATGTATTAATTGTTTTTATTGGGCTTTATTTTATTTACTACTACTACTCGGCAAGATTTTTTTCTCTGGGGCTACCTGAAAGACCGCGTTTATGTAAACAGACCAACTAACTTAAACGATTTAAAGAATCGCATACGTCTCGAAATGCAGGGAATTACTCTACAAATGATCAACGATTCTATTCGTAGCTTCGAAGAGAGATTGTATCATTGTCAACGAACAAATGGCCAGCATTTTGAGCACTTATTGTAATGAAGTATTTGCAACTTAAATAATTGTTTATTTTATAAATTTCTGTACACAATTTTAATATTTTTGTTGAATGTCTATCATAATATCCGAGGCAAGTTATACATTGAGATAACTTTTGGAAAGAGAAAAAAATAAGCTTTTTTGTGATGGGTCACACGATCTAGGTTGTCATTTAAACAAAATTAAGATGGCGGCCGTACGCTAAACGCTAGCGTTAAAAACATTTGACATTTGCTCTAAAATATGCAGAATAGAGTCTCATTCATCATCCTAGAATTTCATAACTTTCCCTTTATCCGTTTCAAAGATAATCCCTTGGTGCGAGACTTTTCGGCAACGCTATATATATATATATATATATATATATATATATATAAATCCGTACTTCCCTTTATTCCTCTAATGAAGCCTTCGTGACAGGAAAGTATATACTATGTATGTCAGATGCCTTTATGGACATGCTACTGTTAATTCATACTTTCACAAAATTAAAATGTTTACCACAGAATCATGCGTCTGTAACGGGAGTTTCGATGATCTCAATCATTGGATGTTTAACTGTGGATATAATAGAGAAGCCACCAAATACTTACTCAACTCCTTATCAGCTAAGTTGCTTTTCCCCAAAATATAGTTTCTCTCTTGTACATAAGCTCTCGCAAAACTATCATAAAAAGTATTTTATAGAATTAGTCAAACGCACCAAAAGAAAAATATAGTATTGTAATATTTTTCCTTTTAATTGTATGAATGCATATATCAACATAGCATGAATGATATAGATTTGGTTCCTTCTGTTTGTTCTTTTGTAGCAAGTATCCTTTATCCGTTACCTTTTATGTATGTCTTAACAAAGTCTCTATGACGGGCACCTTAGCGCGAAGATAGTATCTGTGTTTATCCTACTTGTTTTTCTTCTTCTTTTGCAGTAAAAATTCCAGTTCAACTTCTTATTAGTCACGAATAAAGAGACAATTAAGAACACAACAAAAATTGAACCTTAATTTGATATTTTATTTCATTAGTAGGTACAAAGTATTTTGCCAGATCCGTATTAACGTAAACTTAAATGGATACTTAATAATGGATGACAATATGTCTTAAAAAGGGTTTACGACCACAAATAACACAACTGAACAACTCAAAACATACTATTGGGTTGCAAACCAATCAACCAAAACAAACAATTTTCCATCCAGTCAAGCTATCCTATTCGATGCAATCGAGAACACTAGGCTAGAAGACTATCTCAGGGCTATAAGTCAAACAATACAACCAAACAAAATAATTCTTTATTCAAAACTGTCAGAATAAGTATATATTTCGTGAGTGAAAATTTAGTAAACGCACTCATTAACATTCACGGTGAAATCCAAATAAACCAACAAATACTACAGGCACGTCGACTGGTCATTCCCAGCCAAAGATTATTATTATCCAATGTCTGTCTCTCTATGCTCCACTGAGTCCTTGAACCTGAAATAAAAAAGCTAGTGGTTAATCCTCTTACACTCTTATTCTTCTTACAAATAGGCATATCAGATGCAGTATTTTAGCACATCTTAAGTTTTAGAAGACAAATATTTATATCTCCATTGAATAACCAATTTCTTCCTGATTCATTTTTAATCACATACGAACAAACCTATTATAGGAAATTTTTGTTCATTGATAATCAAGAATGCTTACAGTGCAAACAAACAACTCACACAATAAAAATCTGCCCAAATAGTACAATCGCTTCACTGCCCTTCAATCCAACAACCGAAGCCTTACCAGAAAATCCAGACGACAATCAATAGAGGAAGCATCCAATAACATTTCACAACATCAATCAGATCAATGAAATAACCAAAGTGCAGGACAAATTTCCGAACCCCAAACATTAAATACCCAAGTAGCTAAACGCATTAAAAATAGTAGACAGAACACCAACAGTCAAAATAAATCAAATTGAAATAACTAAACCACAAAATAAAATAACTTCAGCAGAACTTTCCCCATCACCTACAACATCTGAATACTCCCCTTCATTTGCAACACCAAGAAATAAAGAAAGAGAAAGTAAACCGATACAGATATTAATTATCCTTTAACCTAAGGAGACCGTATAGATGATTTTTTTGAAAATTTCGAAAGATGTACAGACCCTCTCAGTATTGTGAAAACGTACACTGAAGAAATAACAGAAGTCGCAGACCTACTCACCACAATGTATTCTGATTTAAAGGATAGAAAAATAAGGGCCAGATGCACTCGAATTAGAAACAAAATTTTCAGGCAGATGAACCCTGAATACCAAACAGTACTGGATAGCGATACATCTATGGAAGACTAATAATCTTGTTTACCTTTAATTCCTTAATTCAGTGGAATATAAATTGGGACGATAGCCATCTTGAAAACTTACAATTATTAATTCCAAAATACAAACGCATGTTAATATGTCAACAGGAAACAAATTTTAAAAACAATAGAATCTATAATCTAAAAAATTACAATGATTTAGTTAAAAATCGAGAAAACACAAGAATATTCAGCGGAGGAGCGGCAACATCTATTGGAAACACATTAGATGCAACACCAGTTCATCCAAAAACAAAAAATGCATGCAGTAACCAACAATCAGAAAAGAACGACTATATCGTACATACTGATTTGAAAGCATATTATAAGAGCAAAATCCAGGAAAAATGGCATGAAGTAGCCAGACACAACCAATACAAATCCTACATAGACAGCAGGGACTCCAAAATATTAAGTAGAAGTGAACAAGTTTTCCAATCGGCCATACGAGAGTTATGTGAAGCCACTCTGCATATTATATAATATCATATCATGTATCATATTCATTAGTTGTCAGCATTTAATTATAAACTAACTTGGTACTGTTCTCACATTTTTATCGACATTCTGTTTGTAACTCTGTAACAATAAAGTTGTATTTTCAAATTAAAATTAAACTTTTTAAAAAGATATTTCGTGAACAAAATATCCTAACTGGCGCATTCAGTAGGATATAGTCGTAGTTCGGTATTTTCGGGAAGTCACGGCATCGAGACCAGTTCTGTGAAAAGACTCAGCGTGAGTTTCAACTCTTAGACGACAACCTACACCATCCAGAGGCAAACAGGATCACGTAGGGAGAACTTCAAGAAGTACCTGTAAGTACCGAGTTTTCCTATTACACCTTCCTAATTTTAAGATAGGTAAAATATTTCCCGATTGGAAATATACTTTACTTTTTAATTATAGTACATTAGTAGAAAATATATACATATATAGTTGTCAATTTATTAATGAACGATTCTGATACAAATATGGAAGAATTGATTTCATGTTTCAATAATTCATTAAATTTAGAAGAAAACGTTAGTGGTAGTAATATTAACCCAAACAATATGGCTAATAATAATGAACAAATTAACATTCAAATGTTGAAATTAACAGTAGACTTAATTTTACCTTATGGCGGCAATAATTTATAGAGAATTGCCAATTTCTTATAGATACATATAGTAATGTAGGTAATGTAGTTATTAATAATTATATTTTACGAGCAATTCGTTCTAAATTAGTAGGAAGAGCTAATCTTTTAGTTGGTTGTAGAACCGAGCTAGATAATTGGAATTTATTAAAAGATGCATTAGAACAATGTTTTGACGATAAGAGATCTCTAGAATGTTTGTAGCATGACCTCTTAATGGGCCATCCTTTTAAAAACGAATCAACATTAGATTTTGCTAGACTACAAGTGTTATAAAGCCACCTGTTTCAAAGAATTAATAGTTTTTCAGTAACAGAAATGCCTGTTAATACTAAAGAAATATATCGTAGACAATATGACCAAATGGCTTTGAAAACGCTTATTAAAAATTTAACCGGTTTGCTACAACAAACAATTAGAATTAAGAATCCAGCTTCAATCGAAACCGCTATTACATTCATTGTAGAAGAAGACAATTTTAATTACTCTCAAAATAATTTTAAATTTAAAAATAATTCGAAAACTAACTTAAACTCGGAAATTATAACAGACAAGTATCAAATAATCATAACCATCATTCGAGTTATACTGGCAATCCAAATCAATTGCCCACACAACAATTCCAACAAACACCTCAAACTAATTCTAACTACCGAAATCAAAATCAAATACAAAACTCAAATAATCTGAACCAAATTAATAATTACAAAAACCACAACCAGTTTCCTAGTCAACCAATTCCAGTTCAACCTCGACAAATGACTAGAAATTATCCAACCAATAGACAAGTTTATGGACAACCAAAAAATGTTTTTGCACCTACTGGTAAAGCTCCAGAAAATAGACCAGAACCAATGTCAATAAACTCGAGAAACACTTTTAAGCCTAATCAACCAAATAACTATTTTAGATCCCCTAATCCCAGAAATTTTATTTCGCAAGAATTGCATCAAATTCAAACCGAAACAAACCCACTTGATTCGAACATTAATTACCCAGACCTCGAGTTAAATCCTTACGACGTCGAAAATCTAACTCATGACATTGATCCCGATTACATAGATCCCGTCATCTATAATGACGACTCTGTAAATAATAATGATACAAATTTCCGGATTACGAGCCAGGAAACCAATTTAACGTGAACGAAGTATTTTCTGATTATAATAGCACTGAATTACCATATATAAAAATCTATAATCCTCCAATTAAACTCCTAGTAGATACTGGTAGTATGCAATCGATATTAGATCCTATCATCGCAGAAAAATTTTTCCCTAATACTATTTTTCAAGAAACAACTAGAATTACAACAGCAGTAGGTCATAAAGACGTAAAATTCAAAGCAGAAATTCCAGCTTTCTCTGAATTTAAATCACCCTGTACAATACCATTTATCTTGCTTAAATTTCACAATTATTTTGACGGCCTCATTGGCTTGAACGTAATTAAAAAACTTAAATTATGTGTTGATTTTGAAAATAATATTCTAAAAAATAATAATACTCAAATTTCAATTTTCTACGATTTTAATAAAGAAGATTTCAAAATTTCCGTCGATTCTCACGAAATAGCTGCCGTAAGAATCCCAGTCAGCTGTTACACCGGTGAAGTCATAGTACCCAGTCAAGAAATAGATAACCTTTATTTCCCGGAAACTATTACTATTGCAGAAAACGGTTTTGCTAAAACTGAAATAATAAACCGCAGTGGTAAACGTGTTGAAATTGTAATAAAAGAACGACTGAAAGTAATACCTTTTACAAATACATTAAAACAAAATTTCAACTTTTATTATACAGAGGATATTTTACAACATAGCTATTCACAAAATTCTGATGAAAATATTCGAAACTTTATTAGAACTGAACACTTGAACGCAGAAGAAAAAAAGCTATACTTGAATTATGCAACGACTTCAAAGACATATTTCACAAAGACAAAGACAAACTAACTTTTACGAACGGAGTAAAACATGAAATAAAAACATTTGACGAAATACCCGTTCACGCCAAATCTTACCGCTATCCTTTTATACACAAAGACGAGGTTCAGCGACAAATAATGAAAATGTTAGATGACGGAATAATTAGACCGAGTTCCTCCCTATGGCGCAAACCAATTTGGATGGTCCCAACGAAAACAGATTCCAGCAACAAACAAAAGTGGAGAATCGTCATCGATTACAGAAAAGTGAATGAAAAAACCTTAGAAGACCGATACCATGTCCCACGAATAGAAGATGTACTAGATCGACTAGGCAGATGCCATTACTCCTCAACCATAGACCTAGCAACGGGCTTCCATCAAATTCAGATGCATAAAAACTCTATAGCGAAAACAGCCTTCAGCGTAGAAAACGGGCATTATGAATATCTACGTATGCCATTCGGACTCAGAAATTCCCCTGCCACCTTTCAGCGTGTCATGGACAACGTGTTAAAAGATCTCCAAGGAAAAATCTGCATGGTGTACATGGACGATATAATAATTTTCAGTTCAAATCTAGAAGAACACATAGCTAACCTAAAATTACTCTTTCGAAGACTTAGGGAAACTAATTTAAAAGTTCAACTAGATAAATCGGAGTTTCTCCGAAAAGAAGTTGAGTTTTTGGATCATATCATCACACCCGAAGGCGTTAAACCCAACCCAAAGAAAATAGAAGCCATAAAACTATTTCCTCTACCAAAAACTTCCAAAGAAATAAAATCATTTCTCGGTCTATTAGGCTATTATAGAAAATTTATTAAGAACTTTGCGAAAATAACGAAACCTTCTACTAAATGCCTGAAAAAAGGAGAAAAAGTTCTCCCGAATTCATTGAAACATCCGAACTTTGTAAAAATTTATTAACAAATGATCCCATCCTACAATTTCCTGACTTCGAAAAACCATTTAATGTTACCACAAATGCTTCCAATTTTGCTTTAGGCGCCGTGCTAAGCCAAGGACCAATCGGTAACGATCTACCAATTGCCTACGCGTCACGTACACTCAACTCCACCGAAGTTAATTATAGTACGATAGAGAAAGAACTTTTAGCGATAACTTGGGCCGTAAAACATATTCGACCATACATTTATGGACGCAAAATAAAATTAATTACTGATCACAAACCCCTTAGATGGCTTTTCAATCTAAAAGAGCCCAACTCGAATTTCATAAGATGGCGACTTCTACTGGAAGAATATGATTTTGACATCCACTACAAGCCCGGATCACAAAATTCCAATGCTGATGCCTTGAGCCGAATAGAAATCAACGCAATGGATATTGAGAACGACTCTATCTTGGGAAATCCAGGAGATATAGATGAAATAATAGGAACCCTTACAGACGAAAATAACACCGACGAACAAAATTCAGCTGAACAAGAAATTATAGACGAACTGGAAAAACTGTTAAATTCAAACAACAAAATACCTAGCGAAACAGACGATAACGAAACTATACATTCAGCCCAAGAAAACCCTATATTAAGCATACCATACAGCGAAAATATAACCAACTCTTACAACAATCAATTAATAATTAAACAAAATGGAAATAAGTCTTTTAATATTACTAAGGAAACCCCATTTGATACTAAAACGCGTATTTCAGTTAATTTTACAAATGATTTCGAAAAAGAACTCATACACGTATTCAAAAATTTCATGGACCCGAAAAAACTCTATTGCATACATATCATAGAGCCCGCGATCGAATTAATCCCAATACTAATTACTATACTTCAAAAAACCTTCAAAATCACGCATTCAAATTAGCAGTTTCAAGGAAATTTGTTAGAGATGTAGAAAACGTCGAAGAACGCAAGCAAATTATGCAGTATCATCACGAAACTAAAACATGCCATAGAGGAATCAACGAAACTATCGAAGCTTTAAAATTAAAATATTACTGGCCCGACATGAAAAATGACGTCACCCGGTATATAAACGCATGCGACGTTTGTCAACAAGCAAAGTACGACAGACATCTCCCGGTCATTAAATATGCACTTACTCTCACCCCATCTTAACCATTTGAGATGATCCACATCGATGTATTTCAAATAATGAAAACAAAATTCTTAACATTTTTGGACTCATTCTCCAAATATGGTCAAGCTTATTACATAGAATCAGTAAACGCAATATCTATAATCGAAGGTCTATCTCATTTTATAACTCATTTTGGCGTACCTTCAGCAATAACCTGCGACAGCGGAACCGAATTCCATTGCCAACTGTTACAAGAATTCTGTAAGTTACATAAAATCAAACTACACTTTACTACGCCGAGAAACTCTAATAGTAATAGTCTTGTAGAAAGATTTCATTTATTGCTATTAGAAAACGCCCGTGTTATTCATCTTCAAAATTCAAATATGTCTCCGAAACAAATTATTCAAATTTCCGTGCTAGGATATCATTCTTCTGTACAATCAGTTACTAAATGTAAACCTTTTGATATAATCTTAGGAGATACTAAGGCACTCGACCCTTTCGATCTCACCGAAGAAAATATTATTAATGATTTTTTAGAAAATAGGCGTCAACGACCTACTAATCTGTATCAATCAATAGCAGAAAGGTCATTGAAAGAAAAAGAAACAGTAATTTCAAAACGCAACGAAAGTCGCGAAGATCCAGTGAATTTCGAAGACAATCAGACCATATTTATTAAAAATCGTGAAGCCAAACGGAATAACATAAAACCTCGACACGTGAAATCTAAAGCAAAACGCGACTTAGGTTCAAAAATACGTTTGGATAAAAATAAGAAGATTCATAAATCTATTGTTAAGAAACCCAATAATAAATAAATCATTTCTTTACAAAATTATGATCAGAACGAAGTTAAACTTTATCCTTGCCCTATTTCTAATCCTAATACCAAACCCAATAAACTCTGACATTGAAATCCACGAATTAGATACCCCAATTATGCCAGTTGACTTAGGACCAGCAAAAATAATTGAAACCAAACATACATTTTTACAGTATATCGAAACAAACCAATTAATTTCTCAACTACAAAATATAGAATACTTTTATATTAGAATCGAACGACTCCTAAACACCACGAATTTAGGAAATAATAAAAATATGATAATCGATATATTCTCCCATGCTAAATACTTACTCAAAACAACTACAGAAAAATTAAATAACTTAACTCCTGTTAAACGTCAAAAACGCGGATTAATAAATGGAGTAGGAACCGTTAGTAAATGGCTATTTGGTACTTTAGACAATGACGACGAGATGAAATATAATTCACAAATAGAAAAATTGTTTCAAAATCAAAATTCCATCAAACATCAATTAGAACTCCAAACATCCTTAAATCTCAACCTTATTGACCACTACAACAAAACTGTTCTAAGTCTAAATAAAAACCAACTTTCGATAAGAATCAAACTAAAAGAATTGTCCACAGAACTAAGTAATTTTACAGAAGATATATATAACTACGTAAGATTTTCTAACGCTTTAGACCAAATCATTCTCAATTGCCAAAATCTCATTAATTTTCTAGATAATTTCGAAAACGCCATTATGTTTGCTCATTCAGGAGTTTTACATACTTCAATAATTCCTATTAACGAACTACTAAAGCTAGTAGTCCATTTAGGAAATCTTTACGGAGAAAATAAAATCCTTAAATTCAAAAATCCATTTCACTATTACGAATTAGCCGGTATACAAACTCTAATTGATAAAACTAATAGTATTTTCGCAATACATCTACCGATCTTAAAAATTGATAATTACCAAACTTTTCGCCTTATTAGCCTACCCTACCATAACTCCATAATCATTCCCGACAAATCCTGTTTGATACTCGGTACAAGCAGTCATCAATACGAAGACATCCCATGTCCGAAGTTGAACGACGTTTATCTATGCCAAAATCACGACGATATCAGTCCAGACTCTTGCATCATCCCAATTTTGAAAGTTGAAAAACCCACCTGTCGAGCAAGCTCCGCACTTTTGGCTCACCCGCTGATTGAAATAATTAACGACCAGTTTATCCTAGCCTCACCTTCAAGTGTGCCGATCAAGATTGAATCGAACTGTAACAAGAGACGCATTTTATTAGTCAAACAAAATACTCTATTCAAAATCCCCGCAGGATGTGAAATTAGGACCGAAAATTCTACATTTGGTAATATCCAAGAAATAACAGCAATAAATCCATTAATACTTCCAAAATTCGAATGGGAACTCACGAAAACAGAAAAATCCACAGAAGTACCCATAAAATTAGAAGCAATCGATCTCCAATCCATTAAAGAATTGAAACTCCAAGCTGAATTAACGAAGACAATACAAAATCAAGAAACACACCCCGCAGTATGGAATATTCCCGGCCTTCTATCACTCCTAATACTAGCTGCCGTAACTTATATACTCTGGAGATATTTAAAACTGAAGAAAGAAGCTAACCACCAACCCCAACAAAACAACCCCTTTGACGGCGTTGTTCTATCTTAAGGAGGGAGGAGTTATGTGAAGCCAATCTGCATATTATATAATAATATCATATCATGTATCATATTAATTTATTAGTTGTCAGCATTTAATTATAAACTAACTTGGTACTGTTCTCACATTTTTATCGACATTCTGTTTGTAACTCTGTAACAATAAAGATGTATTTTCAAATTAAAATTAAACTTTTTAAAAAGATATTTCGTGAACAAAATATCTTAACTCGCATATCACACGTGACTACTTATTAGTGGATATGTGCGAAATGTGTAATAGTGAGTTAACCGTGAAACACGTGTTATGTGGGAAATACGACAATGAACGGATAAAGAATCAACTACCACAACCACTGAAGAAGCTACTACAAGAAGACTAACATATAGAGAAACTTACAAACTATATAAAAGACTACAGATTAACCTGTAAAATATAGAAACTATAACTAATTTTTAATAAGCCCTCAAATCCTTATTAATTACTTAGTTACTAGTAAATTTACATCTCTCAACTCGCTAATAACCCTATGTGGTAGATGCGATAAGAAAGATCAACACTCTCTATCCAACAAAAATAATAAGAAATGCAAATGAAATATACAAACACAGATTCAGTATTCATAATCAACCTCACAACTACTCCATTACTGAAAATGACATATTTTTAGAAATGGCAGCTGTTAGAAGAGATCAAAATGAATATAGGATCACCTGCTTTTCTTCAAATATGTCAATAGTGTCAATGTTTAGACTTATTCAGTGTCACCAACTTACTATTTTTTTAGTAAATTCAATGTAGCCAACGTAAATTGTCACGCGATGGCGACTTGCATGCCACGGTCATTTTAGTAAATATTATCCATAATGTCTAGCCATCCATTTTGTTTTCCTATATCCGTGACCTAATTAATATTGCTAACTGTTTTCAACATAACGTATATAGAATAACTGTCTTTGAATAACCTTAAAACGTCATCTCACCTTTTATTTAAATGAAACAAATCAAGAAATAAAGGTAAGAGATCAATTTTTATCTACACTGAAGAAGTTACAGACAATGCTGCTACCCAATCCGTTTATACCTAATCTCTAGCAGGACGGACGGATTGTTAATGAATTAATAGCTACAGATATATCCTTACTCACGTCACAATATATACTCTTTCGTTTGAACGAACGTAAATTCTAAGATTTAAATTTATATCTGGAAAATAAAGAGTGGATTCACGAAGATCGTAAAATAAGTAATAAAGCGAATTTAAATTGCTCTTCAATTCATGAGCTATTAAAAGTATAGGATACCAGTTGTAGTATATCATAGCATTGAATTCTATAGTTTATAGTTACTTTACTGTGAAATGAACGTAATAATGTGAACAAATGTAGATTTGTATTGTATAAATCTACAATAAATTGCTTTCGCGGTGGTTTGTTCCTAACATATCGATAATAGTAATAAAAATATGTACTCAATGTATACAAAAGGTTTGCAGCCTTTTGCGTCCTATCATAAAAACTAGAACATAGACATAATGATATTCATTTTCAGAGAAAATAATAATAATTTATTTTTTCTACACCCGTGGTATAACAATGCACTTATATGCCCATAATCCGTTCCATATTGACACCCATTACGATACAGATTTTTCATTACGATACAGATTTTTAAATCAATAGAAACCCATAATTTTTCAATAAAACATGGTGTGCATTTGAATACTACGAAATTAGAAAAAAATATATGAATCTACGGCCTAAAATGTGCCCCACCCCATCTTTTTTCGTTAATTATTTAAATGGAAAATGCACAATTCAAAATATTAGTATTAATCAATTTGGTGATATAGGGAAGAAAATAGCAACATATTTAAATCTTCCTGATCCGAATTTATATACAGGGCATTGTTTTCGTAGGACATCTGCAACCGTATTAGTAGATGCCGGTGGTGATATTACTACATTAAAACGCCATGGTGGCTGTAAATCCAATTCAGTGGCAGAAGGCTACATTGAAAAAATTCGGTTCAGAATAAAATCAGCATTTCCATTACAATATTGAACTCTATTGAGACTAGGAATAAACTTTTCAAACTGCACAATAAATAATCTTAATATTTTTGAGAAATCGGATTAATTACAATTATTATATGTTGAATATAAATACAAATAAAATGTTTATAGTTTTCTTGTATCTATGGCAATACCAATACCCGAGGTATTAATTACAATTTTATAGATTCTTTTCATAACAATACGAATAATTACTGTTACCTATTGTGTTCAATAAACATATAAAATTTATGGGTTTTGATTATTTATCGGGTGTAGAAAAAATAGCGTATGCAACTCTCATGTAATGGTTATTACATGATCGTTGCATAATATATGTATGCAACTCTCATGTAATGGTTATTACATGATCGTTGCATAATATACTATAACACGAAAATTTACCAAACATGAGCTGTTGTATGCATAATATTCACAAGGCACTTTTGCGCTTTCAAACAATCCGTCAACTTTGATCAATATGACAGTTATTGAAGAGGTAAATACGAGTATATAATTTTCAGCTTCACTGAGTTAATAATGATCTAGTTACCGGACATGGAATCAGACATTTTAGAAACATGATAAATCAAAGAAATAGAGGAAATTCTACAATCACAAATATATAGTAAGACTAATCGTGTTCAAATTGTCGAATGTTTGATATCAGTTGTGAAAAATCTGAGCACTGAGTTTATTATCTAAATTTAAAGAGAGGAGGTAGGTATATTATAAATAAAAAAACTGCAAGTGGTATTGTGCGAACAAACCGAAATTTCTCCAAAAATTACCAAAAATGTAATATTTCTGGATTTATAGGACCCGTATACTGGCTCTGGTGAACTGAAAATTAATAGGGTTCATCTGTAAGACGCTCTAAATAGGATCCAATCATAAAATTTGTCACTTGTGTACACTCCGGAGGCTGTATCGCGCTAAGGCTACTATTATACGCTGCAACTCGATTGTATGAAATTGAAACAAAGTTTCATCGCAGTTTCCTAACCTGAAATTTTGTTTCAACGCATGCAATCGAGTTGCACGTCCAACCACCTACCTCGCTTTCGGACGACAGTGCCGTGATTAAAAAATAAAATAGTTGGGCCACTCTCCGGAATAATTAATCAATGTTATTTTAGTTATTCAACCTGTCGCTCAGCAGCTAGAAGTAGCGGGCTTTTTAAGATATATTGAAAGGATTATTTTGCCATTTTTTATTTTAAACTGATAGAAATAGTGTGCACTAGTGCACTCTCATGCATCTTTTTGAAGGGCTCGAGAATGCATTAGTTTACACTAATTTAATCAATCGAAAATGCTATTAATGAGGAATTATATGAAAAATGGAATTAATATACCACAACAAAAAGTTGATTAAACACATTATTTTTATTCATTGAAACAAATAAATACCAACATACAAATCAATTCTATATAGCTGTTTTTTCTTGTTGGTGGTATATTTAAGTTTGGAACTGCATTTGATCATAAGTATGTTTGTTCTATTATAATGGAAATAGTGGGTAGCACAAATTGGATAATTTTTTTCTCCTTGTTATGGGGATATCTTCTCTTTGAATTATTTGAATCAATTGCCAAAAACCTAAGAAAAAAATTAATACAAACTATAGTCAACATCACCCTAAACTTGTAGTGGTTAAATTACAAAATGTTCTAGTTTGGAACATTTTCCCAATACCCAAGAGACAGAGTTGACGTTTGCTGCAGATGACCTGATTATGATGCACGTTAACAGTGACTTAACCCACTCAATATATTGTTACAAACTCGCATACCGAAGTAGATACTAAGTACGGTCCTGTAATCTTATGTTAACGGAGTTAAAAAAATGGCGAGCGCGCCGAATTCTGAGAAGGTCTGTTGGGATTTTTTGTGACCGTTTTTATAGACATGTTCTCCGAAGATCTTTTGAGGATTGAGCCGGCATTTGAGAAATATCCCGAAAGGAAAAGAATATTACAGAGAGCTAATTGTTTTTGTAAGCCGCAGTCTAGAAGTATCTAGTAAAAAACGGACTAATATATAAAGGACCGACCAGCGGGAGAAGTTTAGTTTATAAAGGGATCTCGTGATATAAAAAGCGAACAAGTGAATAGTCTAAGTAGTGAAGTGTTTATATAAATTGATGTAAGTGAATATACTGTGTATATAATATGAATTAGTGAATAGTGTAGTGAATAAATAAATTAAGTAAGTGAACCTACCGTGTGTATGAATTTATTCCAGCCATCAGGATAAAGAGTTTTTAAAAAAATAAGAAAAACATTACATTGGTGTCAGGTGTGGGGTAATACAAATAAATTGCTACGTAAAAATGGCCAAGAGACTATGTGATCTAAGAGTAGCGGAGTTGAGAGCAGAATTGGAAGATCGTCAGTTGGAAACGTCCGGTAAGAAAAGTAAATTAGTAGAAAGATTTAAAGTGGAACTGGAAAATGACGGCTTTGATCCAGAAACAGTTTTATTTAATGACGAGGCTTCCGCCTTAATCTCGTGAATTTCTGCTAATATTTCTGCTAACATGGACGAGAGGATTTCTGTCATGGAAGAGAAGATTTCAGGCATGGAAGAGAACATTTCAACGAATGTGAAAAGCAATATTTCGGCTATAAAAAACGATATTTCTGCTAATGTGAAGGAAGATATATCTGCCTTGCAGAACGATATATCTGCCGATATCTTATCAATGGAAACTGACATTGCCGCTAACATCGAAAATAAAATTTCATCGCTAAAATCGGATATTGAGAATAAGATGTAATTGATGGAAAGCCAGATGGACGATAAAATCAAGGAGTTAAAAAGAAAGATGACAGATTCAAGAACTTAAGACAGGCCAGCGAAAGAAAAGAATACCGAGCGAACAAAACCGTACAAGCCAGAAACACTCCCTAAGTTAGAAGACATTGGCAGTGTTGTCCGAGTCAAGGCTCCAACGTTCGACGGAAAGACATCGTGGACCAATTATGTGAAACAGTTTGAAGCAGCCGCTAGGGTGAATAATTGTTCCGACTGAGAGAAGGCAGTGAACTTAACCATCGCGCTTCGGGGAGATGCCTTAAATGTGCTTCAGACGATACCACTTGAAGAAACGCATGACTTCGAGCAGCTGAAGAAGAGGCTGGACATGCGATATAGTCAGGAACATCTAGAACATTTGTACTAATCCCAGCTGAAGAACCGAAGGCAGAAACGTGATGAATCCCTTCAAGAGTATGGAGTGGATATTGCCCGACTAGTTCGATTCATTTATCCATCAGCACCAGAGAACATGATGGAATGTCTGGGCATCCAGGCCTTTATTGATGGCTTACGTGACCCCGATATGCAGAGGACGCTTCGCTTAGTCCATCCCAAAACATTGGCGATGCATTGACTGCTGCTCTTGAATATGAAGCTTCCACGATGATTTCGGGATACAACAAAGGTAGGACCATACAGGAAGAAGTTGACGATGATAGACTTGCCCAGATCGTCAACTTGTTGAAATATATGGTCGACAAGAAGCCGAAGAAGATTAGGTGCTGTAATTGTGGCGAGCTAGAGCAGGTACGCAGTTTGTGTAAGGGTCCTACGACTCCTGCAAACCAAGAACCTCATAAATTCAAAGCAGCTTCGAAGGAAACGCGGTACACCAAAGTTAGGACTATGCAAGAAGAAAGTAACCAAGACAGACGGGATCAGATCGTCAATTTGATAAAGAGTATGGCAAACGAGGAGCCGAAAAAGATCAAATGCAGGAAGTGTGATGAGCTACAGCACGCACATAGCCCGTCTAAGCGGCCCAGGACTCCTGCAACACAAGAACTTCAGTCACAGGGGAAAAAAGGCAGAGGCGAACATCTAGCTGACGTGAGTCACCGAAATGGCGACTCCCTGTCCAGACGGTGGTAATTGACCACATCGCAAGAGAAAGGCACTATGAAGTAGTATAATGTTGGAAGCCCTTCCGAAAGAATTGCTTTAGACATCGCTGGACCATTTCCGACGACAGAAAATGGTGGTAAATACATCTTGGTTATAATGGATTATTTCACAAAGTGGGTGGAAGTTTACGCGATCCCCAATCAAGAGGCCAACTGTGGCGGATGTATTGGTGGAATATTTTATCAGCCGATATCAGCTGGGAATGAAGAAGACCAGAACAACAGCATTACATCCACAGTCAGATGGAATGGTCGAGAGAATGAACAGGACCATTGGAAAATACCTGTCCAATGTACTTTCCAGTCATCAGAGACATTGGGACTAGTATATTTCCCTATTTGCATTGGCTTATAGATCTGTCGTGAATGAGTCCACGGGTGAAACACCTATGAAAATCCTGTTTGGACGTGAAGTGAGGATCCCTAGTGACCTGGAATTTGGCTGTCGGCCGAGGAAAGATCTAGCAGGAGAATACTACGTGATCCAATTGAGAAGAAGGCTGGACGATATTCATGAATTAGTTCAAACAAATCTCCAAGTTGTCAGCGACAGAATGAAAAGTCGGTACGACACGCAGGCCACAATATGCGATTTTAAAGAAGTGGACAAAGTATGGTTAGACAACCCGACGAAGAGAAAATGATTTTCTCCAAAATTACAAAAATCCTGGGAAGGTCCATACTAAATCAAGAAAATTATCAATGATGTAATATCACATAAGCAAGATCCCCAACGGAAAACCAAAAGTAGTTCACCAAAATCGACTAGCTCCATTCAAAGGAGACCATGACCTAGAGGAAGGAGTAAACCATATTTCAGATGAGTCTGACCCTACCTTCGATGAATTTATGGGCGCGTATGGAGGAACCGGAAAAGCTAGATATGGAGTCACTTCAGAACAACGACAAGATTTGTTCACTTTCCCAGAAAATTATTCACTGGCATACAACATCCCCGCCCGCGGATATCCTTTTATTGCCGTTCTTGATACAAAAAAGGAGACGGAGAAGACAAAAACGCCGATTTAGTGTGCACCCTTTTTTTCAATCACACAAAGGAAAAGTGTTATACACCTTGTTCGATGATCTATGTTCCGGCGAAAATAAGTTTTTTAACTTTTTTCGCATGTCAAAATCATCTTTGTTTGAACTGTTAAGTTGCATAATGGAAGATCTGACTAACAAGAAGACAGTCATGAAAGAAAGTATACCTGCAGAAGAAAAACTTGTCATTTGTTTGAGGCAGTTTCAGTTTCATGCAACTGCAAAACAGTTTCAAGTAGTGAAAAAAAATTTCATTCCAATAATAGGCTCCATAAGATAACGAAACCGGACTGAAATTGAGTTGCAAACACAAAGTTGCAGCGTATAATAGAGGGCTTAGCAAAGCAAAATTTCTCCAAAAATGTGGTACTTCAGGTACCATAGCACCCGTTGTACTCGCTCTAGTGAGCTGAAAAGCAATATGGTTTATCTGTGAGATGCCCTGAATAATATCCAATCATCATTGGTGACTTTATGTTCTCCGGAGGCTGTATCGTGCTAACACGAAAATGTGAAAAAGTGGCCGACGACAACGACGACGACATACACACACGATTTTTTTTCTAAAAACGCCGAATAACGAAAAATTACTCAACGAAAATCAAGCATTCCAACTTTTTTGGGGTAAACCAATAGTTTTCTCGCATCGTGGATAGGGTTGGCGGAAAAGTAATAAACGGTTTTAAAGATTAAAACTAACTTTTCCGAACTCATGCACTCCGGAGGCTGTATTGTGCTAACATACCGAAATTTATCCAAATATGACCAAAAATTTAGTATATCAAGATTTATAGGACCCGAGTGAGCGGAAAATCAATAGGGTTCATCTGTGAGACGCCCTGAACAATATTCAATCATTAAATTAGTCACTTGTATACACTCCAGAGGCTATATCGTGCTAAAATACCGAAATTTCTCCAAAAATGTAATTATCTGAATTCATTGGACACGTTGTACTGGCTCTGGTGAGCTAATAGGATTCATCTGTGAGATGCCCTGAACAATAAAATTGGTGACGTGTATGCACTCCGAAGGCGGTGTCGTGCTAACAAGACACGTTACACAAAGTGGCCGACGCGACGTTTTCATATTTTTTTTCGTTGGAAAACGAAAAACTACTCAAATAAACAAAATTCCAACTTTTCTCGTATCTTAATAAGGGTTGTGCGGAAAAGTAATATGTAGTCTAGGAATATGAATGGTATACATCTCAACAATGATTTCAAATATGTGTCAAATATCTAATTGCTGAAATATATACTTTTCGTTTGGCAATTGACGGACTAGATGAATACTTAATTAAATCGTTTAAATTATAGGTTGCCATTTGTACGTAGATTATGTGAGACCATTTTCTGGTTAGGCCGCATTACTCGGCCTGACTTGAGCAATTACGCAAATATAGGCGTTTTAAGTGGTTCAAACTGATGGAGATTCTAATACTAATCAATTTTGGATAATTGTCGGGTTTAATTGAATTTTATTTAAGGTTAAAAAGGGGATGCAGAAGCGGTAGGCAAACACTTAACCCGTTAATGTGTTCAAAAGGGGACTGAAAGTGTATTTATTGATATTTACATTATTTCACGAAAAGGCGATCATAGTATAAAGTTTGAATGCTCCCAAAACATATTTAAACTTCCATAACTACAACTGATTATTGAAAACGAAAATTCAGAAATAATTTTATGCGTTTTATGTATACAGTGTGCTCAAAAGAATTGAAGAATAATTTTGGAGTTGAGCATTAATCTTTTAGGGCTCTGTCTTATTTAATGATGAAACAAACTATCTCAAAAATCATTGGAGGATATTGTATTATTTAAGTACACTCATCAAACGATCCCATCATGGTAATGATACCTTGCGAATAGTATAAACTCACCGAACTTCATTGTTCACTTTCTTTGAACCGACATCTAACTTTTCCGTTGGTCTGATTGCTTACAGATAACTCGCGATCAGATAATTGACTCCATTTAGTGGATTTGAAATATCTACCATATCTCGAAATATTGGTGGTGTATCCAATATGTTCTATTTTGTTGTCTATCATTCCTTTTTACCTCTAACATTATAGAGATCTAAGGTTATTCCAAATTTGATGAAATCTCCCCATATCTTCTGTGCTTAAAAAAATGCAATCAATTAATTTTTTTTATTTCGACAGAAAGTCGCATCAACTATAGTAGGTTATTAGCGAAGGTACAATAGAGAATAACATAATTACACTGAATTATATATATCTATATCTATATCTATATCTATATATATATATATATATATATATATATATATATATATATATATATATATATATATACTTACCCCCAGATGGCGGAGTGCGTTAGAGCGCCGGAAATTGGGTTTTCTTGACCTGAAGGACGGGGGGTTCGAATCTCACTCTAGTAAGGGCTTTTTCATAAATAAAAAGTTCCACTAAAAATCTGGGGGACAGGGTCCGTCAATAAATGGCGAAAACTGGCGGACGACATCCCTCGCCCCTTGCCAACCCGCATTGAGGCAGCGTGGTAAGGTACGCCTCACAACCCCAGCATGACAGACAAGGACAAGTTACGGCTCTCATTCTCCGTAAGCCCGAAGGGCCCTAGGAGGGGTAGATCCTGGGAACCAGCCACGAGGGCAGAGGGTGCTAAGAATCTGCGGAGTCTAAACCACTACCCACTGACTACATTACACCTAGCAACTTATAACTGCCGTACACTCTCTAATCAAGCTAGGATTATGGAACTGGAAACAGAGGCAGCAAAAATAAAGTGGGATATCATGGGCATTAGTGAAGTAAGACGAAAAAATGAAGAACTCATAGAACTTGAGTCAGGGAATCTTCTATACCACCAAGGAACATCAACAGGAAGAACAAGCGGAGTAGGATTCCTAATTAAGAAAACCTGGAAAAATAGAATCATAAGGATAACAAGCACCTCAGACAGAGTAGCCAGCATAACACTAAGACTCTCCAAAAGATATACTATCCAGATTATTCAGGTATACGCCCCAACAATCAGCCATAGTGACGACGAAATAGAAGAATTCTATAATGAAATAACCCAAGCGCTCAGCAACGACAATAGTCACTTCAAATACATAATGGGAGACTTTAATGCCAAAGTAGGACACAGGAAAGACCAAGAAAAAGGAATGGGGAAATATGGATTTGGAGAAAGGAATGAAAGAGGAGAGAGATTAATACAGTTCGCACACTTTCAGAACATGTATGTGGCAAACTCCTTCTTCAAGAAGAACCCTAACAGGAAATGGACGTGGGAAGGCCCCGGTGCAGCTATCAGAAACGAAATAGACTTTATCCTCACCAATAAAATTAACACAGTAAAAGATCTAAGCACGCTCAACAAGTTCACTACAGGAAGCGACCATCGACTAATTAGAGCTCGACTGGTCTTAGATATAAAACTAGAAAGGTCAAGACTAATCAAAACCAACACAACGAAAAACATAAACAACGAAAGGCTGAGAGAGAACTCTCACCAATATGAAGCACTACTATAAGAAAGACTACAAAAAGTGGAATATAACAACCCTGAACTGATGGACACAATTCGAAACTGCGCCGTAGAAGTGGGAGGTCTGCAACAACGAGGTGAACACAAGAAACTAACTCCGGAAACAAAAGCACTATTACAAAAACGAAGAGAAATGAAAAAGACATCAAACATTCAAAGAATTGAATACACCGAACTGTGCAAGACGATACGAAAGAAAATCGCAGAAGATATCAGGAATTACAACGAGAAACTGGTACAAACAACAATAGAAAACCGTAAAAGCTACAAAAATGCAAAAAGGGCACTAATAATAGGGAAAAGACAGATAGTTGCATTAACTGATGGAAACACAAGAACCACAGACAGGAATGAAATAATAGACCTAGTAGCCAAATTCTATGGAGACCTATACAATGCCCCTGAAAATTTGGAAGAAATAATAGAACACTCAGAAGATGCCATACCAGAAGTTTTGCTGGAGGAAGTAGAAATGGCACTGAAAAGCATGAAAAATGGCAAAGCAGCGGGAAATGACGGCATCGCGACCGAAATACTCAAATATGCAGGAGCTAAAACATGGAAGTACCTTGCCAAACTATACACGAACTGTCTGATGTCCAGGAGCATACCTAAAGAGTGGAACAGCGCCCTTATAGTGTTGATCCACAAGAAAGGCAGCAAAGAAGACATTAAGAACTACAGACCAATAAGTCTACTACCAGTGACGTACAAGGTATTCACAAAGATCATTCACAACAGAATACAAAATACACTAGACTCGGCCCAACCACGAGAACAGGCTGGATTCCGCAACGGCTTCAGTACAATAGATCACATCCATACCCTCAAAGAGGTTATCAGTCGAACCAAAGAATACAACCAACCACTAGCACTAGCCTTCATCGACTTTGAGAAAGCATTCGACTCTATATATCCCAGAGCAGTAATAAATGCCCTAACAGAACAAGGGGTCGACAAGCCATATATTGAGACTCTAGCAAATATATATAGGGAAGCCAAAGCGAGAGTTAGGATATATGAGGGCACACCAGAATTCCCCACCAGCAGAGGAGTTAGACAAGGAGACGCAATATCACCAAAGTTATTTACAGCAACACTAGAAAGCATCTTCAGAAAACTGGGCTGGAACAACACAGGTCTGAATATAGATGGAGAATACTTGAACCATCTAAGATTCGCTGATGACATCATCCTGATAGCGAGTAACCCTGGCGAAATGCAACAACAAATAAATGAATTGAATGCAGCAAGCAACGAAGTAGGCCTTAAAATAAATCTGAGTAAGACCAAGATAATGTACAACGAACTGATAAACGCACAAGAAATAACAATTAATGACACTGCCCTGGAAATAGTAGAGGAATACATATACCTGGGTCAACTAATACACATATCAGGCTCTCTACTCCCAGAAATAAACAGAAGAATCAAATTAGCATGGAGAACATTTGGACAGAACTCTATCATCTTCAAGTCTAGAATGTCACTCCGTTTGAAAAAGAAAGCGTTTGATCAGTGCGTACTACCAGTATTAACATACGGCTGTGAAACCTGGACCCTGAAAACTGATATCATTAGAAAACTCCAGGTAACGCAGAGGTCTATGGAACGATGCATGCTTGGAATAACAAGGAGAGATAGAAAAAGGCTTGATTGGATCAGACAAAAGACCCAAGTGATAGATGTCATGAATAGAATCAGATCCCTAAAGTGGCAATGGGCGGGGCATCTCGCTAGAAGGACAGAGGATAGATGGACCACAAAGATAACGCAATGGTATCCCCGAGGCGTGAAAAGACCGAGAAGACGCCCCAACTTAAGATGGGACTACGACATAAAGAAACTCGCAGGATCAACTTGGGGCCGCATAGCTAGCAATAGACAACAATGGGCCCACATGGAAGTGGAATATATAAATATGTAAAGGGAGGCTACACCATAACAAAATTAATTAATTTTAAAAATATTATTAGTTAGTCATAATTATTATCTTGAAAGAAGGCTTCAAATGTGTTGGGTGGTTTACAATGTTTTCTTTGATTATAGTATTTAGAACATTCTGTAAGGATATGTTTCACTGTTACATCTACATTACAGAGATCACATACTGGATGTTCTTCACGTTCTATTAGGTAAGTGTGAGTTAGTCTAGTATGCCCCAACCGTAGACGTGAAATAATCACTTTTTATATAGAGGTTTAATTTCACGATGTTTTGAGTCACTTTCAGTCCACTGAGATTGCCACAAAGCGATCATTTTCCTATTTAATACGCACTTTAGATCCGAACTAACCACCTTTGAAATCGATACCGCACTTTCATCTTTAATGGAATTACGAGCACATATGTTCGCTTCTTCATTTCTACTAATACCAATATGGGATGGGATCCATATAAGGATGACGTCATTGTTTCGTTCTCTGGCAACGTAGAGTTCTTTCTAAATGAGATGAACAAAGGATGTTTAGAATAAGTAAATCGTTTGTATAGAGTGTAAGGAACTAAGGGAGGCTGTAAGGACAAGGAGAGGGTTGTGGTAATATTTGTACCTTTCAAGAAAACAACTAGATCGTCAGCGTATATTCTTGCTCTAAGGAGTGCTTTTATATTCTCCAAGATGCTATTTAAGGCTACAATAAATAATGTTGGGCTTATTACGGAGCCTTGCGGTGTCACATTCTCTTGTAATTTATTTTTAGATATATGTGTATTTGTTCTGACAACAAAAGTTCTTTTTTGGAGGAGGTTTTTGATAAAAGCTAAGCAGTGGCCTCGTTTGTTCCGTTCACTTAACGTTCTTAATATATGATATCGCCACACCGTGTCGAATACCCAGTTAATATCAAAAAATATGGCCATGCACGTCTGGTTCAATGCGAAGCCCTCAGGAACAAAGCTTTCTAATTCAACAATGTTATCTAAAGTTGATCTATGTATTCTGAAGCCACTTTGTTCCGGGATCAAAAGGTTTCTGCTTTCAACTGTCCATAAAAGTCGTTTGTTAATTATTTTCTAGAGTAGCTTGCACATTGAACAAGTTAGTGAGATAGGTCTATAAGATGCAGCGATTGTTTTAGGGTTTCTAGGCTTTAGTATTGGTATGACAATAGCTTCGACCCATTTTTCTAGAAAGAGATGTTTAGTTCAGATTTTATTGTATAGGTGTAAGTTACATACATTGTTTATGGGTTATACCTTCAAAGCACCGAGATCTTAAAAACAATGCGACGCCCAACAACAATTATTCAGAAACAAAATCGGATGTGCTCATTGTGCTCAACCAACACTCATCACTGACACTAATATACTGTTCATAACCATAACGTAGCAGATGATGTAATAATGCCTCATTCCCTAGCGAGGTATCGCAGTCGTAAACTGCGCAAGGGCGGAGTTAAGACAAGATAATGTACAAGTACAGTACATTCCAAAAATATTTACTTAGAAGAAAAGATTTCACGGCTCACGGCAGACGACAGAACATTTATTTTCAATTCGGTTACAAACTGTGAGTACAAACTGTGAGAGAAATATTGGTTGGTCTATAGGAGTTGGGGGGGGGGGGGCTGTGCCCTGTGTACTAGGTGTCAGAGTTGTGTCAGTCTATTGTTGAATTAAATTAGCTGAGATAGAAACTGAGCAGTGTGCTGCAAGATGTCCTGTCTGGCGACATTTGAAACACGTTATTCCGTCTTGTGCTACAAATACTCTGTATGATGTATTATCATGATTGATCAATATATAGAATCAGGAATTTGGATATTGTGAGGCGTAACGAAAATTTGTCTTCTAAAACTAAGAATATGACTTAATTCCGAAAGAGCTGTACTGATTCTTAGTACAGACATAGGAGAAATTGGATTTAGACGTATATTTTGTAATTCATTTATTAAAAGTTCATTCGGTATGGTGGGACAAGTCTTTCTGCTGGTGTAACAAGTTTTTTGGCCTTAAGTATTTCACCATCTACAGTTATTTCTTATCATCGAGGAATTCATTGACTATAATTTCGACGGCTAAATATACGCAGATTAGGTTATTAGTTATTTTAGAGATATGTGTGATATGTTTTGGTTGTATAACAGTTCCCTAAGGAATTAAATAGTCTTGAATAGGAATTCCTTCAAATGCATTAGAAATAATAGCTTGTTCTTTATAAGGATATCTTGTTTGTTTCGCAACGTTAGAATAGGATTTTCTTTGTTTGGTTAGGATTTGAGAAGAGGAATATAATGGTGTGTTATTGATCATTGTGTTGTTGGTATTGGAATGTGTTGGTAGTTGATCAGTTTCAGAGCTCCTGTAGTCAGAAGTGGTCTGCATAGGAATTAACAGTGGCATATCAGAATATGTTTAATTTATACTAGGTCGTATTGGGCAGGTTTGACTCTGTCCATCCCAGTACCTAGGTACGAAAAAAACCTTGACATGATATTTACTTCGTAGTTGAAGTTTAGACTAATGGTAAATTTCTTATTTTCTTCGAGAAAAGTCTTAAATTTTGGGTACTTACAGGTGAACAATAGGAAGTAACTAATTAAAAACACTATGGTAATAAAGCGAAATTAAACTACACTGTGTTTTTACTAGAAAATTAACAGCGAGGTTAAAACAACTTGTTATATTATTTGCTAGAACCGGACTCCCTCAATTGATTTTGATTGTTACAAAAAGTCCTCATTTCTCTTTCCTCATATATTTGTGATACGAATGATACAATAAAGTTGACCATTCTCTGGTGTTGACCTTTAAGTAGAGATCATCAACGCCAATAGAATGGTTTATACTTTTGGCAAGCCATCATTTTCTCAAGTATGCCAACAACAAAGTGATCTCTTTAGAAATGTAAAGATATTGTGGTTAATGATATACAGCATTATATATCTAAAGTTAAACGTCCAATTTTGAAATAAATTTTGATTATTTCTTTAATAACAATTTTTATTAAAAGTTTCATATTTACAAATCATTTCACTGAATTTTAAAAAAATTATTTTTTGCATCCTGTCATGTAGCTTGTCCAGAGTGTAGTAGCTCAGTGGATCTTAGAGGATTATCAATTCGTTCTTTCTGTAAAGGAATTACGACACAAAACCACAAATGTTTGCTTGTAAAAATATAAACTCTGTATCTTCAGGTTTTATTCATTCAACAGACTCGATCAAACAATACTTCATTTAGAGACATAAATAGTAAATACGTTTGCATGACGATAGTCTACACACGCGGAGAAGTGTAACAATTTAGATTCATAAGAATAGAACGTAACTTATAGAAGTGCTGTCTATTATTACCTAAAAACATATCTTCAATAAGGTTGAATATTTTTGGAAAAAGTAACATACGTAGCCAAGATCCGTGAAAAAAAAATGTTATTAATCATACAAAATTTTTTATAATAATACTTCACCAATATAAAATTTGCGATGCCGTTGTGAGTATCCCTTTTTAATGACGCTTCTACCTTTTGGAGTTTACATAACGACAAAGTATTTATCCGTGACTTAAACATAAACTTTTTGTGTCCAACAAAAATTATATCTCGTCTAAATGTGTACACAGGATTTCTTTGTTGACCAGTTATTAGAATATAATTGCGATGTGACAGATGTTTGGAACACGAACGTGCGGATATCGTTAGGTACGTGACCGTTTTTAGAATGTATTTCCTTTAGATGAATGTTTTTTGGTCAGTCGTTTTAAAAAAAGATATTTATTGGTGAAACATAGCAAGTACAAAGTAGTTATTATATCATGATACAGTATCCATCGAAAAAGTTGAAATTATAACATCTATATAATTAATGTCCTTTTTATACTTCGTCAAAAAAGCACCGGGATCCGTCGCTGAAACACAAAATCTGTGTCAGTGATAGTGATCATTTTAGTTTTCGAGAGAAAAAAAAGTCGACTGAAGCCACATCAGGTGGTTATTTGATGAGTCTTGGGCCAAAATTTCGGTGACAATAAACAGAAAAGACCGTTAAGGAAAGATCTCCTCAGTCTGTTAATATATTATTTTATTTCCCGCTCATTTTAGTTAAAGTCAGAAGGCAGAAAATATATGATCTCATTATTTACCCGCATCTACTCGAGTGAAATATTTTCCTGGGATATAAAATAAATATTTACAAATATACCAAACAAATTTCTCACATGCTAAAAATAGAATTGTCATGAAAATGTCTTACTAATACCAACATCAAATTATCTTTCATGTTATCTTTGGCTGCTGATCACCCACAGTATATTCCAGAACCATTCACGCTTACCCACGTCCAAATATTAACGAAGAAGCGCCGTTAATAGTTCCCAGGGAGATTCCACTCTAAAACTTGAGTTTCTAGAGCAATAAACTCTCAACCTCTCCCTGTTACAAACCTCCTCTTATGGGAAAAACTGTGTTTCAAATTTCCATATATTTTAAAAAAACTTTTCTGAGCCTATTCTTACAGTTAAATAAACTTTGCTGCCAGCAGCGCAGTCCAACAGCTTCTGAGATACCTTGAGAACAATGCTCCTGCTAGTGCTTTCACAACAATTTTAAAAGTGTTTTATCATTAGAGACCTTGTTTACACCTTACTAGGGACATATTTGTCACCATCAATGTTCTTGTCAGTGTTTTTTAATGTGAAATATGCAAAACTCACTAATATTTAAATCTAACCAAGCATAACTTCCTTCACTTCGCTTGAATTCAATTTTTTCCAAATTTTGTTATTTCTCGACACTTAGGCTCAGTCAAAATACTGTCATATGATGCAAATATTGACATTCGTGCTGCGCCGATTTTGCAGCTGGTATATAGATTTAATCGATAACACTCTAACTTAGTTTCACATTTGTGATTATTTGAACAAAAATGCATCTTAAATCCTCTTTAAACACGTGTTGCTATTGAAAAGTTACCGTTGACCTTTATTGCCTGAAATTGAATCCTATAAAATCTTGTAAAAGATGTTATATAACCTGAACGTGGGTCAGTTTTCAAGCTTTTTTAAGAACCACTATAAAAATGCAGTCATATTTCAAAGAAAATAAGTTGTATTCTCGCTGAAACTATGTAAATCATGTTTATTTGGTTATACAGCCAAAATTGATTCCATAAAAAAGTCGAATGAATCGTTCCAAATTCTTATGCATTTTTTAAAAACTCTTCTGAGTCTATTCTTGCCGTTAACTAAACTTTGCTGTCAGTAGCGCACTTAACAACAGCTTACTTTAAACGTATGTCCTAGATACCTTGATATTAATGCTGCTTCTAGTGCTTTCAAAGAAATTTTAAAAGTGTTCTATCATTAGAAACCTTCTCTACGCTTCCCTTGTTCTTGTCAGCGTTTTTTTAATGTGAAATATGCAACACTCACTAATCTTTAAATCTAACCAAACATAACTTTCTTCACTTCGGTTGAACTCTAACTTCATCAAATTTTGTTATATTTCTCGACATGTAGGCTCACTCAAATGCTGCCGTATGATGCAAATGTTGACATTCGTGCTACGCCGATTTTGCAGCTGGAAAGATAGATTTAATAGATACCACTCGAACTTAGTTTCACATTTGAGATTATTTGAACATAAATGCTTCTTGAATCCTTATTAAAATTGTGTTGCCGGTGAACTATTCGCCATCTTACAAGTCTTCAATCTCTGCGTAATTCCCCATCAAAAAGTTGCTATTTGTACAGACTCTCTCTCCTCTATCCAATCCATCAACAATTTATTCACAAATCACCCCCTCGTTCAACGCATCCACGACACATATCAAACCCTTATTTCTCACGATGTAACTATCACTATTATATGGATCCCCTCACATATTGGTATAACTGGTAATGAAAACGCCGATCGCCTTGCTAAAGAAGCTGTCCAATCCACCATTACACCTATAACTCTGCAAATTTCTAGAGACCTAAAATTTGCTATGAAAAAACTCATACAGAAGAAATGGCTAAACGACTGGAACCATTCTACAACATTTCTAAGGAAAATTCATCCGAATATTGAACAGTTTGATATCCCCCATCTGCCGAGAAACGAGAAGGTTGTAGCAAGAAGACTGCGTATTGGTCACACCCGACTTACCCATGGCCACCTTATGACCTCTTCCCCTCAGCCAAACTGTCAACACTGCCAAGCTCTACTTGACATTCAACACATTCTCGTGGACTGCCCCTACTACACCGATAGACGTCAGCAGCTTGGAATGAAAACAAACATTAAGGATATCCTTACTAGTTCACACCAAATCATCATAGCTATTCAGTTTCTAAAAGAAGAGAACCTACTGTGTAAAATTTAAAGACTGTTCATTATTATTTGTAATTATTTCCAAATAATGTATTTATAATGTATTGTAAATTACTGTACCTTGTGCTAATGGCCATAGTTGTCTCAAGCCCGTTAAATTGAATAAAAAAAAAAAATTGTGTTGCTATTTAAATTTACTATTAGCCTATATTGCCAAATCGAATCCTATAAAATCATGTAAAAGATGTTTTATAACCTGGAAGTGGGAAAATTTTCAAGCTTTTTTAAAAACCACAAATAAAATGCAGTCATTTTTCAAAGAGAATAAGTAATAAAATCGAGGCCAAATTCTCGCTGGAACTATGTGATTATGTGAATCATATTTATTTGTTTATACAACCAAAACTGATTCCACAAAAAAAACCCGAATAAAACGATGCCCTCATTTTTATTTTTCGTTCATAAGGAGAAAATTTATAACACCGGTTAGAGAGATAAGCTCTTTTCCAGACAGGGCCTCACTGGTCCAATTTGAACTATTCAGACTTTTATAATTGCATTGTAAATATGCCACTATGAGTGAAATAAACTGATTATGAAGAGATCGTTGAGATCAATTCCAACCGATCAAGCCTTTGATAGAAGATCTAAGGTAATGTTTATTTATAAATATTTTATTCCACAAAGATGAAATGTAAGCTTGGAACATTGAATCTGCCTTGGAGACATAAGCTTGGAAGGTAAATACAAAATATTTCATCCACTTCAGAGTTTCAATCATTTCATCACATGCAGCCATTTTTGTCTACCTTGACAAACTTGTAAATTGTAACCATATTGCAGCAATTTCAGCACAGTTAGAGAACGGACTATCAATGTTTGCTTAGTCTATTAAATAAATTATCAAGCATTGGAAATTAGCGACTAGGAAACCGACATAAAGTGACCCAAGCGGATTGAGCCGAGTTCGGGATAAGCGCGAACATTTTTACTGAAGAGAAGACAACGACTTCCTGGCTATACGCTTCAACAGATATTGAATTATAGTATAGATCTCCAGACGACGTAATTTATTTGATTTTACACTTTTCAACAGGTTTTACAGCTCAGTTAGAAAACCGGAATACAATTACCAAATAAATGGTTTTAAAGATTAAAACTAACTTTTTCTACAACTGCTATGGAAAGTAGCGTATTTCTCATAGCTTACTAAATTTTAAAACTATATAGTGCTCATATTGTAAGCAATATTGTTTCTCACGGCACATTGCCCACACTACATACAGTTATATGGAGAATCCAGTAGGAGATACTCGATGCCCAGCCGATTTCAGCAGGGTATACTCGATGCCCAGCCATTTTCTATGGGCGGTACTCGATGTTTAGACTTTTTCTACGAAACTATTTAATTGCATTCTTTGAATTTGTGCAGTTATAGAAAAAGTATAGTGTGCAGCATGTGATAAAAAGTACTTTTCTCACTCGTGTGTTTGCGGCACTCGCCGTTGGCTCGTGCCACAAACTTCCACAATCCTGAGAAAAGTTGAACTTTCCCCACTTGTACAATACACTATTTCCACACATAAGTATCCACTCCAGAGACTGTATCATGCTAACAAATCGAAATTTCTCCAAAAATTCAGAATATCTGGATTTATAGGACCCATTGTACTGGCGCTGGTGCTCTGGAAATCAATAGGGTTCATCTGTGAGATGCCCTGAACAATATCCAATTATGTATATATGAATTTATAGGTCCAGTTGTACTGGCTCTGGTGAGCTGAAAATCAGTGAGGTTCCTATGTGAGACACCCTTGATAATATCCAATTACAAAATTGGTCACTTGTATACACTCCGGAGCCTGTATCGGGCTAACAAACAGAAATTTCTCCAAAAATGACCAAAAATTAAGTATATCTGGATTTGTAGGTCCAGTTGAACTGGCTCTGGTGAGTTGAAAATCAATAGGTTTCACCTGTGAGATGCCCTTAACAATATCCAATCATAAAATTGGTAACTTGTATACACTCCGGAGGCTGTATCGTGCTAACAAACCGAAATTTCTCCAACAATCACCAAAAATGTGGTACTTCGGGTACCATAGCACCGGTTTTACTGCCTCTGGTGAGCTGAAAATCAATAGTGTTCATCTGTGAGATGCCCTGAACAATACTCAATCATAAAATTGGTGACTTTATGCAGTCCGGAGACTATAGAGTGCTGACACATAATTACAAAAGTGTTTTAAATGAAACCATTCCACAATATATTCAAAAAATGTTGAAAATTCTAAGAAATTGACAATTGTTTCAATATTAATTATCATCGTCAGAATGACAGAAGTTACATTTCATTTGATGCCTACCTGATGTTTATTAATTATTTTTGGCTAGACCAAGAAGTGACTTACCTTGTGATTGACTCAATATATGTTAATATATAAAAAAAGAAGAAGATATGATATTACAAATACTGAAGCTTAGATATTATTAGCCCTTTGGGGATATCCTGGATATCTTATTTCCCAATTAAAGTATAACTGTGTAATGATATAGAAAACCAGGAAAACAATATCTGCTGATATTTACAATTACAATTACAAGACAGTTTGAAAGTGGAGAACTCCCTAGATTTATCTGTTCATTGACGACTATATAATGTGAGTTTCTAAAGTGCCCTCTAATTTCCAGTTCTTCAAGGAAATCCAGTTCTGGTTTCTTATCACAAATATGTAGTACTTCTAGTACTGTGTTAGGTGTCAATGAATGATTGGTGTCAAGTAGATGTTTTGCGTAGTGGGATTTATATGGTTGTTTTAATCTGTATGCTCGTAAGTGTTTACTGTATCGGATTTCAAAATTTCTAAGGGTCTGACCCAAATAGACATCATGTAATGCTATTTGTTTAATTGTATTAATCTCTCTATCAAAATTACATTTGTTCATAGGAACTGAAAATGTATCATTGAATCATATGCTGCTAATTTGTGTGACAAGGGGTGATTGGAACTTTATGGAATAGTCACATCAGTGTGTGTTGGTTTTCTGTAAATTTAATAATCAAGCATTAACTCTATGAATTTTTAAATCAAGAAAATTGATTGAGCTATTGTCTTCAACTTCTAATGTAATTTTGATTTTTGGGTGTAAATTATTAATGTGTTTGAAAAATATATCTAATTGTCGTTCATTCCCTATAAAACAAGCTAATATGTCATCTACATATCTATACCAAAATAAAACATTTTCTTAAGTAATACTTTCAAATATTTTTCTTTCTAAACTCTCCATAAAAATGTATGCCAACATTGGTGATATAGGGCTTCCCATTGGTAAACCTTCATTTTGAATATAAATCTTCTTGTCAAAAGTGAAATAATTCTGATTAATACATACATCAAATAAATTAAGTATATCTGAAATTATTCCTGGATTAATATGTTTATCTTCTAATAATTTTCTTACAAGTATTAGACATTCTTTAGAAGGAATTTTAATGAACATATTGGTAACATCAAATGAAATGAGTTTAGAGTTATCTTGCAAGTTGAATGGTTTTAATTTTTTGATTAGTTCTATTGAATTTCTAATTTAATAATTTCCTAGGGGGGAAAAGTACTTTTCCTCGCTAGGGAGAAAAAGTACGACTTTGCTCCCTACAATGAGGCCAGGAAATATATACTTTGGATAGAGGTGGGCGCAAAAATATTTTATTTTGGTATAGATATGTAGATGACATATTAGCTTGTTTCATAGGTAGTGAAAGACAATTAGATATATTTTTCAACCACATTAATAATTTACATCTAAAAATAAAGTTTACATTAGAAGTTGAAGAAAATTTCTCAATCAATGTTCTTGATTTAAAAATTCAAAGAGTTAATAATGTACTTTTTTTTCAATTTACAGAAAACCAACACACACTGATGTGACTATTCCATATAGTTCCAATCACCCCTTGTCACATAAATTAGCAGCATATAATTCAATGATATAGAGCATTTTCAGTTCCTATGAACAAATGTAATTTTGATAGAGAGATTAATACAATTAAACAATAGCAACATATAACGGTTTCCTAAGCAAACTTAAGAAATAAAAAGTTATAAAACCATCACTTATGCAGGAAATATTTTTAATAATATTTCAAAGATAATATATTTAGCAACAAATGCAACAATTTTTTTTAAAACAGAAAGTAACGTAAGTACAAAATTGTTAAATATAAAAACAAAAATATCAGCATTAAAGAAATCTGGTATATATAAACTTAAATGTCCAGAATGTAATGCTGTCTATTTGGGTCAGACCCAAAGAAATTTTGAAATCCGATAAACACTTACGAGCATACATATTGAAACAACCAGATAAATCCCACTACGCAAAACATCTACTTGAATCCAATTATTCATTGACACCTAACACAACTAGAAGTACTTCATATTGGCAATAAGAAACAAGAACTGGATTTCATTGAAGAATTGGGAATTAGAAGGCACTTAAGAAACCCACAATATGGAGTCGTCAATCAACAGGTAAATCTAGGGAGTTCTCCACTATTGATCTGTCTTCTTAAATAATAATTGTAAAAATCAGCAGATATAGTTTTCCTGGTTTTATATATCATTACACAGTTATACTGATCTTAATTGAGAAAAAAGATATCCAGGATATCCCCATAGGGCTAATAATATATAAGCTTTAGTATTTGTAATATCATATCATCTCCTTTCTTCTATTAACATATATTAAGTCAATCACACATCTTGGTCTAGCCAAAAATAGTTATTCAACATCAGGTAGGCATTAAATGAAATGTAACTTGTGTCATTCTGACGATTCTATTTAATATCGAAACAATTTTCAATTTCTTAGAATTTTTAACATTTTTTAAATATATTGTCGAATTATCTAGAAACTGTAAGTTTCATTTAAAACACTAATATGAGTAGATTCCACGAAGAAGAAAAAGTGGCCGATGAAAATGACGAAGACATTCTTAAAGTTCTCACAATTTTTGTTTGTAATTTCATATTTTTTGAATAAATTGAAATAATACAAACACGATTTTTTTTTGTATACGTCTACTGATAAATTTGCATACGACGTATTTTATAATGCGGCCCTCCAACAGCATTTTTTTCTTCAAAACGGCACTTGGGACACTTGCAGTTGAACAGCTCTGATTTAGATTATTAAAATTATTGTTATTCTGACTGAAGTTACGCAAGGGTTGAGACGAGCGCTATATACTACCAATCAGATCTGGTTTTACTTTTTAGAAGACAGACTTGTAAGACTCACACTTTTTACCACACTGTATGATCCGTGCAAATGTTATTAATTTTATGTTTAACGGCCAAATTAACAAAATTGTTGCATTTACAATTTTTGAATTTACATGTCCTTCGTTCATGATTATCACCACACAACGGACAAGATAGAGTTTTATTACAGGATTTTGAAGTGTAATTGATTTCATTACAATTATTGTAACAGCGGGAGATATATATTCCATTGTATACCCGGCAGCTATCATACCTAACAAATAGATTGGCAGCTTTCATAATTTTTTCATAAGAACACTTGTCAATCTAAAAAATACTATCATTATTTCTAAGAGGAAAATTCATAATCATTTTACAGTTTGAAAGATCAGAAAAATTATCAGAATTACAGCTAGTTCAAATGTCAAGCAGTTCATCATCCTAATACTTGTCAGAGATTCTGACAACTCTTATTCTGGGGTTGATTCCAGCGACCTCTTCAACTGTGTAACTATTAGCCATCTTCTCTCTTCACCATTTTTTCATGATCCTCCTTGGATTTGCACCCAATGAAAACGCCTCCATCTTTTACATGCCTAACATCAGCCAATTGAATATCATTCAGAGATGGATTGATACTGCTCATAAGTTACGACTTCATCTGTTTCACTTCTTGTTGACCATTCTTTGGCTGAACAATAACTGCCGAAATAATATTTATTGGTTAATTGGCAGTATGAAAATTTTCAATTTATATATAATTAATGGTTCCTCGCCAACTTATTTTATGGGAAATAAAACTTCAAAAGTTTTTCTTTTTTTCTTTTTCCAACGTTTCGAATCCTTTATTTAGGTTCATTATCAGGGCTATTCGGATAATACATACATATAATGATGTTCTATTACAAAATAATGTCTACATAATTGATGGTAGGAGCCGCAGGTACAACAGGAGCTCGAATTAATTGACTGTCATCAGTTTTTAATAATGAGATTTGTTACGTGATCGAAGAAAATGCATCATCAACTTTAAATTCTACTAGTTGACCAATGTCAGCCTGATTAATTATAATACAATCTCTGACACATTTATCACATCTCCATAGCAAGCCAGATACTTATTTCATCATATTCAATTCAACTAAAGATGAAATGCAAGAAGCATGAAACGGATTTTTACATGACTCACAAGGTCACAAGTGATAGCGGGTCTAGCCCTGCTTATGACCGAAGCACAAGCAGTACAGTTAGTGTTAACCATGTCTAGTGATTACTCAGAAATTATTTAATGTCCAATATTCAGGTTTCGTGAATTTCAAGACCACTAATAACCATTCAACCCAATAAGAAATTTTTGTGGAATGAGTTAGAACAAAGTCTCAAAAACTTAGTACATACACTTGGTATCGGAGTGAATGAATTTTAGAGCAGATTTACACTCACCAACGCTTCCATCTAATTATCAATAAATCCAGGTTCATCAGCAACTTGCTCTTAATTGAAACGGCAAAAGTACCACATAATACTTTGAAAATCACGGATCCCAAAATGACACAGTTCGCCTGAACATTATTCCACCACTCTATTATAATAATGATCAACCCTTATGAACACAAAATTACGTATTTTGTTTGCAATTAGAAACACAACGAAGAAGACGTATGCCGAAAGAAGTTGTTAGTAGAAAACATTTCATCTTAAAATATACAATACAAATTACACCAAAAATATAAAATATAATTCAATAGAACCAATATCAGAGTCAAAACCGGTAATAACACCTAAAACAATTCTCTCCTCTCGTTATATATATATATATATATATATATATATATATATATATATATATATATAAGAAGACAGTCTTTGCTGACTGTTAGGAATAAAACTGGTGAATATTGGGGTATGCAGCAAGAGAAACGAAAAAAAGTGTACTCTTAACGGAAAATTTTCAAGCTTTCAAGGATGTTTGTCCTCATCATCAGGAATACTGAAATGGAAAAAACAGAATTAAGATACTGTAATTAACAAACCAGATACAATAGGAGAGAAATCACAACGTGTGAACTTACCTCCGAGTTGAGGTTGGATTCCATTATGTTATATGAAAGTAAAATTAAACTACGGATATTTAAAATATGAAACAGTTAACTAACAATGGTTAATATATAGTTTAAACTAGCACAATCACATTAAGATGACTAAAAAAGCCAATATCTAACATCATTTTGCGGACAAACGAACACGAGTGCTTTTTTGTCAAAAGCCGGCCAGAAAATGATATCGTTTTCCCTCTAAAAGGGAGGGATTTGTTGACAATCAGTGATACTAACCAATAGTTAAGTAGATAAATATGACATCAAGTACCCATTAGAGAATAGCCTCTGATGTGATAGAGGCCTGAAATAAGCCTGTCCAATTGGTCCTGTGCCATTGGGATTTTTTTTGTTTTCATTTCAAAAAAAAATTCTTTTTAACATACACCATGAGTGCATCCTAAATGTCGACAATCGCCGGTGTAAGTTAGAAATAATGAAATTTTAAAAATATTTCGGACATACGTCAAGCAACGTTGAGAATGTTGAATTCACCGGTGTATCTCGACATTAACCAGATTTCGGTCTTTCACGGTTATATATATATATATATATATATATATATATATATATATATATATATATATATAACCCTTCTTCTTACCTAAAAAAAGCATGAACTCTCACATCTATTCCTAGTATTCTACTGTGAATTTTAGCGAATTTTCTTCTTTTATGGATTTTAGGTGCAAAGTCCGATAGTAGCATCCGAACAAGTACTTAGATAATTTATTTTTTTCAATAGTCTTATATTGTCCGACTTTATCTTCTGTACTTTTTGAGATTTGTCTTTATTCTTTACCGTGTCCGATATTCAGGCTTCTTAGAATAACATGCTTCTCAAATTCCTTCAATTTATTCGTACAAATCGTTGAAAATGTTGAGTATTTAGTATTCGAGATAGATTGTAAGAAATGTTCTTTTTTTTTCATTATTTCACCTAATACTACCTATAGAACTATGTACATTGTGGTTTGCATCTATTTAATTCCGATGCGAATTAAAATGCAAATCCAACGAGATCGAAATGTCCTAATTCAACTCTGTTCCCAGTTCTCATAAATTGAGTCAGTATTCGAGGTACTTGTAACCGTTCCTAATCCACTATCTACTGTAATAATCCGAGACGAATATGACCACAATCGTATATTTGCATCCCTGCCCTGGTATAATTAATAGTTCTAGCAGCTGCTAGGATTACGGACGAACGCAAAATTGACATGTGTATACAAGTATGATACAATTGTTGCTGAATATGTATGCGAAAGATGTATATCAGTGAGATATGACGGATGCAAATTTATTTACTAAATATGTTAAACAGATGCACAGCCAATTTTTCTAAAGTGCATGCAACTTGGTTGGAATGTCCTAATGTGCAGTGATATGTTTAGATATACAAAGGTTTCACTACCGTTTTTTGTACAACTGCATATGTTACAAATCATGATTAATTGTTTCACAAATCACAATATCAAACATAGTCCACAGAGTTTCATATTGGTAAATTTGTTGGCAGCAAATATGATTACTCCGTAGGTACTAGAAACTGTCAGCATATTTTATTTTAAACATTGAAAAAAATCAAGGTGCCATAGGTAACTGTATTAGAGCCTATATTATACCTACTATATATTAATGATAATCCAAAATTAAACTGTCATACTCTAATCCCTCTTATTTGTTGTTAGATTCCGGCTATAATAATCAAAACTGTTAAAAATTATGCATCCGTGTTGTAGCAAATATGGGTAAAAATGTACGGTCTGCTGAAACTAGATTCAAGGAACATCAGAGAGACATAATAATGGATATCCACTTAATCAGAGGTAAAACACCAAGCAGACTCCAGATGTTGTTAGATTAATCTAATATTTTTGCTAGACATTATTATTACCGTCACTAACAGATCAAAAAAAGAGCAACAGGAAGGGACATAATTAGTAAGAATTCTTGAAGCAAGGAGGATCGGAACTTCATAAGAAACTCTATAAGTTGTTAATACTGTAAGGTTTTTCTTATTTATTTAAACGTTTTGATACGAAGGGTGCTATAAATTTATACACACGTTATGTGTACTCACTTACACTAATTTATATAAACACTTCACTACTTAATTTATATTTACATGTTTACTGTTTATCTCACGAGATCAAATTATAAACTGATCTCTGCCGCTGGTCAGAGTTCTTTATATATTAAGTGCCCTTTTTTGGATAATTCTAGATTGCGGCTCACACAAAAACAATCGCCTGTCTGGAATCGTCTAGATAAGATTGGAAATGTGTAGATAAGAATAGTCACAAAAAATAATGGTATACAATTCGAAGAAATCCCTGCGCATTCACCAAAATTTTAAGTTTCATATCTTGCTTAGACAGAGTCGGGTTCAGGAACTACACCAGTGTGCTATTTCGTAACAATACGTAACTGGGAACGAGAATATATTATACCGAATAAATTGAAAAATGAGGTTATAATTCCAATAGCAAAACAAAGGAGATCTAACAAAGTGCATAAATCACAGGAGAGTCACATTATCAAATATTACGTACGAAAAGTGTATAATACAGTTTAGTTATCATAGTGAAAGCACAGTGAGTACTTTCTGATTGTTTTTATCTGTAAATGCCTAAAAATCTCAATCTGAAGTATTTGAACATTCCAAACATTCTATCGACCACATTAAATACTACCAGTTTTTGTCCTGAAAACTATTGAGTGACAGGACCGCACTCAGCGATGATTAAAATTTCTACATCTGACCAAAATGAAAATTCTTCACAAGCTAATACTATATCATATGCTACCGATTTGACACAACAACATTATCCATCACGAAATCAAGCAATTGTTCTTAATACCATAACAAACACTATCTGAACGAAATTGGTCCTCTAGTTGAACCAATGAATATTACACATATTTCCAAGATTTCTAATATAGGCTATGTATATTCCTATCAAGCAAAGAAGTAGTAGATAACTTTATTAACAACTACGGCCACATAAATGTAAACAACGGAACAATTCAAGTAAGACGACTTATCACACCCTCGGAAAGACTATTTTAATCTAATGTCCTGTTATACCTAATAATTTGCTTACGGCTAAAATAGAAACAATCGGACTAAAACTACTTTCGCCCATGAACCCTCTCAGAATAAGCTCAGATAACCCCCAATACAGCCATATTTTAAGTTTTAGACGGCAAATATACATTGCACCTCTAGATAATATAATTACTCCAGAATATTTCGATCTAGAATACGATACTCTCAATTTCCGACAATCAAAACTGTTTCAAATGTAAAAATCCAGGTCATATATCTTCACAGTGCTCAAATATTTCAATATCTACATCAGCACCTTCCACTTCATCGAGACAACCAATTCCTACAGAGACTACTCCACAACTCATACCAAACTGGACACTTCTTCCCGAACATATATCCCAACCACAACAATCAATACACTTCACTCAAACCAAAATATAAATGCACCTACATCAGAAGAGCCTGTTGCTAATTTAACAAACACTGTGCTCTGCACCTCACCTCCTATCACAAATATAAATCAAGAAAAAGTTATCAATGAACAAACACCAAAAAATGCAAATGAAGAAATTGATACAACTACAACTAATAAAAGAAGTTTGTCAGAAGTTACCGTATCTACTCCAGAACACTCTCAGCAATCCACTCCAACTGAACAAACCACTTTTACTCTCCCAGAAAATCCAAAAAGCCAAGTAAAAAGGCAAAGAAGAAAAAATCTCAAGAAAATAACTTATCCAAACTAGAAGAAATGAAACAAGTTAGAGATTTTATAGATAAGCACAGTCCTCCATTCGTATTAAATGCCGACCAATTCACTTCATTACTGGAAGGCTCACTTAGAGCTCAAAATGTTATCAATATAGCCAACGATTACACCAACAGTATTAATAGCTTAATCGAAATGCTGCTACAAATTTACCCACAAATGGAAGATGGAAGTCTAAAATCAAAATGTACAAAACTATGGAAAAAACTAGAAAGACAGACAGATACCGACCCTAGCATTGACGCATCTGCGAACAGCTGTTTCTAAATAAATATTCGCTTTTCAGACCATTCTGCAATGGAATTGGAATGCATATTACATCCATTCAAATCTGTTACAACTATTATATTGCAGAATATTTGCCAGATGTAATATGTTTGCGAGAAACACATTTTCATGTAAACAAAAACAATACTTCAAGATACTATACCTAATTCTTCAAAAATAGAATTTCTGAAGTAGCCAGTGGTGGAGTTGCCATCTACACTAAATCACTATTAGCAGCAACCTTAATACAAATAAACACCTAATTTGAAGCCGTATATACAATATTTACATACCGTCCAGTCAAGCCATAGACCAACACGAGTTGGAACTTCTAACAAACCAACTACCTAATCCATTTATTATTCTCGGCGACTTTAATGGTCACCATTTTTCTTGGGGATCAGAGCATCGACACACAAGGTAGAAAAATAAAGGACTGGATAGACACAATGAATATTTCACTATTGAATGATGAACGCATGACTAGATTCAATGCAGCTACCAAAATTTTCTCTGCTATAGATTTATCACTGTGCACTTCGAACATCACAACTGACTTCAATTAGAAAGTGGTCGATGATCTTTACAACAGTGACCATTTTCCAGTCATTATAGAAAACTTAGCGAACAAATCGAATAATGACAACAACACAAATCATTTGAAAAGATGGAAACTTAACAAAGCAAATTGGGAAAATGTCGCAGATCACATTGGAAAAAACATTACTAACCTATAATAACCGACAACGTCAATGAAACCCTCAATAATTTCAATTCTATAATACTATCTGCTGCCTTTGATGAAATTGGGAAAACTGGTTATCTCAAAAAACACAACCCTGTACCTTGGTGCAATAATGCTTGTGATGCTGCAATAAAAGCCAGTAAACATTCATGAAACAAGTTCAAAAGATACAAAACAAATGAGAACCTATTAGAATACAAAAAACAAAGAGCACATGCGAGGCGCACAACACGAAATAGCCCTCAAGAATCATGGCACAACTACCTGAAAAGTATAAATAGTTCCACGCCATTATCGTCAGTATGGAAAAAGGTGAAAAAAATATCGGGAAAGAATATAATTATTGAAATCCCTGCTTTGAAAACAAAAAACAACACATTAATCTCGAACTCTAGCGAAATTGCTGAAATTTTTGCAGAACAATATAGACAATCTTCAAAAAATGACAACTATGATGCTGATTTCTTAAATCTCAAAAATTAAGCTGAAACTTCCCCTATAACAATTGAGGAAAACGTAGATCAAATTAATAATCCAATTTCAATAAGAGTTTTCTGAAGCATTGCAATCTATGAAAGACACCTCACCGGGACCGGACGATATCCCGACTGTATTTTCAAAGAATCTTTCGTACCCTGCAAAACAGCATTTGCTAGGAATATTTAACTTGAACTGGAATCAACATAAGTTTCCAGATGTCTGGAGACGAGCTATAATAATACCCATCCTCAAATCACGAAAAGCTTCTCTATTGCCTTATAATCTTATAGACCAATATCACTTACATGCAGTACATGTAAGTTTCTTGAAAAAAATATAAACCGCAGGCTATTATGGTGCCTAGAATCAAACAACCAATTATTTGCAGAGCAATCAGCCTTTCGGTCAAATAGATCTACATTAGACAACATCATAGATTTAGAAAGTCAAATAGATGGAGCTTTTGTTAATAAGCAGAAATGTGTGGCAGTGTCTTTTGACCTCAGTAAGGCTTTTGAGACTGCATGACATTATCAAATTTTATTAAAACTGCAGAACTGGAACTATCAAGGACATATTTTAGCTTGTATTCAAAACTTTCTGAGAAATCGACTTTTCCAAGTAAGAAGCAATGTTACATTATCCAGCACCAGACAACAGATGAATAGAACCCCACAAGGGTCAATAATGAGTCCCACACTATTTCTGATAGCAATTAACGACGTACTCAAAACAATTCACACACCAGTCCAAGCTAGGCTATTTTCCAATGACTTGATTATATTTATGAAAGGAAAAAATTTAGACAGTGTTACCATTCTATTACAAAATAAAATAAAGGAGTTAGAGAAATGGACTAAATCAAGTGGTTTTAAATTTTCATCTGAAAAAACAGAATGCATAGTATTCTCCAAAAAATATACACAGTTACAACCAAAACTCACTTTACAAGACAAAATTCTTCAATGTAAAGAACAAATAAATTTCTTGGGATTAATTTTCGATCAAAAATCAAATTGGAAAGCTCATATTAAACAACTTGTTCTATCAAGTCAGTAAGGTTTAAACATTCTAAAGTGGCTAGCCAACAAACACTGGGGAAGGGATGGTAAAACACTGATGAGGTATATCGAGCATTGGTTAGGTCAAAAATAGACTATGGTTGCATTGCATACGCTTCAGCAAAACAGTCAATCTTGAGGCCCCTTGATGTTATCCATAATCAGGCACTAAGAACAATACTAGGGGCATTTCGCAGCACTCCCGTAAATAGTTTAAATTGCGAAGCAGGAGAAGCAAGTCTAAGTGATAGAAGGCAGATTCTGAGCCTATCATATGCAGCAAAAGTATCCAGCAACACCCAACGTATAAGAATGCTTCCAAAGTAAATACTGGAACCCTCCTTTCTATGAAAGAATTCGCAGATTATTGAAAAGTCACAACTATGTCTTGTTTCCTTTAACCTTTTCATATGGAGTCTCTTAAACCGACATTCATCCTTGAGCACGTCTCTCCTAAAATCAATACTAACTTAACCGATCTCAATAAACATGACTATAATATTTATAATATACATACTATACTTAAGGAAATCACAAGCAAATATCATGGGTACACAGAGATATACACAGATGCATCTAAAAAAGGGGAAAATGTTGGAGCAGCGATTGTAACAAATACTAACTCTGAAATATTCAAACTACCAGGCACATACACTATCCTTTCTGGAGAGCTATATGCAATATGCAAAGCAGTAGAACATGTCAAATATCAACAAGATAAAAACTTTATCATTTTGACAGACTCATTGAACTCACTAAAATTATTAGGAAGAATCTACGAAAGACATCCAATAGTTAATTTAATAAGGAAAGAGTTAGAACAATTGTACAACCATAACCAAGATATCAGATTCATTTGGATTCCATTGCAAGTGGGAGTCAAAGGTAATGAGGAAGCAGACGAGAAAGCACTAGCGGCAACTTATCAAAACAGGCTAGCTTGTAATCTATCGACATCAACTGATTTGAAATCATACTTCAAGGACAAAATCCTAAAACGCTGGAACACTTTTTGGCAAGAATCCGAATCTAAATTAAAACACTTACAATCTAACTTCGGACCTTAGCATATACCAACAGAAAACAGAAGGAACCAGGTAATCATCACTCGGCTACGTCTAGGACCCAACAGATATACGCATGAATACTTAATAACAAGGGAGGATCCTACGTTTTGCAATTTCTGTGATGAAGATATCAGCGTACATCACCTACTAATCGATTGCCCGATGTATGATCTACTACGAAAGACCTTCAAGATCCCACGAAATATTAAGGAAATCTTAGGAAATGTCTCAGACTCATCAAGTGTTATAGCTATTCTGAGAAGTGCGAATATGTTACATAAAATATAACCATTCTACCGTCACACTGTATACCTAAATCAACGTTAATACTGCACTGAGACACCTGTTTTCTGTTGTTTATTTTATTAGTTATGAATTATGTACCATATACCGCTAATGTATATTTATTTGTTTCAATATCTACCATGTAACTGTTAATTTATTTTGTATTAAGAAATGTGTACTATGTAAACCGCTAATGATCTAGTAGGTCGATGCGGAGAAATAAAAAAAAATATTACGTACAAACTGTTAGCGGTAATAATTATAGAAAGATTCATACGGCATATGGAAAAAATAATAGGTGACTATCAACAAGGTTTCAGAAATGTCTACAATAGATACAATACACATCATTGGACAAATAACAGAAAACATTTTGATATAATAGAAAGTTCAAAATCCATCGAAGACTTAGAAAGAATAAAAACACAGAAAAAACGTCTTTAGATTAGGTCATTCAAGTTGTGGGTGGTCAATATGAGTGAATTATGAATGTACTCTACTGCCCTATACTATTTTCGGAAATTGGCGTTGGGGGGGCACTTTACTATGAATAATGAGGTTTAATTAATTAGGAGGAGAAGGTATTTTATTTTTGTCGGTGGTGCATAGGAGTGCACTCTAAGTGGATTCCGCTGCCATTTATTTTTTTGGAAATTATCATTGGGGGGGCACCTTAACTTTATATATTGAGGCTTAACTAAGTAGGGGATTTTGTTTTTCTTGGTGGTGCATACGAGTGCATTAGAAGTGGATTCGAGTGCAGTATATCTTTTTAGCAAATTGTCAATGGAGGGCTGGCGTTTATTTGACCCCCCTCCCCATAGACAAACAGTTGTAGCCTCTCGTGGAATGTGGTGCAAAGAAAACCATTCATGGAGCATATTGGTGCATTAGGAGTGCACAACACCACATATAATTTGTGGAAAATATCTATTGGGGGGGGGGGCAACTTAACTAACCTCACAAGATTGCATCGCAAATAATGGACAACATTTCGAAAATTTAATAAAGTCAGTTACTTTTTATTAATTTTTTTTGTTTTATTGCAAAACACTTGATACATAAATACCTTCACGGTTTTACTCGATTTCTCCGAAAGTACTAAAAAGAAAGATCAAGTATTTGTTATTTTTGAGAAGGTAGTTGAACGACCTTTGAAATAAGGTATCACTCAACCATTTGAGATTTTAGGGGTTGTCTCTCCCCCGCTAGAGGGTAAATGTAATTTAGTTTAAAACCAGCCTACCAACTGCTTCTCTTAAAAACAAGTGTGACGTGGCTTTGCATATTTTTGTAGTGTAGTGCGTTTTAAAATTGACACCCCGTATACTTATAACCACATCCTATAAAAACCCATACCAAAACAAAGTAATACAAAATTTCTTCTTTGAAATTATTGGTGATCCAAGGCAATCCTATTGAGTAGAAGTTGTATATTTTCATTTCCCCTCAAATTAAGTAATCATTGGTTAACGTCCAAAGAGAAAAGTTTTTTAAATCAAATTACGCAAGATTAGTATTTCAAACAAATCCAAAAAATATTGGATAATATTCCCGTTCTTCAATTCAAATTACAAGTGAAATATATTGATTAAAAACTATTGATTAAACTGCCGTTAATAAAGAAAGTAGATCATGTGTAGTTAAATGTTCATTGTTCCAGCATCAAACCTGAAATATCCGTTTGTCAATCTACACTGTGAGCTAATATTGTATAGTTAATTTAGTTATGAACGTATCAGCAGAGCTTTGTATAGTCTATACCTGAATAATACCATTAACAATATTCAATTCATTCCTAGCTTATCGCTTTTACTAAAGCTTTAATAGGAAGGGGAGAATGTATGAATTTCTGCGTGTTTTGTTTATTAGCGAAAAAAAAATATACAAACTTGTTCATTCTAAAGAGTAACCAAAGCTTCCTAGAAACGTATATTTATAAACTTCTAAATATTTCACGGTTTCGAAGTTTCGATTTTCCTATAAATCACCCTCAAGTGACAACCGCCTCCTCAAAAGGGTAGATAAGATTCAAAACAAGTCTATTCATGAACCGAAAGGGACTTCAGTAAATGGCGTTTTATAAAAAGGGGAAAAGGTGGATAGTAAAATAATATAAATTGTAATTTAAAACATAACGACATTCAACTTTTGATTGCCTAAATACTGACTTGAAAAGCGATAGCTTCCGTGGCCTGAGAAAATTTGACAAGAAAACCCAAATTCAGACTGTGTCCTTTTGAGTTTAAAACTCGAAGTTTCGCCGACAATTATAAGCACGTATTCAGGAGAATAAACAATAGGGTTTATGCCTGGACAACCTTAGCCTGAGCACCAAGCCTAAACAACCAACCACAAACATCCTCATAACTTTAGAACAATCACTCTAATCTGAGGCACCAGTCAACCAAGTCTCGCGAACCAAACAAAAACCGTAATCTTGGAGCCAACTCTTCCAACATAGGCTCTAGCCAGCATAGACTATTTGGTCGAAGTTTACCCTCGGTCTTTGGAAACGATAAGTTGTTCGAAACGCGTGTCTGTGTTGGTGTAGTGGTAGTAAACAGTCTGTTCAGTAAATTATATTACAGCAAATATTATATTGATAGTTTTGTCATTTTACACATATCCTGACCGAATTTTCGTATAAATTGATTTCAAATAAACTAATATAATCACCATATACGGTCGTTCAAGAAAAACACCACGTTTCACACCAAATGTTTGGGTTTCGTTATCCGAAGGGTGCAGTAACATTTTTATACCTACACTGAAGGACGGGATGTTTTTAGGAGACGATGAGGTGAACATTCTCTGATAGGGCTCCGAATAAAAAACTGCTCTGTTATACCATTTTTTTACACAATTATAATAAAGTTATTTCATTCTTGATTATCATCATTTGTTATTTGAACTAGTGTTAATAGTTCATGTGCATGGTGCATCTCTAAACTTTCGTTGTGCAACAACGTGTGCTAGTTGATATACCGGGAGTTCAATAAACATATACTGTGGGTATGTCCGTATAAGATGGGCAAAGTTAAACGGCGTTGCCGAACTCGCAGTTCAAGCTCATCAAGTGGATCGAGCAGTGAATCCTCCGGTTCTTCTGAGGACAGGTACCGAAGAACTAGATCGTAATGTGGACATACGCCACCCTTATACCGTCGACGTAAAAATATCCGACATGCGAATACGAAATCATGACAGTTAGGTAAGTCGCTGCAAAATATCGCAAGCCACTCTTCTGAAAATTCAGCTCGCGTACCCAATGTTCAACAAACATCCATTGATGAACGCCAGCAACACTGTTCTCGAACTCCATCATTATCCGAGGTTGATCGCCAATTTTATGAGGTTCGAATTAAACGATTAGAAGACATGATTGCAGGATTAGCAGCTCAAAATTTCAAATCAAATTCTTTTCGATTAAATCTGCGAAGTGAATGTATACCGGAGTTCAGCCCAGGAAATGAAAACATGTCTGCCGCTAAGTGGTTAGAGAAAACTAAAGAACTGAAACAAATTAATAATTGGGATGATGCCACGACAATTTACCACATGCAAACACGTTTCTCAGGAAGGGAGAGAATATGGTATCATAGTTCATGTTCCGTAAGATACACCTGGCATGAATGGAAGGCGTTAGTTGCTACAACTTTTCCAGATCATGTTGACTATACCAAAGCATTACGGAAAATGTTGGATACAGAGAAACAATATACTGAAAATAGGATTTTTAGTTCAATCAATTTATCTACATAGTTTTAAAGAATATGATATCGCATTACTTCAGAAAAATGGTATTAATAAGAACTGGAACAGAATGGAATTTCTGATGGGACAATTCAAAATGCAGCACGAGCAGGTCGTTAAACCTGAGACATTGTTTAAAGGATACCTCTCAATGTTACGTGAGGAAAGTATCATTGAGGTATCTACGCAAAAGGCAGAGAGGTCGTTAGGAAGATCCTCAAAAGTGGATTTATCCCATTCGCTTTTGAAAAAACGTCATAATTTGCCTAATGCGAAGCCTGATGAATCAAATGTACCATGCTTCAACTGTAAAATGAAAGATCATTTTCAGTCGAAGTGTACGAAACCACGGATCAGTTGTGCCATCTGTTAGGTCATGATGCTGAGCACTGCAGAGTGAAACCATCAAATCGTAAGGGTGAGTCTATGGCAATATTAAATCTTAGTAGTAATTCTTTGGCTAATAATATTTGTTACTTCATCGATTGTGTTATTAATAACGAGGCACTAAGAGGTTACGTAGATTCAGGTTGTGCCATTGTTACTATTCGTGAGTCAGAAGTCAAAATATCAAAACTACTACAGGAGCTTACGTTGATTCGATTATGTGGTTATGCGGGAGGATCAGTTGTAGCAAAATCTAAAGTAAACATAGAACTGAAGGTTGATTTAGTCAAAGTTTCTGTTGATGCTTTGGTAGTACCTGATTATGTACAAAATGTTCCGATTATTGTAGAACAGCCATTGGTTAACAATGAAAATATCACTGTTTTGCTAAGGGGAAATTAGATACGTCTTTATAATCAAAATAATCTTAATGTCGAAAATATTGATACATTTTTGTCTCAGAAGGTGAACCTCTGTGCCAAAGAAACCACTGTTATTCCTCCAAAGTTTGTAGGTCACATTGCTGTTCAAAATGTTAACGATTCTGGAGACATATTTATTGATATACAACACCGAAACTGTGTAACTAATTTTCATATTTTTCTACCATGTGAATGACAATTATCTATGTATTCCAATTTTTTCTGAAAATCCTATATGTTATGAAAAGGTTAGAGTGATTGCTAGAGGCTATACTTCTTGTGAACTAACTGAATTGACACCCTGTTTAGCTGCGACGTCACAGAAATAGAACAATTCTCATTAAGTGATGTGGATGATTATGTTAATCAAGAGTTCACCAATAATCAACGTTTGTCTCTTCTTAACCTACTTAACGAATACCGAGATTGTTTTGCGACATCTTTAGCAGAACTTGGTAAGACATCTGTTACGAGAATTGCGATTAAACTTACCGGTGATGAACCTGTAACCTACAGACCCTATCATATGTCGATTGAAAGTCGTCAAAAGGTACGTGGAATAACTTAAGATCTTTTAGATAATGGTATAATCCGAGAGTCAGAGTCTCCTTACGCTAGCCCCGTATTACTAGTTAAAAAGAAAAATGGAGAGGAAAGAATGTGTATTGACTATAGGGCATTCAATCGTAAAACTGTTAAGATGGTATGGCCTTTACCTCGAATTGATGATCTTTTAGATAACTTGCATGGTAGTAAATTTAGATTTAGCTTCGGGGTATTACCAGATTCCATTAGAAGAATCAGTCCCAAAAACAGCATTTGTGACACCTGACGGCCATTATGAGCATTTAAGGATGCCATTCGTATTGGTGAACGTACCAGCTGTTTTTCAGAAAGCAATGAATAAATTATTAGATGTATTAGTAACGTCAGCTACAATCGGGAAGGAATACAAAGGCTTGAGTTTGTTTTAAAGCAATTGAGGATTGGTCGTCTTACACTACGAATGAGTAAGTGTCGTTTTCCCCAAACTAAAAAAAAGTATATGGGTCATGAAATAAGCGGCGAAGGTATTCAGCCAGGTAAAGATAAGATTAATGCAGCTTCGAATTTTCCACGTCCTAAGGATGTACATGAGGTCCGAAGATTCCTTGGTCTCACAAGTTTTCTCAGGAAATACGTTAAGAACTTTGCCATTATTTCGAAAGCCATAACTAACTTATTAACTCACAAACAAAAGTTTTCTTTGGAGTGATGAGCAAGAAACAGCGTTCCAGAGTCTTAAAGACATACTTACATTTATAACAGTGAATTGGAACACGAACTACACTATGATGCTGGTAAAATTGGTTTGGGAGCTATACTTTCACAACGCAAAGATAACGACATCGTTAAAACAGTGCAATATTTCAGTAAGGTTACCACAAAGGAAGAACAAAACTACCATTCATAGGAACCCTAAACACTAGCAGTTCTACAGGCCTTGAAGAAGTTTCGAATTTATTTTATTGTTCGACTTTGACATTGAAATCGTCCAGGGACAAAAATGGCTCATGTTGATGCCCTGAGTCGAAGCTTCTATAAACATGATGAAGAATCAGTAGAAGCATTAATTGTCAATATTGAAGAAACAGATTGGGTATTGTCCGCTCAACTTCAAGATGTAATGTGCAAACACCTGATAGACACATTAAAGCGTGGCGCTAAGAATATAGATGACAAACGAATTTATGAAGAATACTGTCTAAAGGAAAAACGACTTTTTAGAAAAACTGATCAGGGGGTTAGATGGGTGATTCCAAAGTCTGCCCGAAGACGAATCTTAATATATTATCATGATGATTCTGATCATTTTGCGGTCGACAAAACACTGGAGTTAATACGTGCCAAATATTGGTTCCCGAACATGAAGAAAGATGTCAAGTGTAGCATGATAAAAATACAATGCTTTTGTATTATAGTATAACTCACTGGGATGTAATATAATTCGGTTAATTTACCCACTGAGTATGCAAATTTATACACACCTCTGTATGATTTGTTGCATAAGTGAATTAACTTCGGGTTTTACAATTATTTAAGCATATCCTTGAATAATTGGATTTAAATAACGAAATGAGTGTCAATAATGATATTTTTATTATTATTTTTCATGTAATTTAACTAATCTACGAGTATTTTATCATTTTATGTTGGTATTTTATTTGATTGTTAGTGGTAACACTGATCTGAGGTATCAAAAGGAACGTGAAGGTCAAACTTTAGCATTCGAATTTCGAATCACCTGTCTTATACTTTTTGAGCTGTGAAGCCGAGTGTCAATTGTAGCAAGTCGTAAGTATAGAAATTGGCCGATGGCACGTGGTTCATATGATTTATTTTTGGAACTATCATGATGAAAAACCCTTGGTAACAAGGTAAGCTTTTGTCCTACACGTATATCTTTCACACTATAGCCCCAATTTCCTGTTAGGGTTTTTTCTGTACAGCATAGTATTTATACACTTTTTTTGGACACACTTTTTTGTCACATGGATATGGTTTAGAATAGTTTATGGGTCTTGGTAATCGATGGTAGATATGATGATCATGTTGATATTTTAAGAAGCCTCAAGTTTCGGATGTTTTCAGTATGAGATATCTTTTCGTATAGATAGCTGATGAACTATAGTACTCCATTCATGGTAGTAGAGACGTGTCGTATCTCGGATGGCGTTAGCGTTACAGAGCAACAAGAGCTCGTGATGGCGTTTTGCTTCATGGGATGATGTTGGACTCATGGTTCGTCGGTGACACTTGCGGGATGATTCCGTTATGAACAATGGTTCTTAGCAGTATGGCTGAATCTTGTTCCACAAATCAGATATGATTTGTCAGTTAAGCTGCTTCATGTTTAATAGTTTGGATACTAACCGCAAGTAGCATTCAAAGTTTTATTTGTTTTCATCCAAATTTTATGCAATTTATTAATTTTGTAATTTCATACTTTAGCATTTAACGACATTTTGATATTTAGTAACTTCAAATTCTTATGTAGACGTCTATTAACTCAGATCTTATTATTGCATTCTTTCAACTATGTTATGTTGAAATATTAACTTTATCATTGCATATCACTCTGAAATTATATTTAAGCTTAATTTTACTTGATAAGAGACACTCTCTATTTGGAAACATTTTATTAATTATTACAATTTGTAAAGCTGTATACCACTTACAAGTTACTAAGTATTTTGTGTATTGTACATGATCTTCTCAGATAGTTGATAACACTAGGAACTGTTGAACATTTCAAATTAAGCCAACCATTGATAACTGATTATCAGTTCGTAATTAGTATCGGTTACCTTGTATTTATTGAAACAGGTTATTACACCGTCCGTTCAAGGTACCCTTGAACTTCATTAAACAGATTCATTGATGTGTTTTATTTGATTCACAAACGTAAAGGCAAAACAATGTAAATAACATATTTGAAAAGTCATAATAGCTAATTTATTCACTATTGGTTTCTTGATTAATCAGTAAGATTTTCTTGAATGTCCTACTAATCAAGTGGCGCCTAAAAAATAATACCGGACCAGTTTTCAAATATTCCTAACTAATCTCACGACCTTATGCTCTCTGGCGAATAGCGAACCTTCGGCATTATAAACTCACTTCATGTAGTAATAGCAACAAGGTAAGGTTACACAAGAATTATATAAATTCCTGCTTAGGTTGTCTATATAATAAACAGCTGTCTGGAAAAACTCCGGGTAGCTTATTTCCTATAGAGAAACAACCGTATTCAATTGACACACTACATTTAGATCATCTTGGTCCTTTTGTCAAGAGCGCGAAGAATAATGCAAATTTGTTGGTTGTAGTAGACGCATCCACTAAATTTGTATTTTTGAAAGCTATTACAAGTACTAAAACGATACCAGTAATACGTTTCCTGCACCACATATTTGAGGATTTTGGAGTACCAAGGCGGATTATATGTGATCGTGGTACTGCTTTTACAAGTAAATATTTCACAGAATATTGTTTAAAGTTAGGTTTTAAACGAGTATTGTGTGCAACTTCAATTCCACGGACTACGGGCCAGGTAGAGAGAATGAATAGGTCCATTCTCTCAGCAATGATGGCCTCTGTCGTAGACGAAAGACATTGGGATGATGCTATTCCGAAAGTAAGATGGGGAATTAATTCTACGGTTAATTCTACCACTGGAAAAAGTCGGTATTAACGATGCCTTTTCGTCGACTGAAGTGTGTAAGGACGAACGTTCAAATTTAGAAAAAGTGATAGTTGAGGTCTCTCAAAGAATAGTGTCGCGACATCAAAACCAGAAAGAACTGTACGATGATAAGCATGCTAGATCAAAATTGTTCAAGGTTGGACAACACGTACTTGTCCGCAGGCCAAAGGATAGTAATGAAGGTCAAAGTAGAAAACTTGAACCAAAGTATAAAGGAGCCATTGTAGTTAGGAATGTTCTCGACAAAGACCGTTACGTGGTTGAGGAACTGTCAGGATCGAAAAGATCAAGCAAGGCATATACAGGGATATGCCTTTCTGAAAAGATGAAATTATTTGTTACCAGAGTTTCATCAGATGAGGATAATAGTTCTGATAGCGAATAAATTGATTAATGGTTGATTACCAATCAATCATAATGTTTTTTTTTATTTCTATGTTATAGAATGGACCGTAGCTCACGAGAACGTGAGAGACCGTCAGGTTAGCCGACTGTAATTACCCTGTACGGTCCTTCAACAAAAACACCACGTTTCACACCAAATGTTTGGGTTTCGTTATCTGAAGGGTGCTGTAACATTTTTATACCTAGACTGAAGGACAGGATGTTTTTCGGGGACTATGAGGTGAACATTCTCTGATAGGACATCAAATAATAAACTTCTCTGTTATACCATTATTTCACGCAATTATAATAAGGTTATTTCATTCTTGATTATCATCATTTGTTATTTGAACTAGTGTTCATACTAATTTTTCCCACGCAGATTACCAATAGGCTTAAAGCACATCACAATCCGATGAAAAGAAGGATTTTCTCATATTGCGTTTGAATTATTTTTTAAATCATTCTGAAGCATACCCTCCTCTTTATATTGGCCCGGATTTTCTGAGAGAATTGAAAATGCGCATCTTATTTAGTTGATTTATACCTTTTCAAAGCTTCATCTCCATTGACATCGTTCCTTTATTTCACCTGCCAGTTACGGTGCTCCGATTTTGGCTTTTTCGTTAAATTTGACGAAGTAATCGCAGCTTGTCTGCCCAAAAAAGATTTATTCAGTCTGAATAAGACGTTTCCGTCAATATTGTTTTAAAAATAACCTGGTTAATCAATGAAGAAGGCACAGATTATTTCAACGAAGAAATATTAGATGATAAATTATGTAAAAATATGCTATTATTTTGTTCTTTGTAATTTTTCCATTATTACATTTGAAACAGAGATAGCTCAACCAAGGAAAATGGAAATCAGTTTGATCTGTATAATTATTATATTATAGAAAACAAACAAAAAAAGTAAATTTCAACAAAAAAACGCTTATTTACAAATATTAGCATCTTATTAGAACTTATTAGCATAAAAGTAATTCTTACACAAAGGAAATAGTTTCAAAATTCCAGGGGCTAAAAACAATGTTTGTTTAATTGTTAACATAAAATTAATGACCGTCAAAAATTACCCATTTTGACCGATGAAAATACATTTTTGTCCATTTCTATCTACCTTCACTATAATAATAAAAATACGCACGTTTTGGAAGGTCAAAAGTTCAAACACATTTCTTAAGCTGTACCAGAATTTCGTGAATCTCAGCATTAAACGTTCCGTTAATTTAATAAGATAAGTGGTAATAAAACGTTTTTAACTACCTGACAAAATTTTATCCAGCATGATATAAGAAAACTGTTTTCCTCCCATTTAGGATTTTTTGATGTCTGGGGGATTTTTATTTATCATTTACTTTCAGCTTATCTCTTAGTCAGCTAAAATTTATAAACGCAAAGCGACACTAAAAAAAATATTCAACAAACTATTTTTTGTCAGTTCAGAACAGTAATTTTTCGAAACTTGCTAAAGATGATACTTTTTGTTATCAATTGTAGTCAGTTTTTCTTAAGTTTTACAATTATTTACTTTTGGCGTATATCTGAATTTTGTTTCCTCATCTTTGTGTTTGTTGGCAATATACTGCAAGAAATAATAAAATCCTATAATATCAATAACTATATTTATCATAAAGCGTAGAACAATATCTAATTTCGTCTTTTCTATCGAATGGTTTGTCGAAGACTATCTGACTCTGGCACCCCTTGCGTAGTCCTTCATTTTCACTCGATACTATGTTTGTTTACATTATATTCCTACTTTGTTATTGTTGTCTTCAAAAAAAGAGACCCGACTATCTGGTTTCCCAAAATACCCGCCCAGACATTTATAATTAGTGGGAATGGTTTATGTTTTTCACAAAAAAGTGAGGATTTATGTAACTCCAATTAACACCTTATATTTTGAGTATTAACATTTCCATTAAATCAGAAAGTACTCTTATGATTCACTATTTGAAATAAAACTTTTAATATCATGATGATGTATAATGTGACAGTTCCATAACCAAAAATATACATTGGTGACATGAAGTTAAAAATTCGAGAGAGAAATGTCAGAAGGTTGGGAACAGTCACGTAGAAGAGTTTTTGGAAAATGTGTTTACCTATGACCACCCCTGTAAGTAATCAAAAACACACAGTCGGCAATCAATGTAAGACGTCTATTACGCACGGTAAAACAAAACGCACGGCTGTAAAGTAAATCGCACGGCTTCCATAGCAACCACTTAGCAACTGTCAATAGACGTAGCGATTTTATTCAAAATGTATTACTTAGATATTTGACGTTGAATTTCTATTCTATATATAAATGGTAGATAACATTTATTAGATATGAGGTTGCATTTAATACTAAGAGTTATTTGAATTATATCATAATTGGTTCCGTTTCATTCAATCCGCATCTTTTAGCTCTCTGAATGTATCTCATAAACAATAGTATATTATACACCAAGCGACTAAAGTGGCCCATTTAATCCCGCGGGTGGTGTTTGATTCCTGAGGGAAGTAATCCAACTAAGGGATTAATGTCACTTTAGTCGAGAGGTGTACACTCTATTTTATACAATTCCGGTAATTCTACATACATTTTTAATAAGAATAAATCCTACTTAGGACGGACTTTTACGAAACTTGGATGGGCATCGAGGGTGAACTTCTAAGATGCTTGGCTGGGTATCGAGGAGCGACTTCTATAAAACTTGACTGGGCATCGAGGATGTACGTTTTACTTGTACTTTAAATACCTTAATAAAATTATAAACAAAAGTACAAGTGGGTCGTAGGTAAAGTATAGTATGTAACTCGTGTTGTAACGCATTGTACGCACTCTCCGCTACGCGGCATCGTGCGTAACTTCTCCGTTCGTGCGTAAAATGCTTCTTACAACACACGTTACGTAATATACTATTTAAGCTTGCTAAAGATTGTAGAATTGAGGAATAGGAATGTAAATATTTTATGATAAGAAGTGTTGGTGAGAAGAAGTAATAGACATTAAAAAGTAAAACAAATTTATAAGTGAGGGACAGAGAAGAACGAAAATTAGGTGGTGAACATGTTTGAAGGAACTGGAGGAGTTAAGTGACAATTTTGGGACAATGTGAATGGACTTTGTGTGTAAACTGGAGAAATTGGAAATGGACTATAGAACGATTTGTTAGAAAACGAAAATTTTGAGGACTGAAGGTATTTAATATTAGAAATAGTTAATTAGTAGTTTATAGATAATATGTAAAAGTTTAGTATATAATATAATTTGAACCCACAAATAGACTGAAGAGATTGGATATTATTTTTCTATATTTTTTCTAAAACAAATTTATAATATAAAATGAAAATAAAGATCTGAGCTAGCCGAATTTAAAATACAATAATAAATAAAAAAAATTAATAATAATATAAACATCAATAATATAACAGTACTTTCGTCACTAAAACAAATTGTCCTTACATAGTCTGGCTGTTGGAGAATTTTAATGGACATATTTTCACAGAATTGCAGACTTCGGTCGGGGGTCGTCACCTGAAAGTTAATGCACCATTTTTAATTTGTATGGATGAAATTTGTTTTTGGTCATCACCATGTGTACTGTACTATGACTGACTCCACAGGTATACGCTACTTGGGCTGTGAAAGAAGAAGGGTTTACTGCAACTTCTGCCACTATATAAATTTGTTTATCAATACCAATATTTGGTCGACCCGATCGTTTGGCATCATGAACACTACCCGTTTCTTGTAACCTATGAAATAGCTCCCTCAAATAAGACCTCGATATAGGGCGACCGGGGTATCTCTCACTAAAAATGCGTTCCGCCGCATGAATATTATTTCCACTTTCACCAATAATTATAATGTTATTTTGTCAGCTAGAGCACGTACCATTTTGTTTATGTAGATACTTAAACGTCTTGTTAAACAATAATTAAACTAAAAATTTAAGATATCATCGCATGTGAAAACGTCAATTAAAAAACTTAAATTTTTTTGACAATTAACTTCAAGGGGACTTTTGAATATTTATTAATTAAAAGAGAAACTGAAATTATAGTGTTTATTTGTTTTAACCATCAAAAACAAAATAAATCAAAAAAAGTTATTAAGATTGAATAGGTATTCTAAATGCCTTTCAAGCGAGGTGTCACTTGCCATAAGATCCCATTTAATATTATTGGTTTCAATTGCCAAGTGACGTCACTGATGCCTATTACGTCACCTGTTACCACTAGTAGAGAAGCTTACAGTAGTTAATTTTCACGCTCCAATTTTCATCAGTCTAAGTATCACCGTTCAAAATGTAGTGAATCCCTATAATTAATTTGGGCATTATAGAAAGTGAAATCCTGGAGGTCATAAGACAATTAATATTTTAAATTAGATGTTATTTCAAGTGTATTGTAAACAGTGCGCGATGATAAGTATATACAATCCAAATCATAGTTTATGCGAACACAGCGTTCAGCCATGGAATTCACCTTGACTGAAATCACGTCACCTTGACTGAAATCACGTCACCTTGACTGAAATCACGTCACCTTAACTGAAATCACGCCACCTTGATCTCTATAGAATATAAGCCGTTGACCAGCTGATTGCAGAGAAGTCGTAGTCGTAGACGTAATAATAGTAAATAACTATGACGTAGGTTAGTGTTACTCGTCGTATCCTTAATATATATTTCAACATCGTTATGTAGAATTTAAGTTCCGAATATTTTATAGTTATGTGAAAGTAAGTGTAACGTATTCCGCTCAATGTAAGTACAAGTTTTAATTATAATTAACCCACCAATGATTTTTGTATGAAGACGTTTTATTGATTCCGTTTCTGCTACGAGGTTCAACGGTAGTGACACGAACCTATTTCTGTGAGGAATTAGTGTCAGCGCTGCAAGGCACATTCACCACATCACAAAAAAAAGAGAGGGCGAGGGGACTTGTTAGAAGCACTGTATATTACATACACTATACATAAGGTGAAGTAAATAATAGACAAACTTCGAATATTTATTCAGTGTCATAGAAACCCGAACGCCCACTTAAAATTGTTTTATATCGGTAATACTTGGCACACATATCAAGGAGTTCTTAATATGTAAATGATTAAAATTTCACTCCAATCGATTAAGGATAATCTAAGTTTCTGTTCACCAACTTTAATAATGAGTTGAAGCTCCACGTTTCTTACACATTCCCTAATGGACACCCCAGGAGGTAGCGACACTATTTGTGTGATTATTCTTACAAACCAGTTTTTGTTATTTTGAGATCGAACGTTAGTATATTCGCAGTCTACCGCGCCGATGTATATATAATGTTGATTATTTTGATTTCTGAGGTTAGTATAATGCACGAACTGTTTCTCTGTAAATAACAAAGAAACAACATTCAATGTTATTATTCACTGTGTTGTTTTCAAATTACTGTACAATATTTAATCTCATTGACTTGTGCCAATTTAATGACATGACGTATATTAAGAGATCTTATTTACAGACTTAATTACGCGCGCAATTGAATTAGACTAAAGATATTCCTTACATATATATATAACAATTTTTGAAACCTGTAAATAAATAATACATAAATGTATTTATACCTAAATGACTGAAACTCCTTACAGTCACCAAGGATACCTAAATATAGAGAATAATGATATACTACCGAGTCGGATGCGTTGCCATCTACGGCCTACCACCCACGTAAGGTGTTGAAAAATTAACTTTTTAGGCTCATTTTTACAAGGATGAAATTATTTTCTCAAATAGTTAGGTTTATAAAAGAACATAAAAAGAGAGTCTACCAATAATCCAATGTTGTTGAAGCATTAACAGACGCGATGGAATGCACTATCTCCCGAACGTAGCTACTGCACCGATGTGCTATAAGTCTCTCACAATAATTGAACAAATTGACATTGAATTAAAATCTACAAAGCTGGTTTTTCGTACTCAAGTAGTTCACGTTAATTATTATTGAATTAACGTCGTCTCCTTTCGATAGAAGGTGGCCAAAGCTTCGGTAGACGTGATCCAAGTTGTAGCGCCGGAACTTGATTCCAGAATATTCAACTCTTATAGTATTGTAATAGAAACTAAATATAATATTTATTATTAGGAGCAACAATATACATTCATATGCACAGAAAACGGTCATTTCAAAATTTTGTTTAAGTTTTGTGCTTGATAGGTATTTTATTTTTAGTCTTATTTGAAATTTTTTTCATAGTTTTGTAGGTACAACTATCGATTTTAATGTGTATTTTATCAATCTTAAGTAACGTTAGTTATTCCTCATATTATACAAGGATAATCGAAATGTTGTTTTTTCTCTAATTTTATGAAGAAGTAGCAAAATTATTCTAAAATAACAGTTTTCATTTAGAGTTATCTTTTCTTTACATTTTATTTTTTGGTTCATGTCAATACATGCATTCAGTCTCACCCAAATGCAACATGATCTTGGTTATCAATAATTTAGATTATTGCGTAACATCTAGTGCAATACAAATTCAAAGTTTTTTTACATGGTGTGTACGAATTTAAGATGAGCTTAAATTCTTCCTGTAAAATCATACATTAATTACATTTATATTCCACCCCTGTATAATAATCATTATACATTTCTACACCTACACACATAATTTCTGCTTAAAATTCGTTCATAATATCTATTTAACACTTCAAAATTCTCAAATATCAATTTTAACCTTATCTCTCCATACAAAAAATTATCTTGAAAGCTTTCCTCATCTATAACGATAATAACTTTTTTCATGACCAGTAAAGCGACCCAAGCAACACACAACTCAACCGTCGTTTATGACGGTTAGAGTTCAAAATCTTATTACCCATTGGCCAATTTCCCACATGATCTCCCCTGCTTACAGCCACACTGAGCGTCTCATAAATACGACTCCAACCGTACAATTCTTCACTTTTCAGTCACCCATCGTACAAAAAGCTACTTACATTACATCGTTAGCCGGCATTGTACCGGTATCATTAAAATTAAAACAATCATTAACTACAATCAAATAATGTGCAATAGTATACATTATAGCTAGTAATCAGTGATTCAGTCTTAATTGTTCAGCAAAACGAACAATACTTATAATGAACTTTGAATAAACCAACCAGTGAACGTGTAAAAGCATTTAATTTTTAATTTTATCCAACTATCTAGCTCCTCAACGTATAAAACGTTATTCTTGCCACGATAAAGTGGCTGGTTCTTCGAAATTTAGGTGAAAGTAACTATTCTTCCCCCATTTTGCGATTTTACTAAAACAAAGTGACAGTGCGAAACATGGTCCTACAAGTCAGGATAAGGAACCATAACTTGATAATATGAACATGGCCCTGCGAACCAGAAAATCTGCAAAACATGGCCCTGATTCGAGGCGGAAGTGATTATGATCCATAGCAGGAAGCCGTCCCATCCCAAAGGAACCTGTGAACCCTGAACAAACAGGTAGAAAAGAAAGTTATCTCCACAAAACAACTGATAAACGAATGTCCGCATGTAAACAAGGTATTTATTATTCAATCAAGAATTTCGTATATTTGATCATCAAACTTTAAAACTTATAAATACAGTGTGAGAAGAAATTCAATGCGTAAATAATTTAAAAAACATTTATTTCATCTCATGATTTAAAATTTTAGTTTTGGACACTTATAACAATTTCAATGACATTTTGTAAAACAATAATTTATATTGTACAATATTGATCAAAATATAAGTATTCATCATTATAGACTGTGTGTTAGACATTATAATATTGCAACAGTCGTAAAATTCTTTAAAAAAGGCATGGCTGTTTGCAAAAGTATAAAAATTTCGTTAAGTTTGTGTGTAACAAAACTGTTATTTTGTCAAAATAAATAATTTATTGTACAACAATTAATGAATATCTTATATTATAAAAGTAATGTCATATTTTCTTTGCTCAAAAATTGTTCATATTTACATTTCAATGATACTCGTTATTATTATTACTTTTTCATAATAATACAGAGATATCCAACAGTATGATTTTAAAATCACAAACAGACATCACTCTTCACATTGGAAAACGCATCTTGTGAAATTTGAAACTCAAAATAAAATCAGAAAATAACTTCAACAATTTTACAACATACAGGGTAAGACTCACATTCGTTAATCTTTCACATACCGGTTTTTACAAAAAATAATTCAATGCACAATGCCTTTACCAACTTAATAATTTGATCACAAATAACTTTACTTACAATTCCTAACTTAACAAAAAATCATTATTTATTATACTTGCGAGGTGACCCTCTGAATCAATTTTACACTTACCAACAAATGAAAATAATTTCAAGGTATCTTTAGATCTGTTAAATTCCAAACAATAACATAAGGCAAATTGTTGCTGCTCATTTCAACCGTTTGACAGCTTGTAATAATATAACAAAATGTACTGCACAACAATTAAAAGTATTCACATCTGAAGCTAGAGCTATAGTAAAATCGTTATTAAATTTGAACATCAGTAAGGAAGATTTATTTGATGCTTTAATTGTTCATATTTTAAAAACCAAATTATATTATGGTACTAAAAGATCTCTTGAAGGAGAAGAGACAGATCAAAATTTAATCACCAGCGAAAATATTTTGGACTTTTTGGAGAAAAAATGTACTGTTTTGGAAAACTTGCTCACCCAATATCCAAAACCTGATGCGTCCCATCAGCATCGTAGTCAGTCTTCTAATGTGACTACCCCACCTCACAGAGTAACATTATTTACAAATCAACACTCACTTCCCGATCAAAACTTACCACGTAACAATGATCAACGCAATCAACCTTCTTTCAGTGGATCTCATAATTCCAATCACCCAAATCCGACATGCTCGTTTTGTGAGAAACAGGCCACAAAATTTATGTGTGCTCCCAATTCGGAATGCTCTCCGTTCCTGATAGAAACAAATATGTTAGAGAAAATAAAATGTGCATCGGGTGTCTAGGTTCCACATACATAATCACTAACTGTATATCAGTTAAATCATGTCCCATATGTCAAAAAAGACACTTTACTTAATTTAAACTATTCTCCCCCTAGACAAAACCTTGACACTAGATCTGTCATCAGAAATGAACACTCCGATCGTCGCTATGACCCATTATTTTCATTCCATAATAAATGAACCACGTAACCTACACTCTCTTGCAACCCAACCTTCAACTCAACATTTCCTCTCTGATCATTCGTTACCCAACTCACTTTAAAGGGATGCCGTTAATCAACTCTCTTTTAGTACAACTCATAGCTACAACACCATTAATATTTCAACATGCTCCTTCTGTAATAGAACAGGCCGTAAAATGTATTCTTGCTCACACTTCAGAACACTCTCTACACTTGACTGCAACAAATATATAAGAAATAACAAAATGTGCATAGCATATCTGGGCTCCAGACAGACACTCGCCCATTGCTCATCTACCGGTATATGTACTATTTGCAGAAACAAACACCACACTCTACTTCGCTTAACCCCTCACACCCACAAACAAAACACAGTACTGAGACCTTTGAACATAAAACCTTACCATTCACTATCAATGCAACAATCCCCAGAAGATTATCGTCAAGAAACGTACTGTTCTGGCCAAAACTTATTCATACAATACCTTACGGATAATTCCTCTCATATTCATCATAGTCATCCTTCAGGTGTGACCACACTACTTAATCAAGGCTTACCCTCAAATCAACACTCTTAAAACACAAACACTCTTACATCACAAAACACTTTTAAATCAAAACTCACTCTCAAATTAAAATACTCTCTTAACTCATTCTCAAACCAAAACTTACCCTCAAACAAACAATTCACTTTCTTACTCAACTCTTTCTCAGTGCAGAATAGCACTCATTCACTACTTAAACACTTTTCTCGTCAAGAAAACCAAACCTTCCGGCCTCTGGAAGAGGACAGTGATTAACCCCTAAACTTAGACTCTTAGACACTCAAGAAAAGCTTGAAAAACTTTTAGAAAATACTCAGTCATGGAGACTCACAAATACTTAAACATTTAAAAACCTGGACGATTAAAAAACTTAGACAATTTGACACATGGAAGAAACTTGGAAGATTTGGATAAAGAAGATACTTGGATGAAGAAGAAACTTGGATAAAGAAGATACTTGGATGAAGAAGATACTTGGATGAAGAAGGAACTTGGATAAAGAAGATACTTGGGTGAAGAAGAAGATACTTGGATGAAACTTGGAAAACTTGGATGAAGAAGAAAATACTTGGAAGAAACTTGGAATACTTGGATGAAAAAGATACTTGGATGATGGAGACACATGGGTAATGTTTAGATGAAAACGTCATCCCCCTCCTCATTTGTTACTTGAAAAATACTTAAACGACACTTTGAACATGAAAAGACTTGACAAATACAAAAATACTAAAACTAATATATCTCATCCTCTTTTCTCTTGACGAGAACAGAAATAACTTTACCCCTCATACACCAAAAAATAAATTAAAATTTAAAACTCATTCTTACCCGCAAAAGAGCCGGGCCCCCTTAAGATAAACGTCTTTCATCATAAAACTCATACTAAAACAACCTCAAAAGAGTCAGAAAAGACTCTCTCATCATACTTATACATTCGTGGTCACTACCTTACACAATTACTTTCATGCTCTCACACTTACAAATGAACTCTTACTTGCACTCGCATACAAGTGCACCCTTACTCTCACTTATAATAGTATTCACATTTGCATTTGCACTCACATTTAAACTCACCTTCGTAATACTTTTACATTTATTCGCACTTACTCGTACTCACTCGTTGTTGCACGCACTCTTACTTGCTCTAGTCTCATGGGCTCTCTCTCTCTCTCACACACACACACACACTCACATATACATTCTTAATATAAATTGTACTCAATACATTCACAATGAATTCACTTTCTTATTTACACTCTCACTTGAATTAACAACCTTACTGCAATTCTACTCGCACTCGTAGTAGCACTCACTTCCACTTGTAATTATAATCTCACTCAAACTTGTGAATTATTAAACTTGAACGCACCCTTATACCCATATTCTTGCTTGCACTTGAAAAGTTACTGACACCCTCTCTTGCAATATACATGCATTACAATCTCAATCGTACTCGTACCTTACTCACAACGATGAAAAGTCTGAGGTTCCTGGGCCGTTACTCGTTAAACAAACTGGTAACACACTCCGAGGTTTCTGGGCCGTTACTCGTCAAACAAACTGGTACCACACTCCGAGGTTCCTGGGCCGTTACTCGTTAAACATACTGGTACCACACTTGTCGAGCTAGAACCGTCCTACTCTTTTCATTCTCTTCACTTAACTCATTCACTTTCTCTCTCTCTCATTAAAAAACTCATGAAGACACTTGGGTGATGTTTAAAGAAAACGTTATCCCCCTCCTCACTTACTCATCTCTTACTCATAAAAAACAAAGGAGATACTTGGGTGATGTTTAAAGAAAAACGTCATCCCCCTCCTCACTTAATTCTCTGTCTCACTCATTTAAAAATCACGAAGGAGACACTTGGGTGATGTTTAAAGAAAACGTCATCCCTCTCCTAACTTAACTCTCTCACTCATTTAAAAAACACAAGGAGACACTTGGGTGATGTTTAAAAAACGTCATCCCTCTCCTCATTTCACTCATTCACTCTTAAAAAAGAGACACGAAAAAAACTGATACTTGGCCCTTTCTCTACTCTCATTCTATAATCTCATTCTCTTCACTAAACTCTCTCATTTAAATCTCTTCTCACTCTTATACACTTATAGTTCATAATTATTCCCCCCTTATACACTTATTTACTTTTATTTCACACTTATGTATCAAATCCATTCACTAACATCATTATTTGATTTCATATTACATCCATCTCTCACCTCTATTCCATTCATCCCGCGCCCCCAATATGTACGAATTTAAGATATATCCTTCCTGTAAAATCATACATTAATTACATTTATATTCCACCCCTGTATTATAGCCATTATACAATTCTACACCTACACACATAATTTCTGCGTAAAATTCGTTCATAATATCTATTTAACACTTCAAAACTTCAAATATCAATTTTAACCTTATCTCTCCATACAAAAAACTATCTTAAAAGCTTTCCTTATCTATAACGAAAATAACTTTTTCCATGACAAAAAAAGCGACCCAAGCAACACACAACTCAACCTTCGTTTATGACGGTTAGAGTTTAAAATCTTATCACCCATAGGCCAATGTCCCACATGATCTCCTCTACTTACGCCCACACTAAGCGTCTCATAAATACGGCTCCAACCGTACAATTCTTCACTTTTCAGTCACCCATTGTACAAAAATGTACTTACATTACATCGTTAGCCGGCATTGTACCGGCATCATTAAAATTAAAACAATCATTAACTACAATCAAATAATGTGCTTATAGTACATCTGATAATCAGTGATACAGTCTTAATTATTCATCAAAACGAACAATACTAATAATGAACCTTGAATAAACCAACCAGTGAAAGTGTACAAGCATTTAATTTTCAATTTTATCCAATTATCTAACTCCTCAACGTATAAAACGTAATCCTTGCCACGATAAAGTGGCTAGTCCTTCAAAATTTTTGTGAAAGTAACTATTCTTTCCGCATTTTGCAATTTCACTAAAACAAAGTGAGATTGCGGAACAAGGTGGCTGTTTCTTTCGGTGTCTCAAACTCGACAGTTTGGCAGTAAATTTGTGTATTTGCAATAGTTTTAAATGCTGAAAGTTGTGCAGAAGCTGTAGCTTTAGTGGATGACAGGCGAAATTATGGATATGTCGCCAGAGTACTGAATACCAGCTGCTCACCATCGAAAGAGTAGTTAACCGCTTCAGGGAAACAGGCAGAAATGCACGAAGGCCGGGTACTGGTAGGCAACGCAAGACTACAGCAATTGACCGGTTTCTTGTTCTTAAAACCCTTCGCAATCGGCGGTTGACTCCAGTACAGGCTAAAAATCAACTTAGAGAAGTTCGGGGTGAAAATATCAGTTCTTGGACCGTTCGTAGAATATTACAGAATGCCGGTTTAAAGTCTTGCCGACCAGCAACAGGCCCTAGATTACTCCCATGTGATAGAGTAGCAAGCTTACAATTTGCATTTGTGTGAGACTGAATGCATGCATTGACATGAACCAAAAAACAAAATGTGAAAAATAGATGACTAAATGAAAAGTGGTATTTTAAAATAATTTTGCCAGGTGGTTGTTTTAAAATTAGAGGAAAAAACATTTCGATTATATTTGTATAATATGCGGAATAGCCAACGTTACTTAAGATTAATAGAAGACACCTTGAAGTCGATAGTTGAACCTACAATTTTATAAAAAAATCTTTTAAATCGGACGATAAATATAAATAGTTATCAAGCCTAAAACTTAATCCATGTTTATCCACTGCTTTTTACATAATTTTGAGTAGAAACGATGTTAGACAGATGGGTCTAAAAGATCGGGGATCAGTCCCATTTTTTTCCCTATTTTTGGTATGAAGGTTGCCCTTGCCCTTCTCCACTTTCTAGGTATTAGACCCACTGCTAGACTGCTTCTTGTAATCTTCAGCAGGTGAGGAAGAATCTCCTCTTTCCCTTGCTGCAGGAGTGCTGGAAATATTCCATCTTCACCTTCCGTGTATGATCCGTCTGGCTTTTTCAGCGACATTGTGGGGTTAGTTCCCCCATTTGCCATGACCTTTTGTAGTCTGGCCGTTGTGTGAGTGGAAGTGATCTTTTCGCAAAAGGCTTGAAAATTAAGCCTTTTGGCCTTCCTTATCTCTTTATTGTACTTAGTAAGATTCTCAGTGTACCCCTGCCAATTACCGTCTCGTTTGGCTCTATTAAAGAGCCGACGGACCTCTCTTCTGAGGCTTTACAGGTTCTCATTCCACCAAGGAGCATCCTTTTCTGAACGAGCTTTTGACAGTGGGCAACTGGAATGAAAAGCTTCCATTATTACCTCACTGATCTGTTCGACTATTTGTTCCAGGTCGTAGTGCGGGTGATTTACCCCATTCACTTCGACGTGTTCCAAATTGTCTTTCAGATTGGTCTTATAAAGAGAAAAATCATTATTTCTAGGATTTTAAATTTTTCCTAGCAGCAACAATAACAATTGTTACGTCCAGGACCTCTTCTTTTGCTCTCATGACAAAAGTGGGTGTTGTCCTCACGTTTAAGGTCTCAAGGTTATTTGCTAAGAGATATTATAATAAACACTCACGTTTTGTGTTGTTGTTAGTGCTTCCCCACACGGTATTGTGTGCGTTGGCGTCACAACCAATTATAATTGGCAACCGTCTGCTATTGCAGTGTCTCACTAGCTCTTGTACTTCTTCTGGCGGTGTCAACGGCTCGTCTCCAGCGAAGTAGGCAGAGGCAATGACGATGTCTCGGTCGATACCCCCAGCGTTGAGGTGAACCATGATTGGAAGAAGGTCCCGTGACACGTATTCTGAAACACAAATATATTTTATGTCATTTCCTATGATTACACAGGCACGCGGAGATACTTGCCTTTGATCATAAATCAATTTAGAATCCCTGCATGTCAAATCGTTGATTTGGCCTTCTTTGTTGATCCATGATCAGTACAATATCTATTTGTAGTCGAACAACTTTGCTGTTAAGTGAAAATTTACGTAAGTGTTGAATTTTAAATATTTAAACATGTCAATCAATTTTATAAAATAAAATACATAGAAGTATGGAATTATGAATTGTAACTTATTTCACTTTAAACGTAATTGCAATATCAGATAATATAAAATTAGGATCAGGGGTTATTAGCTCGGTTATCCCTTCATCATTTTCGAGATTTTCTTTGTCAAATATAGTTCCTTGGTTTCGTTAAGTCGGCAAGTCTACGTGCTCTTGAACTGGAGATCAGATAATATAAAATTAGGATCAGGGGTTATTAACTCGGTTATCCCTTCATCATTTTCGAGATTTTCTTTGTCAAATATAGTTCCTTGGTTTCGGTTAGTCGGCAAGTCTACGTGTTCTTGAACTGGAGATCTTGTAATTTTCATTTTTTCTGCATTTGAAGGAGTTATTCCAAAAGCAGATAATTTTCCATTGAGTGCTGCTCTTGTAATGTGATCAATGGTAAATTCATCATCACTTAAAAATAATTTCAAAGTTGCTTCATCAGCCATAGAATGAATTACTTTTCATTAATTTCGAAGCCCATTGCAGTTAGAGATTCCGTCATCATTTTAAAAAAACACGAACACATTTTTGTTTACAAAACTTTAACCTCAAAACAAAACTGTAATGCTGGGAGAATCGAATAATGGAAAGAGATAGAACAAATAACCATAGAGAGGACCGTGCTTGAGGGCACGGTTCAGATTTCGGTTAACCAACCTTGAACCAGACGATTTATGACGTCATCGACTTGTCATTCGAATGCAGTTAGTCCGAATATAATGGACCAATCTATGAACCAACCAAGAACCATCATCATTCGAAATTTACTATGTTTTCATTTATCGTAAAATTAATAATATAATGTCAAATAAAAATACAATAACCAACTGTATGACACTAAAAATTACTAAAAATGTGTTCAAAGAGATTTCATTGGGATACTATAAACAATGTTATAATGAAGTGTCTATTATACGCTAATTATAAAAAACTGTTTTCTCAATTTTGTCACGACATGTTACAGAAAGATTACGAATATATAGAAGCAGCCTCATTTCTCCTAAAGCATTTAGAGGATCATTTGAATGATAGATTAAAAAAGAAAATAAGTATGATTACGATGAATAAGGAATAGTTATAAAACCGTATGGAACCGTTTTTTGAGTACTGATCTCGAGACAATTGAAAAGCGCGATATAGTTGAACGCGCAGCTCTTATTTTGAGAGAAGAAATAGAGTCAATTGATTCAAAGATTATATGAATTAATTGTGAATTGTGGGAGAAAGTCCTACAGTTCCAAGGTAGGTATATTTATTATTAAGCAGCTCCAGCGTAAGGACAACTCCAACTGTCAGAGTTTAGCACAATTATTTTGTTATGACTTAATTTATAACGTTACAGTTGGGAAAATTAAGACCTCTCAACATATTACATTAGGACTGGCATTAAAAGCTTTAAAAAACAGCAAAAAATTGTTATTCCCTCTTTGACATTGGATTTCAATCAAGTTCCTGCGCTACAACTTAGACCACGTCTACCGAAGCTTTAGCCACCTTCTATCGAAAGTAGACAACGTTAATTCAATAACAAGTAACGTAAACTACTTGTATACGAAAAACCAACTTTGTAGATTTTAATTCAATGCCGGTTTGTACAATTATTCTGAGCGACTTATCGGCGCAATAGCTGCGTTCGGGAGATAGTGAATTCCATCGCGTCAACCAAGACTTTAACAACATTGGATTATCGCTAGACTGTCTTTTTTTGTTGTTTAATAAACCTAACTTAATTTGAGAAAGCCTTGTAGAAATTAGTCGAAGAAGTTAATTTTTCAACACCTTGCATGGGTGCTAGACCGTAAATGGCAACGCTTCCGACTATCATTATCCTGTATATTTAGGTATCCTTGGCGACTCTAAGAAGTTTCAGTCTTGTAGGTATAATACATTTACGTATTATCTGTTTACGGTTTAAACATTTTTATAAATGATTGCAGCACTAAAAGCTTGGTAGACTATTAGTTTCAATATTGACACGGTATAAACATTGCTTGAAAGAAAAAATAGCTTTGTACGAATGGGTGCAAAATTTCGGTCGTTGTCCATGGTAAGTAACACGCGGTATCGCCAGTCGGGAACCAGTTCGTATGTTTCAATGTAACACGCGGGCTGAGCAACAGACTGGCGATATCGAGTGCTACTTTGCGCTCCATTCTTTCCCACTGCAACACTCAAAAATACAGTCATTTTGTCTTCGTGATTTGACAGAGATAGCTTTTATTGTATTATCTGATAGTAAGTAGTCATATTTTTGTCGTGCTTACCAGATGGCTATTGTTATTTAGAAAAAAATAGTTTGTTGTGATGCAAGCTGAAGAATAAAGACGAAGTAGATGTAAGTAGCATTAATAATAAATACAATTATTGTTTCAACCCTTACTGCGTTGGGTGCTTAGATACTTTTGAAGCGGAGTCAAGCAATGAACAAACGTTTCCTATAGAATCTACTTATACAAGTGTAATGGATGTTGAAGAAGGTTTTGATCCAAGAGAAACAGGGCATAAATTAAAAGAATTTATTGACGAGATCAAAAACACACTATTAAAAATTAATTTTAACTGGCTATAGAAGCATTAATGAAGCATATAAGCCAAGACATCTACCAACAGCTAGAAAGGGATAGAAGATATCAGTGCAGTCCACAACTGTAGAAAGAACATTCGAAATATTCAGATATGTATAAATACCAAATCGATGGTCTGTTTCCATATGTGTCTACATCGTCCTAATTGTTCAGAAAACGTAAAAGAAAATTCAATACACTCTAATCAATTTTTAGAAGAAAACGCATTTATCGAAAACACTTATTTTAATTCATAGGTTCTTAAGTAATGAAAAGGAATAACGTGTTTTTAAACTAATTAAGAACTTTGTAAAAAGTGGATAAACAGTAAATTAAACAATAAACTGTAGAATGCCATTTTTGACACTAATATAACATGTTAAAATTATGGTGATCCATAAAAGTTGAAAACTATAAACAGAAGCCCAATTAAATAAGAGATCAAAATTATTGTGAAAAAAAGGTTGCTTCTTCAGGGTCATTAATATCTGGTAGCACAGTTTCATCTTCAATGCTTTCATCACTTGTAAAAAAGAGCCGACATTTCCGATACACTTCCAGAATTGCTAATCTCTCCTTAATGTTTCAGCTTGAATGCAGAAATTTTCTTTATTTCTTGATATAAATGTTTGAGATATCCTGGCATCTTTCCATACAAGTAACTGTAACTCGGCGTCCTCTACGTGGAAGAATCATAATACTGCGAAAATCTTCATCAAAGTCAGTTTTGATTTTCATTACAAAGAGGGATGACTTCTCATAGCTTGACCAATTAATTTGGTACCGATTTACCATATTGCCATCTTGATTCTTATTTCGGTTGACCAAAATTATTAGCTTTTTCAAGATTTTCCAGTTAAAAAGCCGATGTTCTTTTTTGAAAAGTTTGGTATCTAGTTTCATTTTGTTTGCAATTTTAGCAATAGTTACCCATTCATAGGGTAAATAAACTGGTACATTTTTGGGTGCTTTCTCGATTCTGGCATGCATAAAATCGCATTACATTTGAATAGTTCTAGGGATGGTTTTTAGGTGCTGAAATAAACATGAGGCTATTTCGTTTGGGCCACGTTGTCCTTCTACTTCAGACAACATGTAACATTTGCCAGTATTATCTCCAAAGTTAGAAATAGTAAAATTGTATGTGGCTAACTTGGTCTTATAAAAAATAATGTGATTTGTAGGGCCTCTTGGCACATACAATACTTACTACAAATCAAAGTTAGCTGAATGTATCTTTCCAGGATTATCTTTGGCTGCATCCTTTTTCTAGCATATTAGCTTTGGTTTCCGCGTTTGCAGCTTCATACAAAGTGTATGTGTGACATTAATAATTTCTAAGCTTACGGAATGATGAGTCAAAAAGTATTCTAAAAATATGTCGATAGTACGACTCCTTCGAGCACACCACGCTGTGCACCTGTTATATATTTAATTTCGGATCCAAGTATATTTTTTGGCATCTTTCCTATAATAATGTGAAGCAACTGTAGGAAATTTTTTAATATGTTTTTTTTAAGAAATCTACTGCTTCTTCTCATATATTTGAGATTCCAAACACCTCTTTCATCTTTTTCTGTAGTGTTACTATTTTGAACACGCTTTTTATGGCAACATTGAAATCCCTTTTTAACGCCAAGGGTGTTAAGCAGCATTGTTTTACATATATTGATTCTAAAATATTTGATACTTAGGTAAAATTTCAAGGATTTGGATCTTCTTGAGTTATTTTGCTCTCCATTAGTTTGTATTTTAGAATCGGCAACATCTACCAAATTATTAAGGCAATCTCGTTGCCTGTCAATATTTGAAAGATGCCAAAATGATGTAAAAATGTTAGTCCTTTCTTCCTGACTAATTCGAGTTCTACAATTAATTCCAAAATAAATATAAAAATGTAAAGTCTAAGTTAACAGAAGCTTCAACCTTTTCCTTACCTACAAGAATTATGGCATGGTTCACCTAAGAACCTGTCTGGAACGTGATTTCCTTCTGTATTGGTATACGGATTTCCAGGATTTATAATCAAAACATAGAATTATCGAGTACATTTTTATATAATATCGGATTGGGCTTGTTATGTGCACACAGTTTGGGGAGAATATGGAGCTAGGTACCTACCTTTGAGTAATAATAAACATAGAGAGGGCTATTAATTCATAAACACGTTTATTTTTGCGGCCAACAATTCTAAACGCCAGTAGTGAAATAATGAATGAATTACAAAAAGTGGGGATGGTATTGTAGCTACATGGCCTTGGCATTTTCGGCTGTTTTTCTGACAAACTTGGCACGGACGAACCATGATAATCCAAAAACATTAATTAACTTGTCACTAAAAGTTTTGAAAAACACATCAAAACAAAAGAACTAAATGTTTACTCTCTAGTCGTAATGGCGCTCGTATAAACAAACCACGTTTGACATTATTTACTACAATACTACAACCTATTTGAAATGATCGTCGATCACAGTCTGACGATATTTGCATCTCACTTTAAATGATAATTAAACAAGGACAAAACTATTAAATAAATTACTATTGACACATTAAATAGGTACTGAAATTTTGAGCAATGTTGCCACTTTTAGTTATAACCATAAAGGTATCTAAGGATACAACAAATACTTGTTTAAAATTTATATAAGAATATTCCTTTATTAAATAAAATTCAAGTATTATGAATTAATTTTAAAAGCAGCGACTCAAATGCATAAATTAGTATGACTTTTTTTATTTGCATAACTTTTTAACACATTTTCAATTAAACTTCTAATTTCATTTTTCCTGCAACTAAAGAGACTTTGTAAAAATGGCAAAGCAATGGAAGTGTCCGCAAGTGAGCTTAGAATGTGACTCAATGTTTGGGGCAAGAAAAGATCAAAACAAATATATCTATTCTATTTGTTAATCTGAGGTACCTACTATTAATCTGTTGCAAATTGTTTTTGGCCGCAGGAAAACCTGTACTTTTTAAAGATGTTCCATTATAGCAGTAGGGCAACATGTAGTGATCCCTAAAAGACATTAACGACAAAAGGACATTAGTTTATAAATAAGAGTTAAATTTAGGTTAATATTAATTATAGTATTTAGCGACCATTGCTCTGAAATGGTCAATGTCATTTATCTATGGAGGCACGTTTTGTTAATATATAAACAAACATGTACAACTTATAGAGAGAGGTCAGACATGTAGTTAAACATAACTACGTTTCCTATAAAATAAGAGTGAACGAACCAGGATGGAATTATTGTTATTTATACTTTGACTAAGTCGATCGATATATTTATAATTGTCAATTTCAACGTATTAAAGCTCGACCCAGTGATTTTTATAAATGTGATGTTGTTTATTATATTCCCGAATACCGGTTGCTAGGTAAGTGGTTTCCTCAATAATAATATACCTTTATGGTAAACGTCAAGTATACGAGGGACACTTACTAAGTAACCACTACATGGCGATCCTGCGGAACTAATGGTAAAATTAATGGTAAAATATACATCGATCCTGCCAACTAAATGGAAATGGTAATTATATAATGGAAACGGTAAAATTGATAGTTAAATGGTAATCGCCACTACATGGCACTAAATGGTTATGGTAAATTTAATGGTTATTGTAAATTGGTAATGATTGGTAATATGGAAACAAATGGTTATTGTAAATGGTGAAATTTCATTCTGCAAACGAAAAATTATGGTACAATTGATGTTATAAGAGTATAACTATATGGTTTTCTATTCAAATTTGGGACCTTGGAGAAAAGAAGGAATGGGAGGTTCATCAACCAAACAGGAGGCAAAAGAAACAGGAATTGTCAACAACACTTTCATGGTACAGCAAGATAATGTTGCGATGCACATAATGGTATTATTATACATTATAACGATAGCTTTCATCTTAAAATTTGTTTGGTCATTATGGAAAACGCACCGAAGAGCGTTGAAAAGGGATATCAACCGAAGCAATGCAGTAAAGCAGGCAACAGGAACTCTCACCGTGTAAAAATAATTGTAAGTACATATGCATTCTATTCTTATTAACGAATTTTTTTTTGTTTAAATGTCAATAACGTGGCAAGATTTTGGAGATAAGTTACGATTAATTGTGGAAGAAGTTAATAAACAGGGAAAAAGGGTTTTGAAGAAAGAAACTCCTAAAAATCCTGATATACATATAGAAATAATTAATAGCATAGTAGGTCTTTATAATAATTTTGCTAAATTAATAGCCAAAAATTGGAAAAATTTAAGTTCAGTACAACAGGAGACTTGTAAAAATTATTCAAGTAGGATTAGGGATAAAGCTGATAGGGCATTTCAAGCGTTAAATTGTATTATCGACATACCTACCTCCATATTTGAGGAAATTGACACTGTTGTATTACAAGCAATAAGCAAACAGTTAAAAATGGCGACAAGTATGAACGATTTCTTTAATTTTGCGAGTAAAGTTTTACCGAACGAGTTTAACGGCGAAGCAAGCAAATTACAGTCATTCTTAGACTCATTAGATTTACTACAAATAAACGCGACTGGTAATGAGGAAAATGCTATTTTACTTATAAAAACGAGACTAACAGGTAAAGCTAGAAGCCTTATCACGACGGAAAACTCCATTGCAGACATCAAGAATAAACTTAAAACAGGGATAAGAGAAGACAATCCAAGCCTTCTCTTAGCGAAACTTGGTAAAGTAAGACAAAACGGGAAAGATGTAACACAGTATGCAACGGAAATAGAAAAATTATCGGAAATATTACAGGCAGCATACATATCGGAAGGTATGCCCGAACGGCCAGCCGAAATATATACGAAGGAAGCAACGATTAAGGCAGTAACTATGAATGCCGCAACGGATGCAAGCAAAACAATAATTGCAGCGGGAAGTTTTGAAACTACACAAGAGGTACTATCAAAATTGGTTTCAGTAGAAGGTATAGTAGGACAATAACAAGTCTTACATATGAAAGATAACAGGAATTTCTTCAGGAAGTCAAACTTTGACTTTAGGAATAATCACCGGAGAGGAAACAACAGAGGATTTTATAACGGTAATCATTCAGGAAGAAGATTTCGACAGTATAATCAAGGAAACAACTACGGCAGATACGAAAATTTTAATAAAGATATGAAATACAATAATAATGGAAATTACAATAATCAAGTCAACAATAATGTGAGAATATGCAAGATAGAAGATAAAATTAGGGAAATGAGTGGACAAATAGCACAATTAAAGAAGGAAAACTACGATTTAAGGATGGAAAATACGGAACTAGAGGAAAAAACAGAATTTTTGCAAGGAAACATGACAGATACTCATAAAAATTTTAGAGAGAAGAATTTAATAATACATGGTATAGAAGAAGACAACGAAGAAGATGAAGAGCAACTAGAAAACAAATTAGAAGATGTAATGAACAAGGTTAATAACACAGTAGATGTTAAAACAGATATTTTGAGATGTAAAAGATTAGGAAACAAAACCAGTAACAAAAATAGACCAGTATTAATAATGATGAAAGATGTGAATAAGAAAGTAGCGACTTTGAACGGAACGAATAAACTAAAAGGAACGAAGATATACATTGATGAAGATTATTCAAACGATATATTGGAACAGAGAAAACAGTTAATAAGATACATGAAACAGGCGAGAGAAAGTGGAGCTAAAGCTAAGATAATTAATAATACATTATTAATCAATGATAACGTATATAGTCTAAAAGAGCTAGAAGAAAAGAAGAATGACTTAGAAATACATACAGAATGGAATAAAGCAACATATAAGGAAAATAACAAAACTGATCCGAAAATTTTCGATAAAATTTTTAGCGATAGAAGATTTAATCAATTAAGAGGTAAATACATTGTCTAGGAAAAATTTGAAATTTGATCGATTGAGAAGAATATGATTTTGAAATACAGTATGTTAAAGGTATAGCGAACTACGCGGATAGCATATCGAGAATATCCATAGAAGAAGGATTTATACATAAATAATTCACATGTCTTGGCAATCACAAGAGCACAAACGCAAAAAGAAAACGCTCAAACAGAAAAGGATCAAAGGAATAAAGTAGAAACAAAGGAAGTAAGAATACAAAAACCTGCAGTAATAAAAGTTTTAAATAACCTGGAGGCACATAAATTACCAATTTTACACTTTGAAAATAACCGTATCTCACTTAGGATGAGCATCCGGATCAAAAATAAATTGAAATTCAGTGAAGCCTTAAATACCGGATTACACAACTTCGACCTAGGACGAACGTTGGAAAAGCTTGAAGAGCTTGCGGTAAGAAATGAAGTAAAAAGAATGAAAATATATACAAATGATGATATATTTAAAAAGTGCACAGTAGAAGAATTTATAGAAGTAGGAAATCAAAGGTTAAAAAGTATTCAAGTATGTATATGCGAAGTACCAAAAACGGTACAGCAAAAAGAAGAGAACCAAAAGATATTAGAAAGATACCACAATGATCCAATGTTTGGAGGACATGTAGGAAATAATAGGTTATTAAAGAAACTAAGAGCAAATTTCAAATGGAAAAACATGGAGAAAGACGTAAAGAAATATTTAAAAAATTGTCATAAATGTCAAGTGAATAAAGCATAGCCTAATCACAAAGAGAAATTTGTTATTATAGATACATCTATAAAACCGTTTGATATTATTTACATAGACACAATAGGTCCGTTTGTAGAGAGTAACAACGGGAATCGTTATTGCATTACAATATTATGCGAATTAAGTAAATACGCAGTAATGATACCGGTTCAGAATAAAGAAGCACACACAATAGCAAAAGCAATTTTCGACAACTTTATACCGAATTACGGATCGATGAAAGGAAATAAGAACAGATCAAGGGACGGAATATAAGAACGAAATAATGAAGAATCTAGCGGAACTATTAAATATAAAACATAATTTTTCAACAGCGTACCATCACGAAGCAATAGGCAGTTGTGAAAGATTACATAGGACATTTAACGAATATATAAGACACTTTATCAAAGATTCTAGTGATAACTGGTGTGAGTTTGTAAGAATATTCGCATATTGCTATAATACAACACCAAGTACGTATCACGGATACACTCCTTTTGAGTTATTATATGGGAGAAAACCCAATTTGCCAGAATTTTAAGACGTAAAAATTGAACCGTGTTACAATTTTGAAAGATATGATAAAGAATTAAAGTACAAATTACAATACGCTAACGAAAGGGCCAGACAGTTTTTAATAAATAATAAATTAAGTAGAGTTAATAATAGCGAAAATGGTTCTTCACCTGTAAATTTTAAAATAGGGGAATTAGTTATTTTCAAAAATGAAGGGAGAAATAAATTTGATCCACATTATCTAGGTCCGTTTAAAGTAACGGGAATTAAGGGGGTAAATTGCGAGATTACATCTCCAGACAAAAAACAACAAATTGTTCGTAAGAATCGATTGTTTATATACAAAGAACGGAAACATTTGTAAATAAGTGAAGTGTATTGATAAACGAACAAGTAGTGTTTAGTAAACAAAGACAAAACAAAAACATTCATTAAAAACAGTTATAGGTATAAGTGATATCGAAAAATTTAAATGATAATTTTTCTCTTCCAAGAGGGGATGATGTAGTGATCCCTAAAAGACATTAATGACAAAAGGACATTAGTTTAGAAATAAGAGTTAAATTTAGGTTAATATTAATTATAGTATATAGCGACCATTGCTCTGAAATGGTCAATGTCATTTATCAATGGAGGCACGTTCTGTTAATATATGAACAAACATGTACAACTTATAGAGAGGGGTCAGACATGTAGTTAAACATAAGTACGTTTCCTATAAAATAAGAGTGAACGAACCAGGATGGAATTATTGTTATTTATACTTTGACTAAGTCGATCGATCTATTTATAATTGTGCATTTTAACGTATTAAAACTCGACCCAGTGATTTTTATAAATGTGATGTTGTTTATTCGATTCCCGAATACCGGTTGCTAGGTAAGTGGTTTCCTCAATGATAATATGCCTTTATGGTAAACGTCAAGTATACGAGGGACACTTACTAAGTAACCACTACAAACATACTTAATATTTTCGTGCCACTGGGTTTTATTTTGTAAGAAAAACGTTCTATTTTTACTTTTTAATAACAGAACTGATATACACACAACGTTCAAACTACTGCTAACTTCAAAACGCGCAAAAATTTCACTTAAATTATTCAGTCCAGAAAAGGCTATGGGATTTTGGACAAATATGGAAGTAGCAAAAGTATGTTCTTACAGTTCCAAAAACATATAAGGAACTTATCAAAATATTTTAAAAGTAGGTAAACACTTTGTGATATACTCGTACTGATTATGACGCCAAATTTGAATTTATCGATATGATTTCTGTTGGAACTATCAAAACCTTTATTTTTGAGCGGACTGCGTAGATAGCTCAAATATTCCAATATTGTATTAAAACTTTGATATACGTGAGATATTTTGGAAATAAAATAATATTTACTGGGTATTCGTGTTTCTATGTCGCTGATTATATTAAACAAATTATTGTACAGATTCAAGGGTTAATACTTGTTTCAGTATATATTCTGAAGCTTCGACTATATCTCGGCACCTAACTGTAAATTCGGCATTATTTTGCAAACATATCCCTATAAAATCAGTAGTTATAATATTACGAAGCAGATACCGGAAATAATTTTTGAACAAATTAAAAAAAAATTTTAGTATACACGACTTTGGATTGAATATAGTCGTAAATTAAAATTATAAAATATTTTAATTTTCCTTTTTCACGCTGTAAAAGACAGTGAAGTTTTATGAAAGTAATAACCAACTCATAAAGAAACTTTCTCAAAACATTTCTCATTGGTGCGCTTCGAGTTCGAATAATGTTTCCTAGAGCAGTTCAAATATTATTGGGTGACCTGAACGCGCAAATTGGAAAAGAAGAATATTACAGACAGATAAGCGGTATACACACATTACATGAAAAAACAAACAATAATGGACACAGAATTTGTAATCTGGCAGTAAAAATGAACATGATTATTTGCAGTAGGATGTTCCAACACACCAAATGGCATAAAGTTACGTCGAGATCACTTGATTGCAAAACATATACACAAATTGATCACACATTGATAACAAAAAGAAAACGGTCGACAATGAAAGATGTCAGAACATTTAGAGGGGCGTGTGCTGATACGGATCAATACATGGTTGCAGGTACTATGCTACAAAAGATAAAGATTGAAAATATGCAACAAAAAAGGGACATAAGAAAACTAGAACAGACAGAAACACAAAACGAGTACATAGATAGTATAGAAGAACAATTCATTAATGAGGCAGAAGAAATTAGTGGAATTCAAGCAGGATGGAAAATGATAGAGAAATGTATAAATACAGTTGCCAACAAAAAAATAGGAACGGTGGTAAACAGAGAACAGAAGGAATGGCTCGATGAAAAGTGCAAAGAAATGATTGAAATGAAAAGAGAAGCATGGATAAAATCGATAAGGACGAACAGAAATGAAGAAAGAGAAACTTATGAGAAACTAAGAGAAGAAACAAAGAAAATAATAAAACAAGTTAAGAGAAAAACAATTGAAAACAGAATTAGTGAAATAGAAAGGGCAAGTTATGCAAGGAACACAGAAGCTTTTTATCAAAAAATAAATGCACAGACCCGAACATATAGAAACAAAGCAACAGGAATAAAAACAAAGAGGGAAGAATAGTTAATGAAGGTACGGAATATAAAGAGACATGGATGGAATACTTTAGGGAATTACTAAGAGAAACAGAAGTAAGAGAGGAGGTTGATATTGAAGCAAAGATCAAACAAGATGGAATCGAGAGCCCAACGAAGGAAGAAATTAGAGAGATAATTAACAGGAGTAAGAACGGAAAAGCGCCAGGAAGCGACGGAATCAACATGGAACTTATCAAATACGGAGGGACTAAACTGTTAGAAAAATTATACCAATTGATATATAAAATATGGGAAGAAGAAGAGATGCCAGATGAATGGAAGGTGGGACAAATAGTAACAATACACAAGAAGGGAGACCAACAAGCTTGTGAAAACTTCAGAGGAATTACGCTACTGAATACAGCATATAAGATAACAACAACAATCATGAAAAGAAGACTGCATGACGCAGGTTACAGAGGTGGAGAATATCAGTACGGATTTACAAAGGGAAGGTCAACTACAGATGCGATACATATACTGAAACAAATTTTGGAAAAGTCCAACGAATATAATATAGACATTGAGATACTATTCATTGACTTCCAAAGAGCATTTGACTGAATAAAAAGGAATCAATTACTGAAAGCGCTGAATGAAATGGGAGTGAATAATAAACTCATAAGATTAATAAAATTTACACTAGACCAAATCGTAGCAGAAGTAGTAACACAAAGAGGAAAAACAGAGAAGTTCACATATAATGAAGGAGTCAAGCAAAGAGACTCTCTGTCGGTAACACTATTCAATTTGGCACTAGAATATACGTTGAAAAAAATATGTAAAGAAAATTTAAGGACCAGAGGAGAACAATTAATAGCATATGCTGAAGATGTAGCGCTAGTGACTAAAAACAGAATGGTAGTGGAAGAAATGTTGGAGGAGATAATAAGGGAGCGAAAGAAAATTGGACTGGTGATGAATACACATAAAACCAAATTATTAAGACTCAAAAAGAATTGTGAGTACAAAAATGTGAAAATTGGAAGATATGAATTTGAAGAAGTGGATATAGTTAGATATCTGGAAATAACAATAAGTAGCGATGGAGACAGAGAAACTGAGATAAGGGAATGAATCGTAGCAACAAACAAAGCATTTCAGGCTAACAAAAAATTATTAAAAATAAAATAGTTAGCAAGCGCACGAAAATAAGAATATATAACACAATAATTAGACCGGTGATGATGTATGGGGCAGAAACATTACCTATGACTAAAAAACAACAAGATGATATGAGAATACAGGAACGAAAAATACTAAGAACAATATTAGGACCAAAAAAATAGGTGGAGAATATAGAAGAAGAACAAATATGGAACTATATCAAAAGATACAAAAAGACATAGTAAGAAAAATTAAGGAACAAAGATTAAAATGGAAGCAATCCCAAATAGTCGAGTTTATTAGAACTCTGGAACTGGAAGGCGAGCTGTATAAGTAGCGAGAACAGTTCTGATAAGGGGGCTCACAGTAAAGCTTAAGGTAGCAGTGCATAGTAACCCCGCTATTTTTGGATTCTAGAAATAAAACACGAAATTAAAAGGATCGCTCATTTCTTCAACAAACGACTGATGAAATTACCCAAATACTCGATAGCACTGGATAGCACAGCAACTAATTGTTATCATCTTAAAGTACTTAGTACGAGTTTTTTAATAAAAACTTATCTTTTTCTTTTGTTTGTCGATCAATAAATTATTAAAACATATTCAGTCCGTGCACATGCGACAAAATTTGAGACACATTTAGTTACATCATGGCGTTCTGGGAATTTATTTTAAAAATGATAAGCGTGCTAGAGCTACAGCACGCATATTCAAATATAATCACTCAAATAAAAAATGATTATAGGTATGTTTCAGAGTTGATGATTAAATTTAAGAAAACGGGTTCTGTGGAAAACAGACGAAGCGTACCTCAGCGACTGACCAGGAATGGAGCAGTCAAGGTAACAGTTTTGGGTCACTAGCAGGTGGATAATATCCAGTCGATCAGGAAAATAGCTCAGGCTTCTCGCGTACCGCGAAACAGTGTTCATATAATTTTAAAATCCCAAAAATTATATCCATATAAAATACGATTGTTACAAGAATTAAACGAAGATGATGACGACTGTCGGCTTGAATTCTAAGATATTTTTACAGAGCTAATACAAGGTAATGCCAATCTGCTATGCAGCACACGTTGTAGGTATTAGAGTGAAACTAATACACATTTATTTATCGAAAGTAATACCCAAAGGCTTCAGAAATTGAATAGGGGACCACATTGTCGGGCTGTTCTTTATTCCTGGTAACCTAGATTGCAACATTTGTGGAAAAATTACATCGATCCAAAGGTTACCTAAATTCTTGAAGACCTTTTAGAGCACGAACCGTTTTTTCAACAAGATGGTGCACCACCATATTTTCCTGTACCGTTCCATCAATTTCTGAATAATCATTTTCCTGGTCGATGGATTGGATGAAGAGTACCTGTGGAGTGGCCAGCCTGGTCACCCGATTCAAACCGTTTCGATTTCTTTATATGGGGTCATTTGAAATCGAAGCTATTTGCAACACAACCTGTATCTGTAGAAGATTTACGTCAAATAATCGTTCGAGAATGCCGTTTATTGACTCCAGATGTGCTCAGAAATGTCCGCGAAGCATTTGAAAAAGATTATACAATTGTATGGAAGTCAACGAAGGTCATTTTGAAGAATACATACTATAATTTAAATTCTATCCTTCGTGTTTTTATTTTTTAAATGCAAAATTATTGAATTATTTATCTCCAAAAACTCATTGATACATTTTATAAAAAATTCAAGACCATTGTAAAGAGATTTCAAGGATCTTATAGAGGTGGTATATATCGACTCCTCTTGCAATTCAAATTTTCTTAGGGGTTGATTATGTAGGGTAGAGGGGTCACGTTTCGTATACAATGTGTCCCCCTTGAAATCAAGGTCGACATATTTCACCTCCTTTACTTTTCCGCCCAGCCCTAGGGCGGAAGTGGCATGAAAGAGACAAGTATTGAAAGGAGCAATAACCAAATCTGTAAAACTGCTAGAGTTAACAACTTGCGCTAATAACTGATAGGTGGCCTCAGTGTGAATGCATGATAAATGCAATCTGATGTTCCCAGTATCAGTTGTTCACTTGCTAGACAAGGTTATGTACTTATGCGTGGAAAGTTATTGAATAATTTAGGTGGTTAGACGTAATTTGAACATTAGTTTGTTAATTAGGTTATTCAAATTTTGCAAGTCGCCAGTAGGCAGCTGTAATTATTGCAGCTCAACGAAAACTCTCAGACAAATATCACATGTGTTAATAATTGTGGGTGAGGATCGAAAGGGACACTATGTCAAGTTTTAAAAAGGACACATTTAACATGTCTCTTTTTCATATATCATATATTTCATGGGATCCAAACAAATACAGAGAAGTAAAAAATCTAGAGAAATGAACAAAGAAGTTATTATTCTCTTGTTACAAGGGAATATGTCTATCAGATCAGCTGCATTAGAACTGGTAATTGACAACTCATTTCATTATGAGCCAAATATTGGAAACAGAAGAGTATTTACTACTGAAGAAGAAGTGAGTTTGAGCAATTATTTGAAAATTCCATACAAAATGACATTCAAACTAGTGAGCTAGCTTATCAATATGCTTCGAAGTTAAATAAAGACGTACCAAATAACTGGAGAACTAAAAACTAGCTGGGATACACTGGATGAAGTTATTTATGAAGCGTCATCAGGAGCAGTCACTTCGTCGGTTTGTAAAAACAAGCTTGTCAAGAGTTACTGCATTTAATTCTACAAGAGTCAAGCCATTTTTTGAAAAATTGGAAAGGGTGTTGACTTAATACTCATTTCCGGTTGATATAATGTATAACGCCTACGAAACTGGATTAACCACCGTTGTCTTCTATTATTGCTGAGTGTGGGTGAAAACAAGTAGGGCAAGTTACCTCGGCCGATAGAGAGCAACTTGTGACAACGCTTCCATTTGGTTTTGTTACAGGTAATGGTGTTCCTCCAGTATTCATATTTTCTCGATTTCGATTTAAGGATTTAATGCTAGAAGGCTGCCCCGCTGGTAGTCTTGGGCCATGTCACAAAAGTGGATTGATCACATCTGAGAATGTTTTTACTTCGTTTCAACATTTTGTCGAGAGAGTGAAACCATCTAATGAAATGCCTGTGTTCTTACTCTTAGACAATCACTGCACAATATTGACGTTATAAATCATGCTCGTGAAAATGGTGCTGTTATAATAACATTTTGACTACACTACAGCCATAGGCTGCAGCCTTTGGATATCTCGATATTCGGACCATTGAAAAATTATTTTAAAATTGCCCAGAATAACTGGATGGTATCAAATCCGAGAAAAACGATATCAATTTATAATTTACCAAAATTTGCACAGAATTCGTCAGTGCCTTCACAACAAAAAATAAACGGTTTTGAATATTTTTTATGGCCCTGAATAATATTCTATCATAAAATTGTCACTTGTATACACTTCGGGGGATGTATCGTGCTAACAAACCGAAATTTCTCCAAAAATAACCAAAAATGTAATATATCTGGATTTATAGGACCCGCTGTACTCGCTCTAGTCAGCTGAAAATCAATAGGGTACATCTGTGAGACACCTTGAACAATATTCAATCATAAAATTGGTCACTCTGGAGGCTGTATCTTGCTAACAAACTGAAAATTCTCCAAAAATGACAAAAATTTGGTACTTCAAGTATCATAGAACCTGGTGTACTGGCTTTAGTGAGCTGAATATCAATAGGTTTCATCTTTGAGACGCTTTGAATAATATACAATCATCAAATTGGTCACTTGTATATACTCCGGAGGCTGTATCGTGCTAACAAACTAAAATTTCTCAAAAAATGACAAAATTGTCGTACTTAAAGTACTATAGCACCTGTTGTGCTGGCTCTGGTGACATGTCCTTAACAATATTCAATCATAAAATCGGTGACTTGTTGCACTCTGGAGGCTATATCGTGCTACCAAGACATGTAAGGAAAAGTGGCCGACGACAACGACGACGACGACAACGACGACAACGACGACGACGACCACGACGACGACGACATACACACAGGATTTTTTTTCTAAAATCCGTTTCTTTGGGTTGTGGTTGATGGAAAACGTAAAAATAACTCAAAAAAAAATTTCAAATTTCCAACTTTTTTTGGGGCAAACCAATACTTTTCTCACATATTAGATAGGTTGGGCGGAAAAGTAATATATGATTTGGATTTTCAAAAGGCATGTACCCGTTCAACAAAAATATATTTAGAGATTAGATTTCCTTTATCCATTTGTAACAGATCACGAAAACCCCATCAAACAAGATAAATCTGAACAAGATTGTAATGGTTCAAGTCAGCATGACGTCTCTTTGTCGTCCTGTTCTACTGAAGTCGCTGATATTGTTATATCTCCAGCTTCCATAAGACTTTTTCCAAAAGCACATCCCGACAAACAATTCAACGAGGAAGAAAGGCTGTAGTCGTATTATAAAGATCATATTATAAAGACCGGAAGAAGAACCTAGTAAAAAGAAATGTGTTACAATCAAGCAGTAGTAAAGAAAGTGTTAGTGAAGTTGAATATGCAGAAACTGATCACTCAATAGGTTGGCCTACAGAAGACGTTGAAGAAGAAGAACCGCTTATAGAAAATCAACATTTTAAAACTGGAGATTTTGTTTAATATTAATCAGACATTTCGTTGAAGAAATAATCCATATCCTATCAAACAATGAATTTACTGCTAAATTCCTAAAAAAATAAACGGTTTTAAAAAATCAATCTAACTTTTCCTCTCCTATACACTCCGGAGGCTGTACCGTGCTAATAAACAGAAATTTCTCCAAAAACTACCAAAAATGTAGTATATCTTGATTTATAGAACCCGTTGTACTGGCTCTGGAGAGTTAAAAATCAATAAAACTGTGAGACGCCCCAAATAATATCCAATCGTAAAATTGGTCACTTGTATACACTTCGGAGGCTGTATCGTGCTAACATCTCGAAATTCCTCCAAAAATTACCAAAAATATGGTGCTTGTAACATTACACCCGTTGTACTGGCTCTGGTGAGTTGAATATCAATAGGGTTCATCTTTGAGATATCGTTAAATAATATTCAATGATAAAATTGGTGAGTTGACTCCGAGGCTGTATCGTGCCAACAAGACATGTTACAAAAAGTGGCCGATGACGACATACACAGGCTTTTTTTTTCTAAAAACGTTTCTTTCTGAAAAGCGAAAAATAACTCCAAATATACAAAATTCCAACTTTTTTTGGGGGAACCTATACTTTTCTCGCATATTAAATAGGGTTTGGCGGAAAAGTAATATTGGGAGTTCCTATCACTTTATATACCCCGATAATGAAGATGTGGCCGACATTGTAACAAAACTACCTGCGCCTTTAAACATTAAGGGAACTACAGGAGTTCAAGCATTTTTTTTATTTAATTTTGACTCATCACATCTTTTATAAACAATTTATAATATTGCTCCTTCAACCCTGTGCTTATCACTTTCAAGCCAATGTGGTGGCTTGAAATGGACACCAACATTATTTTACATTAATGGTACGAAATCGCACCGGTGTAGTCGCTGAATATATCTCTGCCTAATACGATATACAAAAGTTAAAATTTTGGCAGCAGCGCAACGATTTCTGAGAAGGACAATTTATTGTGATCGTTTTTATAGACATTTCTTTTAAGAAGAACGATCGTTTGTTGGGAGCCGTATACTAGAAATTACAGGAATTCGAAGGTTCCAGAATACGATTTAATATATAAGCAACTACCTGCGAACCGTGAGTCAGTCTACAGTTTGATTTCATATCATGACAGTGAACAAGTGAATATAAAAGTGAACAGTGTATTAGTGTATTTAATATAAAATAGGAATTAACTGTGTACATCAAGGAAGTATAAGTGACTAGTTAAGTGTATAAATAAATTACGTAAGTAGATATTTCGTGTGTATAAATTTATTCAGCCCGTTGTGATAGAAATTATTCAAATAAATGAGAAAAACGTTACATTATTATCATCATAATAACTCGATTTTTGTTACACAAAAGTTTTCATAATAATTATTACCTCCGCAGTTATTTAGGGTGAGAACTTTTCGTTGGGACACCGCGTATACTACTATTACAGAAAAATATGATCGTCGACTATATACGAAATTGGAAGGAACAAATAAAGTAAACAACAACATAAAAAAGGTTTTTTCAATCGTACAAACAATTACCAAGTGAAAAAACGTGATTAGAAACATCGTATTTCGTTATTTTTACGTTGCCATCATCAAAGTATAGAAATAGCCAAAGAGAAAAGAGGCACTTAGATTATCGACGTCAACAAAAGCACTCGACATCTGGGTTGCACTAAGGCTGCAAAGTAATTGTCTGTGATGCAGCTTCCCAGTCCTGAATTCGTGTACTAACCGCAATTTGACTATTCAGCAGGCAGACAACAGAAACACTTAGCTTTCGAGCGGGAACAATTAAGTACTTAACACTGAAAATGAAATCCTCTTAAATGCAAAACCTTTTAATATCCCTGTGAAAACTATTATTTCTCTAGGAAATGGAACAGGCTGAAAACGTTTATAATCGCCTATTTATTACCTTTTGTTTGCATATTCCGTAATATATTTAATGCTAGATATCAGAACTAATAAGATAAAATGGCTACTAAAGAATTAATAATTCAATTTTGGTTTTTTAAGTGAAGAGACACCTTCAGCGTGTTAATGCTGGACTTAAGCAATTTTTGCAGTTACCTTGTACTATAGGGTTTAGTAAGAATCATTCTTTTATAGTCTTTCAAGTGGCAATACTACCAATATAACCTAAAAATCTAGAGATTAATGGTAAAAATCAATGAGGAAGGTTTTTACATTTCGACACAATTTTGACCTTAATCAAAATATTTGGATGTCATTACTAATTGTGCACCTAATGACAACTCCTCAACAAAAGAATAAATATAGCTGTTGTTTCTTAATCTGGAACTTCTGCACATTCAAAATGAAATTTTCCGAGATGTAAAACAGTTTACCAACGACCACCCCTGTATGTAGTCAGAAACAAACAGTCGGCATTCAATGTAAGACGTCTATAAAGCACAGTAAAACAAAGCGTATAGCTGTAATTGTATATTATATGACAAGAGTTGTTAGTAGCATATTACGTACAAGTGAAAAACTTGCGCACGAAGCCGTGAAGCGGCGAGTGCGTAATTCGATGAGTACGTAATATACACTCGTGTTAAGTATTATACATTATCTACGCCTCAACAAAAATAACAAATTTTTTTAAATATAAATTTTGAACAATGACATTTAAATAATAATGCACGGTTTTAATTATTTCCATATTACCTAATGACAGGTTCAAATGTATTATAATATATGTTGACTAAATATATTTATTTTGTACTATACTGTTACACTATAAATAGAGATCTGTTGTGGCAAAGTCAGTCAGTAAATAGTTTCATGTGTTAATAAGTTGAATAGAAAAAGTATCATTGTATTTTACCAAGTATTGAATAAAGTTGTGAAAGTTATTGAAGCTGCTATCAATGGGATTAGATTCTATTTTCTTTACTAATAGATCTAATTTTTGTCTTATGTCAAACTGGTCTGGTTTTAAATCTTTCTCTATCGTTTTTAAATCTCTCTCTACTGTTTTTTCATATTTTTCTATTGTTGCCAAATCTTCCTTAACTGTTTTTATGTCTGTTTTTAGGCCTTCATCCATTATATCGATTTTGTTATCTAGATAACACAGACATGTTTTCCACGTCAGTACTTTTAACACCATTTCCATAAGTCTTTCAAAAGTGGCTGCAGCATTGCATAGACCAAATCAGGATGAACTTCAACTTGCCAGTATCCGCTCTTTAAATCTAATGTGGTAAACCACTGAGAGCTGTGTAGGCTGTCCAGTGAATCGTCTATATGTGGCAGGGGATGACTGTCTTTTACAGTAACTTGATTTAATTTGCGATAGTCAACGCAGAATCTTGTACTTTCATCTTTTTTAGTTACTAAAACAACTGGAGAACATCACGGTCCAGATGAATCTTCAATAATGTTCTCATCCAACAAGTCTTGTATCATATTCGCTACATCTTTTTGTTTAGCGGATGGAAGCCTTCTTGGGTTTTGACGTATCGGTGGTGCACCTCTTGTATTAATTCTATGGTGGACCAAGTTGGCTCGCCCTGTAGATTTCCGGTTTCGAAAAGTCTAAGGTGATTCAAGAAAAATGTCTTTGCCTTGCTCGCTTCTTCGGGTGTTAGTTTGTCAAAGTATTTGATGAGTGTTTCTATAAGTTGGTTGTCGACTTTATTTTGTGGCTCTTTTTCAGGTTTAGGATTATCTCGTAAATTCACTATGCTCTTCACTGGTTCACAATATCCCAACTCGTGATTTTTCTTTAGTTTAACTGGTCTCCTAGATGTATTGGCAACGCGAACGGAAATTTGCTGTTCTATTTTTACCAGACATTTGGCTACTATTACTCCATCTTCTGTCGGTTCACGTAGTTCAATAAACCCAATAGTCAGATCTTCAAATTTTTTTTCAATATGAGCCATGACAATGCTTTATTATTACTTTTTTCTGTTTTTGGTAGTGGCCCGAGTATGTCTACACCTACTCTCTGAAATGGTTCACCGGACAGATATTGAGCCATTTTTCCACGATTTCTAGTTTTTTGGTCCTCTCTTTCCGCTGCATAAGTCACATTTCTTACACCATTCTGTAACGTATTGACAGTTGACCCAGTAGAATCGTTCACGAACTCTGGTTAAGGTTTTTCCAACTCCGTAATGTCCTCCTGAATGACTGCTATGAAGTTCTTCCATCACTTTACGAACAAGTGATTTGGACATGACAAGTTGGTCTATCGTAGATACACCGTCAGAACTCTCCAACGTCCGATGGAGTACACCATCGCAAAGAGTAAGGAAATCCCATTGAGCCCAGTATCTTTTCATCGTTGAACCATACTTGGACACTTTTTGATAATCGTGTCCAACTCCATTTTGTAGCCATATCCGGACAACTTTTAAGTTTTCATCTTTCTTTTGAAATTTTCTTAGGTTTTCTACTGACCACATGTTTTCGTCAGAGTCGCTTCTTATTATTGTTGCATGCAGCAATTCTATCTTTTCTTCTTTGCTTATATGGTTATTATCACTTCCCTTTTCCTCAATTCTTTGGCAATATCTGCATTGTTGTTGAGTACATGGCCTCCTGGATAGGATATTCGCATTTCCGTGATAGCGACCTTTTCTATAAACTATTTCAAAATTGTACTGTTGAAGTCTATCTAGCCATCTTGCAAGTTGTCCTTCCGCATTTTTAAAATTAATCAGCCACTGTTGTGCTCTATGGTCGCTTCTGATTATGAAGGTTCCGCGATAAACGTATGTGTGAAAGTGTTCAATAGCCTTTACAATTGCTAACATTTCTTTTCTTGTAACGCAGTAATTTTTCTCCGCCCTTCCCAGGGTCTTACTGAAATAAGCAATTACTTTTTCTTCGCCATCTTGTTGCTGTGAAAGGATAGCTCCTATGCCATGTTGTGAAGCGTCGCAGTCGAGAATAAATTGACTTTCTTCTTTAGGGTACGCTAAAACCGGTGCAGTGGACAACCTTTTTTTCAATTCAGTGAAGGCATTTTGGCATTGTGGATCCCAATCGAATGATTTGTTGTTTTCAATAAGTCTTTGTAAGGGTTTGGCCATCTTTCCAAAACTTTGAACACATTTTCGGTAATACGTTCAAAGACTCGAAAAATTGACGAAACTCATGTTTATCTTGGTTTTGGCCAATCTTGAATCGCTGAAATTTTTACCGAATCAGTTTTTATTCCTTCTGTTGGCACAACTTTACCCAAATATAAAACTTCACGTTGAAATAAGGAGCATTTCTTGGAATTCCATTTTAAGTTTGCATTTTTCAGTCTGCTTAAAACTTCTTCTAGATTGTTTAGATGTTCGTCGAATGTTTTCCCATTATAATGATGTCTTCTAAATAACACAGACAGGTTTTTCACGTCAGTCCTTTTAACACCATTTCCATAAGACTTTCAAAAGTGGCTGGAGCATTGCATAGACCAAATGGAAGTACTTGTAATCGATAAAGGCCATTTCCAGCAGACATATGTATAACAACAACAACGAGATTCTTGGGTAATTCACGCAAAAAACTTTTGTGCCTTCAATTGGAAGATCCCGAGTTCCCGGGACAACTAACAACATCGACACGGATGCGCATATAGCCGCCCTTGCGTTTGGTTTCCCTGTTGAAATCCGTTGTTTTGTGTTTTCCCATGTTTCGATCAACAGCTTTTCTCCCAAGTTTTGAACCCTTATTTGGTTATACCGTACTGAGGATGGTTATTGAGCCAGAAACACAATCTGCAACGTGTTGTGCTCAGTGAGCGCACTTGAAAACCGCTCAGAAAAATGGCGTCCGCTCAAAAAACATGTTGAATTTAGCTCACTGATCCAAGTGCATTCACGAAACATTCACTCAACTATTGTGTTTTCTGAACGCACCCTATGATATGTCGCTGTCAAAAGTTGTTTGGTTGACGTCTTTATTAGTTTATAAGTAATTTAATCAAAATCAGCTTGTTTTATCATTGTAAATTAATATAAACATAATGGATTTATTAAGGCAAACAGTTCGAATTTGCAGAGAATTGACTATTTTACAGTGGCAAATTTCTTCGCTACAAACAGTAATTTCTCTTCTACTGAATTCAGAAATGTGAAGACCTATATGTAAGTTTTATAGAAATAATTATTATTTCTGTAGTCAATAATGAATAATAGTATTGTTTTTGAATAATTGAAAAAACGTATAATTTTTTTAAGGTTATGAAATGGAACAAATATTCATCTTTTATAAAAACTATACCCTGTTTTTAATCTAGGAGCACCATTTTAAGAAACCTGAATCATACCACTAGATATCAAGAAAAAAGTTACTAGATTGGGAGCGATGCCATAAGTACTAGTCATACTAAAATTATACAGTCTGGAAAAAATGAACCACAAACTAAATAATAATTGAGTTCATAGATAAATGGTAATTGTTGTTTTGTGATACCAAACATGAATAAAGAATATTTAAAAAAAAATGGTAAAAGAGCGTATGCATATTATTAAAAACGTAAAAAAATACAACGAACTGTAACATTAAATCCATAAATAATTCCAAGGTCGGCAGCTACTTTTGTAAGAAGGTTAATAACAGTTGTCAAATTTGGAGGCACATGAAGTTTTAAGTATTATTTTTAAAAAATGGTATGATCTGAGTCGTTTCTGATCAAATGTAGATAATTGAGAATGAAGGAACCACAAAAGAAGAAAATAGAATTATTGTAACAAAAATTAATCTGTATGAGAAATGAAGATCACCTGAATAAAAAATTGGTTTTAAATTAACAATTTTAAGTATGAAGTAGATATCAGAAGTTGTTCCATTGTAAGAACTTGTTTGATTTAAACGTACAACAAAAAATTTTTGTTCTAAAAATAAATCATCAAAAGTACTTGTATGATGCATTTTAGCAGAACAATGTATTTGTCCTCCCTTCCTTCATAGATTTCTTAGTTGAAATATTTCATAGCAACTAAACCACTAATAACTGGTTTGTAGAACAAAAATCCTCTGTGTATGTCATCGTCGATTTCATCGGCCACTTTTTCTCAGTAGCACGCCGGTGTATACCAATGACCAATTTTATTATTGAATATTGTTCAGGGCATCTCACAGATTTTCCCTATTGATTTTCGGCCACCAGACCCAGTACAACGGGTGCCATGGTACCTAAAGTACCACATTTTGGTCATTTTTTGAGAAACTTCGCTATTTTAGCACGATACACCTTTGGGAGTGTAAGCAAGTGACCAATTTTATGATTGGATATTGCTTAGGGCGTCTCACAGATGAACCCTATTGTTTTTGAGCCCACTAGTGCCAGTGTAACGGGTTCTATAAATCCATATATACCACATTTTTAGTCATTTTTTGAGAAATTTCGGTATGTTAGCTCGATACAGCCTCCGGAGTACGAACAAGTTAGTTTTAATCTTTAAAACCGTTTATTTATGTCGAGTTTCGATCTCACATGAAGACTAATTAGGTAATTAATCAGGTATTCCTTTACTGTTTAAACAACTTTGACGGAATTGTGTAACTATACTGGGATGTTAAATACAATGTCGATAGTTATCTTTATAATTTCTCTCCCAAAGGATATTAGTTCTATCATTATCTGTGTCACATATACCATATTGCTGATTATTATATTGTGCACAGTTAAGTTCTAGTTTATACATTTGAACATTGATATGTTAATTGGAAGAGAGTTTGCAATATAATGAGGCAAAAAGAACTTCAAACAACAAAACATGAAGTTTTGGAAAAGGTTATGGAATTTTTGGTACAACTTTTATCTTAAATTTGAGTCAAATATTGTTTTTGCGCAGTAGCAGTATTATTTTTTTAAATAATCTGTGTCCGTTATGAGACAAGCATTCAACATGATGTCGATTTTTTTAACCATAATGTACTTGCTTTTCAATTAGTCTTTTCCATACTTATATTAATTTGATATCAATAGATTTACGACTAGTATTTTTGTTCTCAATTATTAATAAAAACTGCAGTACCTATTGAGAAAGTATATTTAACTTCTCCAAATTTGGCAGAGAACAAGAAAATTTAAAATATTTTTTTCAAATTCTTGAGCATTTTTCAACGATCAATGATAATTATTTTCGATTCTACGTAATTATAATTTTATTAAATTGATTTCATAAAATGACCATCTAATTATGAAATTGATTCGACTTAAAGAAAAGATTCTCACAGAAGATATCGCAATAGAAACTTTCTTCCATAGGAATATATGAATATTACCTAGTAATTTATTCTCCAGATCTATCAGGTAAAACATGAATTCTTAGGACGAAGAGTATAGACATGGCCAGTCCTCAATTGATAAATTCTTTCTTTAAATCATGAATTCAAATTATGTATTATTATATTTCTTAGCAATTTTCTATGAATAATAGCATTGTATAAAGATTGGTCTATCCTTATACAATGATAATAGTGTTCGATTAAATTTTGCTTAGTAATGTAAAGGGTAAATCTACATTATCGTGACATTTAATTGTAACTTTATTACAACGAAGTAGTTAAAACAATGGGGTATTAAACCGATATCCGGTTTTCTGTATTTTATTGAAATATATTGGTACTACTTTGCAAAAATTAAATTAAATTTTATTTGTTTTTTTTTCATTCCATGTGTGGCCTCCGAACGTGAAGGTATTATTTTTCGTTCGGGTGATCATTAACGTTATCAACACAAGTGATTAGTTTTTTTGTGTCAAATATTTGCCAGCTCATATTGGTATATGTTTATTCACACTAATTACACTGTTTGATACATAAAATTGATTCTTCTATAGGCCAGTTGCTTGGTCTATATAGTTTATTAAATATTTTGGCATCCAAAATATTTTAACATGTCAACTCAACCCACTGCACGAAGCTTTGCTGCTGTTACTAAATCCAATTCAAGAAAATCAACTTTGACACCTACAACATATCCTAGTAGAAATTAAGCTATCGTAATTAATGCGCTTCCGGATACAGTTCCTTTCGATTACATCAAGGCAATAGGTGAAATTGTGACACCAAAAGGAATCACCCATGCCTCCTGTATATCTAATCAACGTATTTGCATCTTTCTCGCTTTTACTTTATTCGTTGATAACCTCCTCAAAAACCACTATTCAGTTACCGTTAAAGAAGAAATCGTCCCCAAACGCAGACTTATCAGCCCCTTTAAAATATTACTAATATCTAACGTATGTCCCTCAATTCCTAATCTACTCATCGAACAGGCACTAAAAAACGATCTCGGACTTCAACTTGCATCACCCACCACCTGTATTCGTACTGGCTCACCTGAAGAAGATTATTCCCATATTCTAAGCTTTCCTCGGTCAATCTATGTCATACCAGACAAAGATAACTTTGAAATAGAAACGTCTGTTTTAATTCATTTCGAAAATACTGTTTTCCAGGTCTTCGTTACCTCAAATAAATTGGACTGTTTCCTCTGCAAACAATCTGGACATACTGCTGACACCTGCCAAAATCCTCTTGACACTTCCTCCCTCTACAGAACTACCCCTATCCAGAACGATTCTACCGATAATATATCTAATGATCCTACTTCCACTGATCCTACTTTCTCTACTACCCCTGCCCCTATATCCTCCATCGACAATCATTCCGCCAATACACTCCCTCTTTTAGACCAGCCTACTCCTGGTATTTCTGGTCTCAAACGACTTCATTCTACTGACCCTAGCTTCGAATTACCCCCTGTAATTATCACGTGTATTCCCCTCACACTCAGCTAAGACAAAACAGATTCACCATCTCACAACGCCTTTCGTACCCCCAAGCCTGCCTCCAAAAAGAAAAGAGTGTCTAACACTCTAACAACAACTATCAGCCCCTCTGCACGCTCAATTATTGCAGATTTAACAAAAAAAGAGCCCACATCCTTCTCGATTACTTCAGAACAATCAATAGCATTTCTGGAAAGCAACGATCCATTAGCTGAAGCTTACCAATTCACTTCAAAAATTAAATCCCTCCTTGCAGATCTTCGTCAAATATAGCATGCCATATCCGATAGGTCCCTCAAAAATCGCATTGCCTGTCTAACAAAGAAAAGACAATGTACCATGAATTCCAACGGTGCAATTGATTCTGCTAGCCTTATATCTTTTAGCTCCAATGATAGTGACTCAAATTGTGATGATACCGACCTCTTTTGATATTACTAAAAAATTCACGATAATTCCGTGGAATTGCGACGGATAGTATCCTCGCCTTGAACGTCTTCAACATCTTATTTCCCTCTACCACCCTGATTTCCTATGTCTTCAGGAAACTAATTCTACATCTTCAAGTATCCCTACACCAAAGAACTTCGAAGGATATCATTACATCCGAACTATCTGCTCCAGAGCCAATGGTGGAGTATCTATACTTGTATCCAAAGATCTTTACTCAACTCATTTTCCCCTTACTACTAATCTTGAAGCCATTGCCATAACAGCCTACTGTCCCCAAAAATTAAATATTTGCTCCATATACATTCCCCCTGACTACAAACTAAATAAAGAAGAGCTACTTGACTTGGTTTACGATCTTCCCCAGCCCTTTGTACTTGTGGATGACTTCAACGCCCACAACAGTATGTGGGGTTCCTCACGCACATTTGGACGATGTAAAGTTATTGAGAATATACTAAATTGTACTAATTCATCCTTTCTCAATACGGGATCGTGTACCCACTTAAATATCGCTTCTGGTTCCTTTTCTACCATTGATCTAAGCATTTGTGATACCAAAACTGCCCCTTACTTAACGTGGCAAACTGCTGATGATTTATTTGATAGCAATCATTAACCCATAATTATAAGTGACAACTCAAATGAGCAAGCTCACGTGAGAAGTTATTGGCACCTCAAGCAAGCGAAATGGCCGGAGTTCTCTCGGGAGGCTGAATCTCTCCTGGGTGAATTACCTGCTACCAATGATATTGATGATTCTATTAAGCTTTTCTCGGATGCCATCATTACAGCAGCATTCACTCACATTGGCAAAACCACCCATACCCCCCGTCACAAAATCGTTCCTTGGTGGAACACTCAATGCGAACAAGCAGTGCGACAATCCAAAACTGCCCTCAACTTTTTCCGCAAACACATAAGTCCCGAAAACCTAGTTAAATTTAAAAGACTTAAAGCAAAAGCCAAATATGTAATCAAACAGAGCAAAAAAAATTCGTGGCATAATTATGTAACAACCTTGGATAATAATTCAAACCCTTCCCAAACATGGAAAAAAATTCGACAGGTCCGAGGTCACAAAACTAACACCAAAATTCCTCATCTTTTTTCTAATGGCACTTCCTCCAGCAACAGCCAAACTATTTCTAACATCTTTGCTGATAAATTTGATGAAAAATTACAAAACAAACTCAAGCCCCTCTTTACAACAACTTCTCACGAATCTGCCTACACCAAACTAACTTTACCTCGCCTACAAGATATTGACGATATTAATTTACCTTTTTCATTCACTAAACCAGCAACTGCCTTTTATTCATGTAAAAACTCTGCCGCTGGTCCTGACGATATCCCTCACATTTTTCTTCAAAATTTATCCACCTATAGTCTTACTAAACTATTAAACACCATTTGGTCTTCTCAATTATACCCTACGCAATGGAACACATCCATTATCGTTCCCGTCCTAGAACCGTCACAACCATCTACATTACCAGAGTCCTATAGACCGATTTCTCTTACATGTACTACATGCAAATTAATGGAAAACATGATAAACAGACGACTCATGTGGTTTATCGAAAAACACCAAATCTTACCAAAAGAACAATCCGGTTTCCGTCGTCACCGTTCCACAACAGATAACCTCGCAATCTTACAAACCCACATTGCCGATGCTATAAATCGTGAACAAGAGGTGTTAGCCTCTGTCTTTGACATTGAAGCTGCATTTGACACCTTACCAAGGCAGAAGATTATTGATAAACTTTCATTTTACGGTCTCAATGGTAACATTTTCTCATTCATCAAACACTTTCTTAGTAATAGATCCTTTAGGGTCACAGTGAATGGCTGCCCATCATTAACTCACGTCCAACAAAACGAAGTGTCCCAGGGATCTACTCTCAGCACTACATTGTTCATTCTAACTATTAGTCATTTATGTAACAATCTTCCCGCCCCTGTTAAATCTGCTGCGTATGCAGACGACCTTGTTATCTACTGTCACGGCGCGTCGACTCCTACTACATGCAAACTCCTCCAATCTGCTGTGAGCCTATTACATAGTAGAATATCTTCACTTGGCCTCTCATTATCCGCTACAAAATCAAAGCTCATAAGATTCGGCAGAAAAGCCCCATCCCCTCACCCTGAAATTTTAGTGACCAACCGCCCTCTCCCAGTCGTCGAGCACTGCAAAATTCTGGGAGTGACGTTCGACTCCCGACTTTCTTCGGAACACCACATCCAAGAAACCAGAGGATACTGCCTAAAATTCTTGAATATCATCAAAACACCCTCCTACTATCAGTGGGGAGCTCGCGAACTTACCCTCCTGAAAGTATACCGAGCTCTCATTCGATCCAAACTAGATTATGGCAGTATGGCATATATGTCAGCGTCCAAAAACGTCCTGGAAACACTAAACTCTGTTTACATTACTGCTATCCGACTTTGCTTAGGCGCATTTCGCTCTAGTCCAGCCGAGAGCCTGGGCCTTGAAGCCAATGAACCTCCACTCTGGCTCAGACGTCAATATCTCCTCTTTCTTATGCAGCCACGATTTCATCCAACCCCTCTAATCCAGTTTCCTCTTTAATAACCAAAATACCTCACATTCTCAGAACCCCTCCACTCAACCCGCGCATACATACCATTCCCCTCCTTCTTCAAAAATTAATACCTGACACTCAATTATCCTTAACTAGCCCTATCCTCATCCCACATAACTCACCCTGGACCAAAACACTCCCAAGATATAACACCTCACTCACCATGTTCAGCAAGGAAGAAACCAGTCACGAATTAATAAAGAAATCCTTCTTAGAAATCCTAATCTCGAACAAATACGACCGGATCCTCTTCACTGACGCCTCAAAAAACGAGACTGGTGGCGGATGGGCTGTTACCACCACGCAAACAGCCGTGGAGTCCTACCGGATCCCAGCCTCTTGTAGCATCCACAACGGTGAACTATTCGCCAGTTTACAAGCCTTCAATCTCTGCGTAATCCCCCATCAACAAACTGCTATTTGTACAGACTCTCTCTCATCTATTCAATCCATCAACAATTTATTCACAAATCATCCCCTCGTTCAACGCATCCAAGACACATATCAAACCCTCAATTCTGATGATATAACTATCACTATTATATAGATTCCCTCACACATTGGTATAACTGGCAATGAAAATTCCGATCGCCTTGCTGAAGAAGCTGTCTCATCCACCACTACACCTATAATTGCAAATTTCTAGAGACCTAAAATTCACTATGAAAAAACGTATACGGAAGAAATGGCTAAACGTCTGGAACCATTCTACAACATTCTTAAGGAAAATACATCCGAATATTGAACAGTTTCATATCCCCGATCTACTGAGAAATGAGAAGGTTGTCGCAAGAAGACTGCGTATTGGTCACACCCGACTTACTCATGGCCACCTTATGACCTCTTCCCTCCAGCCAAACTGCCAACACTGCCAATATCTACTTGACATTTAACACATTCTCGTGGACTGCCCCTACTTCACCGAAAGACGTCAGCAGCTTGGAATGAAAACAGACATTAAGGATATCCTCACTAGTACACACCAAATCACCATAGCTATCCAGTTTCTAAAAGAAGAGAACCTACTGAGTAAAATTTAAAGTTCATTATTATTTGTAATTATGTCCACATAATGTATTTATAATCTATTGGAAATTACTGTACCTTGTGCTTATGGCCACAGCTGTCTCCAGCACGTTAAATTGAATAAAAAAAAGTATTTTTTGAACCGAATAGTTTAGGAGAAAACTGGAAATTTGGAATTCTTAAATGTTTGCAACTTTCACTACAGATACGTCACAAACCTAAATATGGGTTAACCACTTTCTGATTATATGTTTCATGAACTGATAACCAGCTATAAAAGGCCATTCGAATTTGAAGTTTGAAGAACTGTCAAAGTCGTAGTTTGTATTCGTTTTTTGTTTACAGCATAAAATGGAATTTCAACATATATGTCTATTTAAAATTAGTGACCTAATATTTTATTACCTTCAGATGCTGGACATGTATTACAATGAACATCTTGCACAGTTTCTTCTTCCTGTATCGATAACTCCACAGTGTAGTTTGTCTTTCTAACATTATGTTCTGGACATACTTTTCCCCGAACAGTGCAAATGTTATTTTCTCGATTAACTTCAACAAAGCCAATATCATTATCACCATAAGATTCTCTCATCGATCTAAAATATAATTATTTTTTAACAATATAATATATAAGCATTTTCATTTCATTTAAAGACATTCCTCAATTAATATACAATACACTAGGTATTAATACCATAAATTTAATGTGAGATATAAACTCACCGAGATGCCTTGGAACCCTTTACTTCTGATATATGAAATCTATCGCCCTTTTTCAAAAACTCATGCACCATAAAAATGTCTAAATGTGGTAAATCATTGGAATTTGCCTGTACGAACCCAGTCATTCCAATAATTTACGAAAGATATCTAACACCAAAAATAAAAACTAACTGTAAATGCGTTAACGAAAACTAATAATAGGTAACAGTAAGATTTTTAGAATAATCTAATAGCCATAAAGCCAATATAAGTCGGAAGTAAATTTGAACAACTCCAGTCACTCAATTTAAAAACAATACAATATAAACATAACCTATATCACCATTTCAAAATCAGACAGAATTGCGATGATATGTTAACCCTTATGTAGCTAACTTCTCTTTTACGTAATTTTCGTCACAACATAAATGGCGAACTATTTAAATCATCCAAAAGTTGATTCTCCATTATGATTTTGTCCATAACTAATTATTAACATTGAGAAAACATCATATTTTTGTTATGTGTAACACCCCATTACTATAAGTTATAAGATAAATTTCGTGCTTGATCTTGTTTTTCGAAACCTTGTAGGTACGTTATGTACATCTGTCAACATACACAATCGTAAAGGTTAGAATAGCAAAGGGACAAGACGGCCGTAAACTTGTCAAATGAGTGGGATTTCATTTCCAATTTCTAGTTTGGCTCTTGCAGCACGCATTCGCACAGTATTATTGGCAATTGGCGTAGTCGCTCTTTGTGTGCCATTCAATTAAGTTAATCGCCAGCTAACGATAAATGGCGTCAATTAGGCGACAGGCCACCACGGATCAGCTATACGTGACCCTAGACATGCTCTGTTGATTTTGGTTATATCTCCTCGACTTTAGTTAACTCGAAGTATACATTTCGTGCTCTCACGCGCTTTACAAACATCCAGCATTTACTATCACAACCTGTAGCATCATAAACGAACGTAAACTGTTACAGTGAAAATATATTTGTTTTGTTTCTATCGCTACTGTACAATACTTCTTTAGTTTGATTATACTGGGTGATTATGAATTGGAAATAATTTAACAGTGAAATACTGAGTTATGAAGATTTAACCCAAAATACCTAAATAAAATGTAGCTGCTCACAGAGTTACAGGGTGTGATTCGTGCTCAGTTCCTTAAAACTGTTTTACGTATCCATTTCATATTTGGCAGAAAGTGTAGATACTGTAATTGGTAATTGACTGGTTAATACAATACAAATTTTAGCTAAATTTTCCGATTCTCCAATACTCTACGTAAATAACGTACTCTTTGCTCATAACGATTAAGTGAATATTTCTAGAGATATTTCAAGTTAAACATGAAACTGCACAATTTTTTTAATTCTAATGTGTAATAACTATGTCGATGTTTGTCTGTTTTGAAATGCCTTTATTTCCAATAGTTTATGATATATAATTAACAATTGTATTCAGAAATTATGTGGCCGATGTTCTGGCAATCCTGGTACGATCGTTGGAAGTGTGTGTGTGTGTGTGTATATATGGCACCTTGCTTTTATGCATTATCCATTTATTTTCATTCTGTAATTTATTCATAAATATGACTCCACAGCTATTTCGACTTGTATATCCCTGAAAAGCAGCTTAAAAACTGGGCTTCAAAATGAGCAGAGTGATTAGATTGTGAGAGGCACAGCATGACAGATGTTTCTAATAATGAGAAATATGTTTTGTGTGATGAATATTTTTTGGTTGATTAGGGGTAACTAAGTTAGCCTCTAATCCGATGTATTTCGTTTTTGAGATTTAAGCAACTTGTTATGTGAATAAATTACCATGCAGAAGCCTACACCCACTATCACGGGTGTCTTCTGCGCGACTGGCGGCTTTGAGTGTTTTACGAAGATTATAGGGTATGCAATAATTATAAACTTTTTAAGATATTTTTGTTATGAAGTCCTTGATAGTGGGCATGTCTGCTTTTTCATGTAACCACGAGTTTTTAGGAAGTTTTGGATATTTTGTTTTGTACTGTATTGCCATGCGTAGGCACTTGTTTTGCACTACTTGAAGTGTGTGAAAGTTATGTTTAGTGGCAGTGTAGTAAGCTGGTACGGCGTATGTTAATATAGGTCTTATGATTTGTCAATGTATCAACAGTTTGTTGGGTGTAGAGAGAAAACTTTTCTCACAAATCAGCGGGTACAATTTGCTCATTGCCATTTTTGCTTTTTGTACTTGCTTCATAATGTGCGCGTTGGCGTTGGTATTACCATGCACTGTCTAGCCCAAGTACTTTAATGTGCTACTGGGAGTGATTGTTTGCCCATCTACACACAGCATCGATTGCAATGAGCCCTTGTTCCTCGCTGTCTTCCTGAGTAATAAGTACTCTGTCTTGGAGGGGTTGATTGCAAGTTTATTGTCTCACATGTATGTGAGTATTTGTGTATTAATGTGTGTTTGAATATTTTGTAGTGCTTTATCTGGTGTTGATGCAGATGAGACAAAACAAGTGTGGTCTGCAGACATGGCTGTTAGTCTGGTGTTGATGCAGATGATACAAAACAAATGTCGTCCGCATACATGGCTGTTAGGATTTGTGAAGAGGAGAGTAAATCCTGGGTGAATAGGGGATATAACAAAGGTGAAAGAAGTGACCCTTGTGAAACTTCGGCTTGAATGGAGAATGGCCCCGCTAAGCCATCGTTCACACAGGAGTAAAATTTTCTATTGGTTATATATGATTTGATTATTTTTATTAAGTATTCTGGAAGTTTAAGTTTGATTAATTTATACAATAGCCTCTCGTTTCGTACATATATCATACATATGTCGATGGTGACCATTACAGATTTTTTTTATAAAATTCTTCCCTAAAATGATTGAATACTCGGATAATTGGTGCAAGAGTACTGTGTCCGCCACGGAAACCGTACTGCTCTTGGAGAAATATATTTTCGTTTGTCAACAAAGTGTTAAATTATTTTTAGAATTATTTTATCAATCACCTTTGCTATATTATTTAATAGTGAAGTAGGTCTGTAACTATCCGCATGACATGGTTGTTTATTAGCTTTGACAATCGGAATAACATTGGCAATCTTGAGCATACCTGGATATATACCGGTTTTTATTATGTAATTAACAATATTAGTAATTTGCACTATTGCTTTTTTAGGTAAGCTTTTAAGAAGGATGTTTGATATGCCGTCAATCCCCGGCGCGGTCTGGTTTTTAAGTGTGGCAATGATATTAGGAATTGGTGGCTAAGTTTATTTTGTTTATTGTGTGAGTGTTGTGTAGGTAGTCTGCTACTGTTTGTGATGTGTTATGATGAAGTTGCGTATTTACTGCTTTATTAGTGGAATTGTCCTGGAAGTACTCTCCAAAGGCTTCTGCAATATTAGATTTATGAGTAAATGTTGTACCATTTATATCAATTTTTGTTATTTGTTCCCTATTGTTTTTCAGATTTTTTGTTATTTTCCATAATGAATTGTCTTTAGTGGATAGCTTCTCGAAGAACATTTTCCATTTTTAGTTTCTGTGTTCACAAATTAAGGAGTTTATTAGGTTTTGATAGCACTTTAGTGTTTGTCTATCATTGTCTTTTCTGGTAACTTGCCATCGTCTTCGATTTTTATCGTTTATAATTTTAACAATATAGTCTGGAAGGGAATTTTGGGATTTAGGTTTGGATTTAACAGATGTTGTTTTGTTTCTGGCTGTAGTTACTATGTTTTGTAGATTCAGTATTGTGTAAGCTAATTGTTTTTGATTTTCAATGTTGTCTGTGATTATTAAGTTTGCATTTATGTGTTTTCTGTATAATGTCCAGTTTGTGGTTGTGTAATCATATGTTCTAATTGGGGATGAGTGTATGTTATTTTGAGTTCTAAAAGGATGGGGTCGTGATCGGAATTGAGGTCAGGGATGGTTTTCATTTTAGTGATAGTATTAATGTTTCTACCTATGGCTAGATCAATTGTGCTGGGGGTGGAGCCGGAAAAGGGAAAATGGGTGGGGTCGTCGGTACTGAAAATATTGCAGTCGGAATTATCACAAAACCTCAGGACAGTACTTCCGTTGGGGTTAGCATGTGTGGCATAGGAGTCCCATAGCGGGTGCTTTCAATTTAAGTCGCTCACTATGAGAACCCTATTGTGTGTTCTTGTAATATTAAAAAAATCTGATCCGTAGAGTTTTTTATTAGGCGAGTTGTATGCCCCCACTACTTTGAGTTTATTATCTATAAGTAATGAGATATGCTCCATAGAAGAATTGTTTGTATGCAGGAGTTGGAATTTTATGTCTTTTTTATTAATACTGCGAGACAGCCACCGCCGACATCTGCGGGGCGGTCTTGTTTGTATAGACTATAATCTGGATTTCTAACATTCACGGATTTATTAGGTTTAAGGAGCGTCTCGATTAAGATGAAAATATCAGGTTTATGAATGTCGAGAAAGTGTCTGATGAGTTGGAGTTTGTTGATTACTCCATATACATTACAAAAGATTATTTTGATTTCGTTTTTGAATTCCAGTTTTACCACCTACCTGCCTAGATGTCATATTTATCAGTCCCGGCGACAAAGTTGTTATAAATTCAAATTTTTATTAACTGGATCGTGGCTGCATTCATCTCATGGAGTAGGTCAGCAACGGCCCTAGCGAGTTCGTCTAGGTTGACTGTGGCGTGTAATTCTTGAATCATGTTATTCAGTTGTGTAAATTTAATTATTTCTGTAGCAGGAGTATTATTTGTTTGTGGGATGATTCGTGGTTTGGAAATATTTTGTAGAGGGGGGGGGGCATGGATTGTTTTGTGGGTAAACTTGGAAATTCTATTTGGGATGGGGTAGTTTTGTTGTTCCATGGGTTTGTTGTTGGAATGGGTGTTGGGATAAATTTGGAAGCTGTGCTGTTTGTAGTTTTAGTTCTTCTTGCCTCGAGCCAGTCTCTTCTCTTGATATATCCGGGTATATCTCCGCGTTTGCCGGGTAATCCCCTTTGTAGTTGGCATACTTTGCCGGTAAGGACTTCTCCTTCGGGCACTTTGGGGTTAGGTGGGGGGCGGCACATTTAAGGCATCTCGGAGCCCGGCCACAGTTTGAGGTGGCAAGACCCCAGAGCTGGCATATATGATATTGTATTATCGATTTTGTGTGTCGCCTGTATTCACATATTATTCTTGTAGGTTCTAGAACCCTTACATCTTTATTTAAATAATCCAACGTAATTTTTGGATCAGTAACGACTAAGTAGAGTGACTTTTGTGCTTTTGTTGTCATTGGAAATACGTTTTTGATATTAAGTTTATAGCTTTTTGTAAGTTCATCCTTAATTTCGTTTATTTTTACTGTTCTTCTTCAGCCTCCTTCGTGAATATTATAGTAACGTTTGCCGTATATTTGATTTCAAACGATTTAGTAACATAGTCTTTCAGTTTCAGCACCATATCTTTGTGTGCTGAAGCATTTCCATCAATCACGATGGGGGGACAGGATGTTGCGGATTTTTTAACCGTTTTTGTAGTCGGTTCTTTTTGTGTTGGGTGTTTGGTATTGTGATTTTTGTTGATTTCGTCGAAACTATCGTCTGAAATATTGAACTTGGGAAATTTCGTTTTTTTACGTTTTTTTTGTTTTATCGCTGGAGCCTCATCTTCGGAATCTTCTGACAGTGTCTCGTATCTGTTACTAGTTATGGTTTTTGTTTGTTGTTTCGTTTGTTTTATCAAACTATTAAACGATGGGGTTTTTTTGGGAAAATATATTCTGGATGGTATGTTGTGGTATCCATTTATTTTGTTCGGTGGGAATTATAGATATGGCAGTAATATATTCCGTCTGTTTCTTTTTATTTTTCATATCCAATGTTCTAGGTACAATTGTTTTGTCAGTAATATTCTTGTATTGTCATACAAAATTATCGGGAACTGATTTGGTAGTTTCTTTATTTTCTATTTCTGGATTTCTTGAGCCCATGATTGACTTGCTTGTTTATGCACAAGTGCTTGCGTGGTCGTTGTTTTTAGTTGAATTCTTAAACTATTGTTAGTGGCTTCATCGGATGAGCTTTATTTATACCCAATTGTGTGTTCTTTCATGTTGGTCTGGTTTTGTATTTTGTTTAATTTAGAAGTTCTATCTGGTGTTGATGTTTTGTCGCTGGTTTTCCCTCTACATGTGGGAATTGTAAATTCTAATGTATGATCGGGTGCATTGTTTTCTGATATACACTTTTCTGTACTATTCTCAAAATATATGCTTTCTGTACACTCTTTATTTTTACTGTTTTCTAGATACTTTTCTTCTGGTCGGTTTCCTAGACACTATTCTACTGAAGTACCTCCTAGACACTTTTCTGTGTCGGTTTATCCTATACACTTTTCTGTCGTTTTAGTTAGTTCAATACACTTGTTTAGAGTAGTATCAAGACAAGTTTTTGGTATATTTATGATTGAGTTTATTTTTTGTTTGTGAGTGTATTTTTCTTCGTCATCCAAAAATGCAATTTGGTGATTTAATTTTCTAGTTTTAAGCTCAAGAGTTTTGGATTTGATCCTTTGTAACTCTTCCGAGTATATTGTGTGGCTTATATCAGTAGGATCTGAGAAGGTACATGGTTCGTCATCTTCTTTTGGAGAATTAGACTTGTCAGTACTTTTCCATTCACCTTTTGTGTGTGTCTGATTTTAAATTTTTGTTTTTGTGTGTGTAGGTTAGTTTTTGTCTTTAAGTTTTTGATTTAAACGTGCCTTTTTCATTTGTTTTTCGGGGGTAGGTTTTCAGTTTTATTAACTGTTTTGATTTATTTTTAATGGTAATGGGTTTTGGGTATGTATTGTCACTTTTTAAGTTTTCATTTACGAAAATGTCTGGCTTTACACTGTTTAATTTATGAATTTTCCCCTTAGACGGCAGGTGTACTCGGTAGGGTACGAGGTACCCGTAATTGGGGGTGAGGGTAATGGTGAGAAATCTATGAGTAGAACTCTATAGGTTTCTTATGAACAAACAATTTCACTTTTATGAATAAATTAATTTACTACTACTACTTTCCAATGTGTAAAAATTCAAATAAGTCGCATGAATATTAGCATGAAAGTCGTCCCAAAACATCGACATAGTTATTGCACATCAAAATTAAAAAAAATGTGCAGCTACGTTTCTACCTCAAAATATTGACTTTACCGTTATGAGTAAAGAGACAATCGAAAAATTGTGCTAAAACTTCTATTCCGCCAGTGGGGTAGAATTTGGGAACGATTAACCAGTCACTTGCCTCTGTCGTACAACTCTGGTAGTAGCCAGAAACGTTTGTTTAACATGATTTAGTAAGGTGTACAGTGTACAGTCTCCAATACTGAGCACAAATCGTTTTTAAATTACCTCAGTAATCAGCTACATTTTATTTAGGTATTTTGGATTAAATCTTCATAATTTGAAGTCAGGATTCTACTGTTAAATTATTTTCAAATAGTAATGAATCACCCTTACGCTCATGTTTAGAAAACACACCTCACCTAACGTTATACGGCATAGCAATGAAATTAATAAACGATATTATTACACTTAAAATTATTTACCTTTACCCTGACGTCATTATTGTCTGATAACATAACCGACATAATTATCAAGTGGCATCTCTTTCTATTAATAGTGAAGAACAGAACAAAATAATTTAACATTTGTCGGTTATATTATGAGATGATAATGACGTCAGGGTAAAGATCAATAATTTTAAGTGTATGTATCTTGAAAGAATGTATAACAAAATTAATTGAATAACACACATTTTTAGTTACCTTCGCCTCATAAATATGCCTACTCTATTCAAAGTACGAGTACCAATCTAGATTTAACGAGTTATGTCACCAATAATATTATAGAATCGATCATATTTTGTAAAAAAAACTAAGAACTGCTTATAGATGATCTAAACCACCCACAGGATGGAAGTCGGCCATCTAGATTACGTATGTCAACGCTGCGCGCGCAGTGGTGACGTGAGAGTGTCATATGTCATCCTAGACAGTGACACATGACATATGACACCTGACATATGACATCGCACATGATACACGACATACTACAGATGAATGATGACATATGTCACCCTTACGTCACTGCCGTCACACAACCATGAGCGAAGCTTTAACATACGTCCTGTTGGTGATTTAGACAAAACATATAGAATGGACTGTGTCCTTATTACAAAAGTGACCACCCCCTAGAAAGAGACAAAGCGGCTGTGCTGCCAATCCCTGTTTCTTTTCTGCAAGACTGTAATAACAAAGGCCAGTGACGTGGACCAATCAGAATACTAGGCTACTGGCCTCACATTAGTTGTCTCTCTCGTACTTTTCGATCTGTATGCACTAGACAACTGAATGTGGAACGCTTAGTCCACTCTCTATGTCTATGGGCTCGATTCATCTACTAGAGATGACATATGACCAATGACACCTTTGCGTCACTGCTGTCACACTACTGCGCTTTGGCATACGTCCTGTGGGTGACTTAGATAATCTACCACTGCTAGTATTTATTTTTCTATTCTTTGAAATTATATATCGTTCATCCGGAAGAAGAGAGTTACATGTCAAAAATCATGAATGTTCATGGGAACGATTTTAAGTTTTGCAATTTTTTCAAATCAATCCCAGTGCAAATTAAAATAATAAGCAGCTACAATTTTTTTGCTCTGTTTCAAGTTTTGTAGGGTGAGAAATAGGCCCGCATTACAAATTTTTTTTGAATAATAGTTTAGAAGAATTTAATTTGAACTTTTTTCTCGCAAATAAATTAATTTTCATAAAAAAGAGATTGTTATAAACCTAAATTTCGGTTAATTATTTTAAATAAAAATAAAAAAAATCCGTGCAGTGTAGCCAACAATTTTATTCTACTTTGAACGATGAACACTTACAATAATCATAACAAATTAACTTCATACAAAAAAACTAACAAAACTTAAAACTGCCGGAATAAACTTCTTGGATTTAATAAAAATGAACTACAGATTTTTATAAAAGTCCAAATAGTACATTGGTACACAACGCTTCTTTTGTATTAAAGATAGTAGGCCATTCTTCTTAGCATCGGTGATGCCAGGTTTTCTGTTGTATACGTCTTTCAATACAACTTTTCCCAGATCCACATTATTTCTTCTCGAATTTGTGATTGGTGCCTCAGAATAATCACTTTGTTTAAACGAAGTTTTATAAAACATGACGTTTGGGTGATCCTTGTCCAGTTTCAAAGCCCTAATCTGGGTCAACTTCACGTTTTTGGGAATATTGATAAATAGGTCTGCAGCTAAAGCTTTCAGGTCAACAATTCGTTCACTTTATACGGTTTTCCGTTTTTTGGGCAGCCCCAATTATACAGGCATATTGGTCTGGTGCGTATATGGGACTCGATCTCTTGTATTTTTTCACTTGTTTTTCAATCATGGCGTGCATGCTATCACCTTCGCTTTGGCCATGTCCTGTGACGAAACAATTATGGGTGATCGATGTTATACCCAATGACAATGCGTACATGTACATGGCGATCAAACATTTGTTCTTATTTTGGCCAGCACGGTTATCATAATAGAACACCACGCTGAAATCACCTTGTGTCTGCTGAGCCATTTCTCGAAAATATTTCAAAACACATCTACCGATTTCGTTGGCTCCCCTTTGCGCTTCACCTTCATGCCATTAAAAGCATGTTCCTTCTTTTGTCTTTAGGTCGTACAACGTAAAATTGAGTACATTCAACTTAGACACGTAATAAAAGGAGGACGCTTCGCCAGTTGGACAGGGTAACCCCGCCTGCAAATCAAAAACGATGACTTTGGTTTTATCATCACTGTTCTTGTCATCTTCCTTTAGTTTCCTGCTTAGGTCTTTCTCTTTGACATGCCTGTTGTACTTTTCTACAATTTCCAGCTTCTGTTGATCATCTGAATTTCTTTATTGCAGGCACAGTTCACATTGATCCTTTCTCGGTAAATGGAACGCCAAATTAAATTCCTCATTGAAGATTTTGCTATACATGAAGTAGTTAGCAAATGTTAATTTCTGTTCTTTGCAGAATGTTACGTAGTCTCTATGCAGATCGGCGATTGTTTTGTCCCCTCCAATGTACTCTTTACTAGAATGTGATCGGCAGTAATGACTTTCAATACGGGGTATAGATTGGATGTGATTTCGGACACCATTTTTAATATTTTCGTCTAGTCTTTTGTGGTTTCTGTGCTTCCCTCACTTGTCACTCTCTACAACGTTGCTACTTTCACAAACACTCTGTTTTTTCAAAATCGTTCTTACTACTCTATGGTTTATATCTAAGGTAGCCATGAAGAAATATTTGCACACGCAAACTCGTTTCTGCTGAATCAAGAAACAGTATGCATTATTGGTATTTCTTGGTTCTTCTCTGTTGGAGTATTTGTATTTTGGATTAACAGTTTTTGACACAATTTTTGTCACATTTTAGGAAAATCATTGAAATTATGTCTTCTATTGTGTCAATATTAAAGCACAAATGTTTCTTTTCAGTTTTTGGATTGATAAGCAAATAGAGCAGTTTGTAAGGCGTAGTATAGTTTAAGGTATCATGAATAGGGCACATAATTTAACCAACGACGAATTTGTAACAGCTACAACTTTGATTCAAGAGGGAGTATGCATTATGTGGCCAATTTGTTAAGAGTGAGTACTTCAACCATCAGTCGAATGTTTAGAAAATTTAGGGAAACTGGATCACACCATAGAGAGAGTTGTCAGGGCAGGGAAAATACTACCAGCTACCTAAATGAACGTTTTCTTCGACAACACGTTTTAAGAAACCGAAAAATGACAGGCAGAGAATTGAGTAATTAACTTGAAATGGTCAGAAATGTTATAATTTCATCCAAAACGGTAATAAGTATAAAAATTTTCGGATTGACTAGTAGAAGACCAACCCGTCGTTCTTTGTTTACAAGAGAACACAAGCAGCGCAGGTTGATGTTCGCAAGGGAGCATGTGCATTGGACTGTTGATGACCGGGAAAACGTATTGTTTAACGATCAAACCAGAATTAGGCTGAAATCACCTGATGAACGTGACAGAGTATGGAGGAGACCTGGGAAAAGATTTAGTGAGTGTACCATTTATACTATGGAACCTTCTGGAGGCGGCTCAAAAATGTTTTGGGCAGGAATTTGTTATGACAAACGCACGGATTTTGTCCCCGTTCATCGCCGATCGATGATTGTAGAGTATTATTTGTAGAATATTATTCAAGAATACATTATGCCATTTGCACCATATATAGGCGATAATTTCATTCTCATGCAAGATAATGCACTGCCTCACATAGCAAGATCTGTGGTAGATTATTTAAATGAAATAAACATCCAAAAATTTCTCACAAAGTGCCGACTTAAACCCAATTGAGTATCTTTGGGATGTTCTAAACAAATCGGTCCGAAGTCATGTACCTGCCCCAATAAACATACAAAATTTGGAACGTAAAGCTCTCGCAAAATGGGAGAACATTCCTCGGCGGATTATCTATAATATAATAGCAATTTTACCTCGACGAATGCAAGTTATTATTAGAGAACGAGAAGGAATTATGCGTTAATAATTTGATACTTGTTTATGTTTAATTTAATAATTGTTGCTGTCGATATTTAGAATACATAATTTTTCAGTTTTTTCTTAGAATATTAACTTCTGTCGCAAAAACTGTAGAGATTCCTTTGAAAATTTGTATCTTTTGTTAAGAGAAAGATATAGGAATAAACCAAAAATCCAAATAGCGAGAATTTATTAGTCTTTCTAATCATTTGAAAAAAAAATGTGTAGCCTCTAGTTTACTCCACAAGATGTTTAGAATTTACGGTACATACATATATTGTTGCATTCCACCCGGTATACTAAGTGCAAAATGCAAAATTTTTGTGATAATTTCAATGAATTTTCTACAATGTGCCAAAAAATAATTTTAATGGTTTGAAAATTATAAGAGTTATTCTTAATCAAAAATAAGTAAAATTTTAAGTGTTGCGTTAATTTTGTCCATGAGTTTATTTTCAAACATATACCAAATTGTAATATATAATTAATTAATCGTTGGAACAATATAGACAACGGTTATGTGAGCAAAAATATTTAACAAAGTGCAACTAATTCGAACCGTCTGGCTGAAACAGGAAGGAAAAATGATTTGATCTGGAGTCCTTAATTACATTATTATGTTCACGGCGAGCGTAACAATATTGGAGATTGGTGGAGTTGGCGTTGTGACCTTTTCAATTAAGTTGAAACTTCTACATTTCATCCATACCTGGCTCAAATATTGGTATGATGGCTTGTGTAAATTGGCGAATTATATCAGCATTTTTGTTGTTGTGAGTGCTTTGAATATCCATTCAAATTGTTTATTTAAGTATATAATAAGTAAACAAAGCTGTAATGTCACTTCAATAATTGATGAAAAAAACTTAACGGAGTTCATTACCATACGACAGGCGTAGTCTCAAGAAAAAGCATCACTTGATATTTTTTCAAGTAGGTAAAGAAAGATATATATAAACAAAACAATATAAAAAACTTCCTGGAGATTATCAAGAATTTACACATTTGTATCGCTCTGTTTGTAGCATTGAGAGAAAATAATTGGTCAATGATAAATTAAAAATAATTAATGTGTTGTCGAAGATTTTCTCAATTATTCTACAGCAATATTATACAAAATATTCTTCTTCTCTTTTTCCTGCCTAATATCTAGCAAAATCCATCCATTTGATAAAATAAAGCTATTTAGCAAGAAACCACGCCATTCACTTATTAATCTGATGCAGCACATCTAAAATATATTATGAACGGTAGGAGAGAGATTATTTAATAACATTTCAACGGTCCTGAACTTTACAGAGAACACTGAACATTTGGAAACATTATTTCGAATAGATTTATACTTTTACTTAGCGGTGGTAATTACCTAGCGCGAGCGTTAAAACAAATGGGATGAAACTGTTGTTAGGATAACTGGTACTACTTCCACCTGTTCATCATCCGTATTTATAGTTGGAAGTATTATTAGTTTCACCCACCATTCTAAATTTATACCTTGTGATTGCTAAATTGAGTTTAAAAACTGTACTGATTCATAGTGAAAATGTACTTGTTACCTCTGTTCTATGAATGTCAGATTGACAGTTTGGACTAAAAATAAGAAGAGGGCTGCATAGGCGGAATAGTCAAGGTGACAGTCTAGAATTCTCAAAATTTTGCTATTGTGTTCCATATTGACGTACTAGTATGTTATAGAATATTCTAGTCCTTTCTGGAATAGTATATTCTATAATAAGGGTGGAATAAGCAAAATTCTACACGCGAGTAGAAAGATTTGTTTCCCGATCCGTAGGCGAGGGAAACGGTTCTACGAGTGTAGAATTTTGAATTCCACCCGTGTTTTTAGACTTTACTTTTTCTACGACTATCAAATAAAAATCAAACAAACGAACAAATATAACTTTATTGATAATTAAAAATTGAAAATATCTCCTTATATTAGTTTTTAAATTTTCCTTGTCTGGATTAGTGTTATATATATAATTATTTATAGTTACGCCAGTAATTGTACAATTTTTAAAAGTGACTTGTTTAGGTGAATCACTTATATTTTTGGTGCGCATTGAGGCAAATATATTTTGTTGTTGCTGGTTAGAACAAGAAGGCCCCAGATGTGAATTAGGCAAGTTTTGTTCTTGAAAATTAGCTTCGCTGACTGATAGCTCTTGGTTTTTATCAATTTGCGACATTATGCTTGTCGATACATTTAGGCGGTTCTGTAAGGAGTTATCTATGTACCCTTCTGCAACTTCTGTGGATTTCCAGCCCCCGTGCCGTTTTAAGGTTTCTATGTTTGCCCCAGAATCCATAAGCATTGTTGCTGAGGTCCTGCGGAAACAATGTCCTGTGTATAATTTTGAGTCAGATAAATTTATAAATTGTGCCACTTGTCTAGGCATATTCCCAAGTTTATTTATGCCTATAAGTTGTTTTGTGCAGCGTCCTTTTTGAAAATTAATAAAAACATTGTTAGTCACAATATCTGGAGGTCTTAAAGAAACATATTTTTTTAATAAGTGATAAAACTTTCCGGTAATCGTGAATTTTCTGGGTATTTTCGTTTTTGTATCCGGAACATTAATAACTACTGCAGAATCCAAATCTTCAATATCTTGTATTTTCATTGAGTAGAGTTTATTTTTTCTACAGGCTCCCATAATTCCAATAATCATAGCGACCTAAAAAAATAATTTTATACTAGATTGTAAATGTTAGGCCCGGTCTTTCCATGTGCGAATAAAATGACGGGAAAATAAATTTATTAGGAGGTCTTATTCAACAAATGAAGTGTAAATGTCTTTCAAACTGACTTAACCATTGATTTATTATTCGTTGAATTAACACAACGAAAATAACTATATTAACGTTGGCTGCAATGAATATGATAGAAAAGGATGAAAAATTATTATGTTTCGCGGTCGCCTTGTAGGTAGCAATAGTATATTGTGCAACAAGTGGGAGAAGTTCAACTTTTCTCACGAGTGTGGAAGTTTGTGGCATGAGCCAAGGGCGGATGCCGCAAACACACGAGTGAGAAAAGTACTTTTCCCACATGGTGCACACTATTCTTTTTCTACAACTGCACAAATTTAAATAATACAAGTAAATAGTTTTGTAGAAAAAGTCTAAGTATCGAGGACCACCCACCGGAAACGGCTGGGCATCGAGTATAAGTTTCTGAAATTGGCTGGGCATCGAGGATCCCCTACTGGATTCTCCATATAAATGTATGTAGTGTGTGCAAAGTGCCGTGAGAAATAATATTTCTCACAGTGTGACCAATATATGGTTTTGAAATTAAATAAGCTATGAGAAATATGCTACTTTTCAGAGCAGTTGTAGAAAAAATATATTATAGGTTAGTTGTTACTTGCTTGACAGCACTGAAATCAGTATTTCATATTTTATATAAATATTTTTATCCCATCTTTGAACATGGTCAATACCGTATTGACAATACGTCACTGTATATGCGTCACGTCATGGGTTTACAAAATCTACTATTATTGTATCTCTTGGTCTTCGAGTTCCTCGAAATCATTAAAAATGTGCATTTGAAAATTAATCTGACAGTTTTAATTTGAACTAAGCTAGAATCGACAATACTAGAAACAATTAATTAAAACGAGAAAAAAATCAATTCGTAGTTAATAGGCTTCAGTCGGTTGTTATTCAGAATCCGCACAAGTTTATTTCTTATAGCTCCTAATAACTTAACTGTAGAATGATGCTAGATATTCGGCGAATATAAATTATCCAATAATGGAAAGGACGAATCTAGGGTTTATTTCATAAATATATATTATTTATAACTTTATTTAGACTTAAGCTAATAATGTACTCACCTTTGTAGCGAGGTATTTATCATCAGGCGCATTGTTTATAAAACAGTTAACTTCTTCTCCAGTTAATGTTTTTGATTTTTTCGCTCGATATCCCTCAGATTGTCTTTTTAAAAATGCTGTTAACCAGGCATATTTTGACAAATCCTCTCTGTTTTATGTTAATAGTGGTAGTTAGCATTGAGTATATTTTCCAGGGAGTAGATGGTTTATTTGACTTTGCTAATTCTGCAAAGTATATAAGTAATACATTCTCTGAAAATGATTGGGCTTCTTTAAATCTACGCCATTGGATAAACAGGTCATATTGTTGAAGATATATATGTTTAGATTTTTCAGGCAACAGATTGCCTGCTGTCACCTCTGCCAACTCCCTAGTTTCTGGAGGAGTTGGGGCAAAACTACTAATTTGAATTTAAAATTTAAAAAATTTGACAATTTTGACAGTTGACAATTGTTGCTAATAGATGGTGTGTTCTCTTCTTTTTTCTTGAAAATTGTCATAAAGTACACTTATTCTGCACTTCTGGTTCTAACAATTAATATTCAACGACCATATTAGTCATTTTACTTTGAGTTTGAAGGCTTTTTTATGCATTTTGGTATTTCTGAACTACTTCTACTCTGTGTAGTGTAGCAGGTGTACAAAAACGGAACACGCCTATTTTCTCTTTCTGTCAAATGAACCGTGATATTTAGAGTAGAGGGCGCCACAAGTATTCATTCCATAACATGGTCGAGAATGAATATTCTTGCATTAGTGCTAGAATGAAGGTATTCCATAATCAAAAACTACGTCGGAATATAGAAATTCTACAATAGTCGTAGAAAAAATTCTTTCTATACATAAATACAGATCAGTTGTGGCGGAGTCAGTCAGTCAATAAATGGATGTGTTAATAAGTTGAATTGTTAAAAAGTAGAATTGTATTTTGCCAAGTATTAAATAAAGTTGTGAAAGTTATAACATACTATTAAGAAGGATTTTAGAAACATGTTAGGAAACACCACAATGATGCTTATACGAAGACTTCTGAACAGTAGTTTTAGTTTAATGAACAGTTAAATTACCGAATTTTTCTAATAATTAATACTATAACAAAATAATGAATCATAAACAGTCTCTGTCGAACAAAAAATTTTGGCTGAATATGTGAGTGACAAGATTTTTTTAAATGTCACCTATCAGAAAAGGTCAAAATAAATCCTTATGAATTGAACTCACTGTCGATGTCTCTTTTCAATATTCTGAAGTCATAATAACTGTCTTTAAATGCATTTGTAAAGAGGCCTTTAATAAGAAGCAGTAGGTGTAACAACAAAAACTAACTTTGAAAATCCAGTGACAAATAACACCATTTATAACATAACATAGACATAGAAAGGGACTGAGCGATATTCTCACAAGAGTGACCAACGGTTTGTCTCTCTCGTAGTTTTCGGTCTGTTTTCACTGCAAAACTGAATACGGATCGCTCAATTCATTTATATGTCTATGTTTTATGATTTAAACTAAAGCTATTTTTTAGCTTTGAACCGTATTCAATAATCTTTTAAATACATATTCAATTTTACGTCACAGATTTGACGATAGCGAAAACGAAATATTTTTAAAACAATGTCGTTAAAAAAAACAAATATCATTTGTCAATTGTAAATTGTCACTGAGCGAAGCGCGAAGCAACAAATCGATTAGTTTGAAAGTTCTTGTTCCAATTATCAATTTTATGTAGGTTAATTTGTTGATTCACATTTAAAATTCATTGCATGATATTAGCACGCATTAACTATATTCATTATTTATTATTTTATTGTTCATCCTAACAGGTCTATTGACCTAATTACAAGGATAATAACGTTAATAAAGATAAGTGAATCTTATTTACCTTATGTTATAACACAAATGAAAAGAAACAAGAGAGAGGGCCAATCACAACTAACGAATGTTATATATCTACACAGATATCGTATATCGTTAATATCATTTATTATTATTACATACCATACATCTTTATCATAGCCAGAGAAAGCAGAAGGAGCATAGAGACAGGAGATTTAATTTAATTAGCAGGTATGAATCTAAGAGATTTTCAACTATTATCGACAAGCCTGCAAGGTTTTTAATGAATCACACCGAAGTAATTTCCAGGTATTAATTCATAAAATTTTTATAATCCCTACATAGGGTATTAAACCAATCCAAGTCTTGGACAACAGCCGAAATGTTATTAGCTAGACGTAACATGTTAACAATGGGTGGAGAATTAAAAATATTTGTATATAATGGTATAGAGAAGTTTTATCTGGTTCGAATGTGTCTGGGTGCTATATACAAAGACATTAAGGATAATATATTAGCACAGTTTATCAGATTATTAAGAATTTCATACAAAAACATTAACATTTCATATTTACGTCTTATTTCTAAGGATCTAAATTGAACTATGTATTAAGGTAAGATGTTCTTATAGTATGGTTATCAGCACGAACTCGAAATTTTTTATAATATAGGTAACGCAAACATGTGTTTAGAATTTTTTCAGTTTGTAGCAAATGGGTATGGTATTCGCCTTGCCATATAAAAGAGGCAAATTCTAATTTGGGTCTGACTAATGTGTAGTATAACTTTTTAATTACATTGATTTTTGTGAAGTTTGATATTTGACGTAGAATAAAACCTAGTGCCCGATTGGCTGAGTTAACAATATTTTTTACATGCTGAATAAATGAGAGTCTGTAGTCATACGTTATTCCAAGATCTTTTATTTCTGATTTACGCTCTAAAGATATATCGTTCATTTTATAATCGAATTTCATAATGTTTTGTGCTCTATAAATACTCATCATGGAACATTTTTTCAATTTGAAAGGTAATTTGTTGGCTGTGCCCCCTTCTGTTACATTATTAATATCCTTCTGTAATTTAACACAGCCAATAATTGAAAACATTTGTTTAAACACTTTAAAATCATCCGCGAATATAAAACCTTCTGAATATTCTAGCACCAATGGTAGATCGTTAATAAAAATAAGAAAAAGTAATGGACCCAAATCAGATCCCCGAGGGATTCCAGACGGCACCGCGATTATAACGAACTGTGAAAGTTCCACTCATTAGATAAGAACCAAATAAACACAAAGATTTGATGAAAAGCCCAAGTTATTCAATTTTTCCAATAATATATCATGGTTTACCTTATCGAAGGCTTTACTAAAATCTGTATAGACTGTATCCAGTGGCAACTTCCCTTCTAACGTATTCCATCCCGTGTTAATAAACAAAATAGATTTAAATGAATTGATTTTTTTCTTACAAATCCATGTTGCTGCTCCGCGAAATGTTTCTCAAAGTAATTATAAATATTTTTATATACAATCTGCTCAAAAATCTTAAACGGAGCGCACATTATGGATATAGGGCGATAATTTTCTATTTCACTTTTAGTGCCTGATTTAAAAATAGGTACACGAATTGTACTTTTCCACTTATCAGGGAATATTGAAGTTTTAATTATTAAATTGAATATATGTGAAAAAGGCTTTTTAATCCAATTAGAATAACCCTTAAAAAGGAAAGGAGGAATTCCATCAATTCCAGCGGCTCTTTTTGGTATCAGATTTTTAATTGCTTGATCAAAATAATGCTCTGTAATTTCAGGTAGTCTAAGAGTATCAGAAGCAAATGTCACTTCATTATTACTAAAATTAAGTCTATAATTTGATGGATCCGTACTGAAAGTCGTACTAAAAAAATCAGAAAACATATCTGGTACTTTTACATTTTCCACTGATTTATTATTGTATTGAAAATTAGTGTCTTTTAAACCGTTGCTTGTTTTTCTGTTCACAAAATTCCAGAATTCGTTTATATTTGTCGAAGTATTATTTTCTATTGTTTTAATGAAGTTTCTGTGTGCAATACCAATGAAAGATTTAAGTTTTTTTCCAAGTACTTTATATTTCTTCGAATTATAATGTGAAAGTCTTCAATCTTCTATATTCGTCCTTCTCATTTATTAATTGTTTTATATCATCAGAATACCATGCAGTACATTTCTTACGATATTTACTAAATTTAAATTTTGGGACACAAACTTCGATAATACCATTTATTACTTCGTTAAAGTCACTTAAAGCTTCATTAACATTATTTTTGTTTATAACACAATCCCATTTTACCTCTTTTACCATTTGAATTAATTTTAAATAGACATCATTTTTCAAATTATACTGAAAAGCTAAATTTGATTTTTTTTGAGGAAAAGACTCTGTTTCCGTCGGTAATAAAGTAAAATTTATATCTAAAGCGGGGTGATGTATATCTTCTTTAACAAATGATAATAAGTCTCTTGTCACCTTGCAAATACTATCTTCGGGCCCTATCACCAAATACAAAGTTCTACCCAAGTAATTGGTTACGTTATTAAAATGAGAGAGAATTGTAATATAATGTAAGGTTTTTCTAATTCATTTAAAAAGCAAACGGACGGGATAAACTTTAAACACTCGGTGGGCTCACTTACTTAATTTATTTAAACACTAAACTATTCACTAATAATATACACAGTATATTCACTTAAACTAATTCATATAAACAGTTCACTAATTTATATTCACTTATTTACTTGTTTATCTCACGATGTCAAATTATCAACTAAACTAAACTCTTCTTGATCGGTCCCATATATATTAATGCCCTTTTCACTAGATAATTCTAGATTACAAAAACAATTGGCTTTTTAACATTTTCTAGATAAGACTAGTCACAAAAACAATGTAGATAAGATAGTCATAATTCGTAAACAATTCTAGGAAACCCTGAGCGTCCGCCATAAGTTTAACTTTCATAACTGGCTTAGACAGAGTCGGACTCAGGGCCTATACCAGTGTGCCATTTCGTAACATTACCCCCTCCTTAAATGGAAGTTCCACTTGGAACTTTTGTGTAGCTGGGACTGGATGTTTGAATCGGCAACTGGCCCCATTTCTACACTTTACGATCTTATGGAAATAGCAGGGCACCGTCTTCATCGGATACTGATAACGGGGGTTGTAGCTGCAAATTTATATCTGGACACCGGTATCTTGAAAGATAATCTCTACCATGTGCCTGATGATTCGCCAATCCAACTGGTCTCCTTCGAATGGCTTTAGTCGGTTTTGGTGAACTACTTTTGGTTTTCCGTTGGGGATCTTGCTTATGCGATATATAACATTGATCCTTTTCTTGATTAAGTATGGACCTTCCCAGGATTTTTGTAATTTTGGAGAAAATCCTTTTCTCCTCGTCGGGTTGTGTAACCATACTTTGTCCCCTTCTTTAAAACCGCTTGTGGTGGTTACTTAGTAAGTGTCCCTCGTATACTCGACGTTTACCATAAAGGCATATTATCTTTGAGGAAACCACTTACCTTGCAACCTGTATTCGGGAATAGAATAAACAACATCACTTTTATAAAAATCACAGGGATCGTTGAAAATTCACAAATATAATATCAATCGACTTATTCAAATTATTAATAACAATTGATTAATTCTGGTTCGTTAACTTTCATTTTATAGGAAGTGTAGGTATGATTTACTACATGCTCACCTCCGTCTATAAATTGTACGTGTTTGTTTATATATTAACAAGAACGTGCTTCCACTAATAACTGACATTGACCGTCCCAGATCAATGCTCGCTAAATACTATAAATAATATTAACCTAAATTTAAATCTCATTTCTATGCTAATGTCCTTTTGCCGTTACTGTCCTTTAGGGATCACTACATCATCCCCTCTTGGAAGAGAAAAATTATCATTTTAATTTTTCGATATCACTTATACCTATAACTGTTTTTAATTAATGTTTTTGTTGTGTTTTTGTTCATTAAACACTCCTTGTTCGTTTATCAACACAATTCACTTATTTACAAAAGTTTCCGTTCATTGTATATAAACATACGATTCTTATGAACTACCTGTTGTTTACTGTCTGGAGATGTAATCTCGCAATTTACTCCCTTTATTCCCGTTATTTTGAACGGACCTAAATAATGTGGATAAAATTTGTTTCTCCTTTCATTTTTCATTTTAAAAACTGTCTGGCCCTTTCATTAGCGTATTGTAATTTGTATTTTAATTCTTTATCATATCTTTCAAAATTGTAACACGATTCAATTTTTACGTCTAAAAATTCTGGCAAATTGGGTTTTCTCCCGTATAATAACTCAAAAGGAGTGTATCCGTGATACGTATTTGGTGTTGTATTATAGCAATATGCGAACATTCTTACAAACTCACACCAGTTATCACTAGAATCTTTGATAAAGTTTCTTATATATTCATCAAATGTCCTATGTAATCTTTCACAACTGCCTATTGCTTCGTGATGGTACGCTGTTGAAAAATTATGTTTTATATTTAATAGTTCCGCTAAATTCTTCATTATTTCGTTCTTATATTCCGTCCCTTGATCTGTCCTTATCTCCTTCATCAGTTCGTAATTCGGTATAAAATTATCGAATATTGCTTTTGCTATTGTGTGCGCTTCTTTATTCTGAACCGGTATCATAAATGCGTATTTAGTTAATTCGCATATTATTGTAATACAATAACGATTCCCGTTGTTACTTTCTACAAACTGACCTATTGTGTCTATGTAAATAATATCAAACGGTTGTATAGATGTATCTGTGATAACAAATTTTTCTTTGTGATTAGGCTTCGCTTTATTCACTTGACATTTATGACAATTCTTTACATAATTCCTTACATCTTTCTCCATGTTTTTCCACTTGAAATTTGCTCTTAGTTTCTTTAATAACCTATTATTACCTACATGTCCTCCAAACATTGGATCGTTGTGGTATCTTTCTAATATCTTTTGGATCTCTTCTTTTTGCTGTACCGTTTTTGGTACTTCGCATATACATACTTGAATACTTTTTAACCTTTGATTTTCTACTTCTATAAATTCTTCTACTGTGCACTTTTTAAATATATCATCATTTGTATATATTTTCATTCTTTTTACTTCATTTCTTCCAACGTTCGTCCTAGGTCGAAGTTGTGTAATCCGGTATTTAAGGCTCCACTAAATTTCATCTTATTCTTGATCCGGATGCTCATCCTAAGTGAGATACGGTTATTTTCAAAGTGTGTAAAATTGGTAGTTTATGTGCCTCAAGATTGTTCAAAACTTTTACTACTGCAGGTTTTTGAATTCTTACTTCCTTTGTTTCCACTTTATTCCTTTGATCCTTTTCTGTTTGTACGTTCTCTTTTTGCGTTTGTGCTCTTGTGATTGCCAAGACATGTGAATTATTTATGTATAAATCCTTAAGTTCTTCTAAGGATATTCTCGATATGCTATCCGCGTAGTTCGCTATACCTTTAACATACTGTATTTCAAAATCATATTCTTCTAAATCGATCAAATTTCAAATTTTTTGTAGACAATGTATTTACCTCTCAATTGATTAAAACTTTTATCGCTGAAAATTTTATCCAAAATTTTCGGATTAGTTCCGTTATTTTCCTTATATGTGGATTTGTTCCATCCTGTATGTATTTCAAACTGATTCTTCGTTTCTTCGAATTCTTTTAAACTGTACACTGTACACGTTGTCATTAATCATTAATATATTTTCAACTATCTTAGCTTTAGCTCCACTTTCTCTCGCCTGTTTCATGTATCTTATTAACTGTTTTCTCTGTTCCAATATCTCTTTTGGATAATCTTCATCAATGTATATCTTCGTTCCTTTTAGTTTATTCGTTCCGTTCAAAGTCTCTACTTTCTTATTCACATATTTCATCATTATTAATACTGGTCTATTTTTGTTACTGGTTTTGTATCCTAATCTTTTACATTTCAAAATATCTGTTTTAACATCTACTGTGTTATTAACCTTGTTCATTACATCTTCTAATTTGTTTTCTAGTTGTTCCTCATCTTCTTCGTTTTCTTCTTCTATACCATGTATTATTAAATTCTTCTCTCTAAAATTTTTCTGAGTACCTGTCATGTTTCCTTGCAAAAAATCTGTTTTTTCCTTTAGTTCCGTATTTTCCATCCTTAAATCGTAGTTTTCTTTCTTTAACTGCTCTGTTTGTCTACTCATTTCTTCAATTTTCTCTTCTATCTTGCATATTCTCACGTTATTGTTGACTCGATTATTGTAATTTCCATTATTATTGTATTTCCGATTAAAATTTTCGTATCTGCCATAGTTGTTCCCTTGATTATACTGTCGAAATGTTCTTCCTGAATGATTACCGTTATAAAATCCTCTGTTGTTTCCTCTCCGGTGATTATTCCTAAAGTCAAAGTTTGACTTTCTGAAGAAATTCCTGTTATCTTTCATATGTAAGACTTGTTGTTGTCCTACTATACCTTCTACTGAAACAAATTTAGATAGAACCTTTTGTGTAGTTTCAAAACTTCCCGCTACAATTATTGTTTTGGTTGCGTCCGTCGCGGCATTCATAGTTACTGCCTTAATTGTTGCTTCCTTCGTATATTTTTCGGCTAGTCGTTCAGGCATCCCTTCCGATATGTATGCTGCCTGTAATCTTTCCGCCAGTTTCTCTATTTCTGTTGCATACTGTGTCACATCTTTTCAATTTTGTCTTACTTTACCAAGCTTCGCTAAGAGAAGGCTTGGATTGTCTCCTCTTATCCCCGATTTTAGTTTATTCTTTATGTCTGCAATGGAGTTTTCCGTCGTGATTGAACTTCTAGCTTTTCCTGTTAGTCTCGTTTTTATTAGTAGAATATCAGTCGCGTTTATTTGTAGTAAATCTAATGAGTCTGAGAATGACTGTAATTTGCTTGCTTCGCCGTTAAATTCATTCGGTCAAACTTTACTCGCAAAATTTAAAAAATCGTTCATACTTGTCACCATTTTCAACTGTTTGCTTATTGCTTGTAATACAACAGTGTCAATTTCCTCAAATATAGAGGTAGGTATGTCGATAATACAATTTAACGCTTGAAATGCCCTATCAGCTTTATCCCTATCCTACTTGAATAATTTTTACAAGTCTCCTGTTGTACTGAACTTAAATTTTTCCAATTTTTGGCTGTTAACTCAACAAAATTATTATAAAGACCTACTATGCTATTAATTACTTCTATATGTATATCAGGATTTTTAGGAGTTTCTTTCTTCAAAACCCTTTTTCCCTGTTTATTAACTTCTTCCACAATTAATCGTAACTTATCTTCAAAATGTTCCCACGTTATTGACATTTAAAAAAAATTCGTTAATAAGAATAGAATGCATATGTACTTACAATTATTTTTACACGGTGAGACTTCCTGTTGCCTGTTTTACTGCATTTCTTAGGTTGATATCCCTTTTCAACGCTCTTCGGTGCGTTTTCCATAATGTCCAAACAAATTTTAAGATGAAAGCTATAGTTATAATGTATAATAATACCATGATATGCATCGCAACATTGTCTTGCTGTACCATGAAAGTGTTGTTGACAATTCCCGTTTCTTTGCCTCTTGTTTGGTTGATGAACCTCCCATTGTTTCTTCTCCAAGGTCCCAAATTTAAATAGAAATCCATATAGTTCTACTCTTATAACATCAATTGTACCATAATTTTTCGTTCGCAGAATGAAATTTTACCATTTACTTGCAGGATAATTTACCATAACTATTTGTTACCATTATACCATTAATTTTTACACTACCATTTCCATTTTACCATTTACTTCGCAGGATAATTTACCATAACTGTTTGTTACCATTATACCATTAATGTTTACATTACCATTTCCATTTTACCATTTACTTCGCAGGATCGCCATGTGGTGGTTACTTAGTAAGTGTCCCTCGTATACTCGACGTTTACCATAAAGGCATATTATCTTTGAGAAAACCACTTACCTAGCAACTTGTATTCGGGAATAGAATAAACACATCACTTCTATAAAAATCACTGGGATCGTTTTTAATACATTAAAAATACACAAATATAATATCAATAGACTTATTCAAATTATTAATAACAATTGATCAATCCTCGTTCGTTACCTTTCATTTTATAGGAAGTGTAGGTATGATTTACTACATGCCTGTCTATAAATTGTACGTGTTTGTTTATATATTAACAAGAACGTGCTTCCACTAATAGCTGACATTGACCGTCCCAGATCAATGCTCGCTAAATACTATAATTAATATTAACCTAAATTAAAAATCTTATTTCTAAGCTAATGTCCTTTTGCCGTTACTGTCCTTTAGGGATCACTACACGCCTTCTGTGGCCTGCGAGTCGCACCGACTTTTCATTCTGTCGCTGGCAACTTAAAGATTTGTTCGAACTAATTCATGAATATCGTCCAGCCTTCTTCTCAATTGGATCATGTAGTCTTCTCCTGCTAGATCTTCTCCAGGTCGACAACCAAATTCCAGGTCACAAGGAAGCCTCATTTCACGTTCAAACAGGATTTTTGCAGGTGTTACACCCGTGGACTCATTGACGGCAGATCGATAAGCCAATGCGAATAGGGAAAGATACTGGTCCCAATCTCTCTGATGGCTGGAAACTACTTTGTACAGGTATTTTCCTATAGTCCTATTCATTCTCTCGACCATTCCATCTGACTGTGGATGTAATGCTGTTGTCCTGGTCTTCTTCATTCCCAGCTTGTCGTAAATCTCCTTCCGAAATGTCTTCCCTGATCACTGTGGACTTCCAAGGGCACTCCGTACCGGCTAATACATTATTTCACCAATACATCCGCAACAGTTGTGGCCTCTTGGTTGGGGATTGCTTAAATTTCCACCCACTTTGTGAAATAATCCATTACAACCAGTATGTATTTGCCACCATTTTCGGTCGTCGGAAATGGTCCAGCGATATCTAAAGCAATCCTTTCGAAAGGGCTTCCAACATTGTACTGTTTCATGGGTGAATATCTCTTGCGACGTGGTCCATTACTCGTAGTACAAGTCGTACATTTCTTACACCAGTCCTTCACATCATCGAAGTTGTTCATCCAATAAAACCTCTCACGGATTCGCTGGAGGGTTTTCTTCACTCCCAGATGACCTCCCGATAAACTGTCGTGTAACTTCTTTAGTACTTCAGCTACTCTTGTTCTCGGGATAACTAGCTGTCTCCTCATCTCGGAACCATCATCGTTTTCAAGGACTCTTTTCAATTATCCAGTATCGATTTTGTGTTTAACGGCTAATGTTCTACCAGTCTTTCCTCCTTTTGGTACGAATAAGTCTCGATACTGCAAGAGAAATTCTCTCATTCTCTTTTTTTCAGCTGGATCCAAAGATTGACCAGCTACTGATAATATTTGTTCGAATCTGGCTAGAATTGTCAGTAGTCGTTGTTTGACGAACTATAGACGTCACTGGTACGCAGGATCCAATCTTGGTTTCCTTCTTGATGGTAATTGGGTAATCTTTCACGTTTATCAATCGTACAGGGATCTCCTTCGCCGACGTAACCAATCCTTTTCCAATTAGTACTCCTTTGCCAACCTATTCATCAAGGTTCATTGGCTCCATCATAACCGGTGTACCTTTCTCTATGATTCCCTGTAGCCGTGCTACTATCATGGTTTCGCTTCGTGCAGGTAAAACGGTATCTTCCTGTACAGCTGCCAACACCGCGCTGCCTTCATGTGGATGAAGGAATACCTCCTCGGATCCCACTTTAATGGTTCTGTTTCTAAAGTCTAATTGGAAACCATGTACAATCATTACGTCCATTCCCAGAATCACGTCTTCTTCAATGTCAGCTACGATTACCGTATGTGTGAACTTTTCTGCGCCAATTCCCAATTGGATTTGTGTCTCACCGTGAACGTTAGCACTCTCACCTGTGGCGGTTCGCAGTCGCAGTCTCGTTGGTAAAAGCTTCTTCTTGGAGTATATTATTTCTGGTCGTATAATGGTTCTATTTGCTCCAGTGTCTACTAGTAGAGTATATCTGTTGCAACTAATAAGACTTCAAATTTGCCGTTAAGTGATTTACAATTCAGTATTTTATACTTCGTTTTAGATGAGAAGAGGACTCCCCCACCTTCACCTTTATTTAAAGCCTCATAATCTTTTTCATACCTTACTATATTGTATAAATCTGGATCAACTAATTCCGAATCTCCAACTCAACACCTCAACCACGTCTCCGTAGCCACAATAATGTCATAATTTTCTAGCAATACATTTTCATAATATTCATTTGTTTTTGTATTTAGCCCTCTACAGTTTTGATAATAGATAGAATGTTCATAAGTTACAGTTCAATGTTGAGTAGCCCCTAAAACTTAAATGCACAATTAATTTCTGCGTAAATAACGAACTGCAAGTAACTTTACAGAGATGAAAACAAATACCTATGTCGATTTTAATCAAACAGTAATCAGGAAACAATGTATCGAGTACAACGGTTATATCGATTATTGAAATGGATAGCAATAACAACACATTAATTGAAGTATATAAAAATGTTAACATATAATAACAGGTTATTGGTATCAATCCTAATCATGCAGGTGCCCTACAAAAAACTTGAAAGATAAATAACATAAACACTATTCTCTTCATAGTTAAGGAACTAAACCCAAATCTGCGTGCTGTTTGTTGAGAACTTAGTTTTTAACTACCTCAATGCCCTCATTAGTTTTAGCCAATATTTTACCATTTGACGTCCATACATTACGCTTGCCATGTTCATGGCAAGCATTTTTAAATAAGCTATATTAAACCTGACTAAGGTCTTCATTAATGTAAATCCCGGTTTTCTCCAATTTTTTCTTAGCCCTGTAAATTTCGTTCCTTTTCATGTGTCTCGTAAGTTTCAAAATAATCGTTCTTGACTTTCCATTCTGAAATTTACCGAGTGGAAAAGCATCGTTAATGTCTCTCTCTTCACATTTAACTCCCAGTATACGAGTAATGATGTCTATGGATTTAGTATATATATTTTCATTTTCTTCTTCCCTAACGCCATCAATTCTAAATGAGTTTTTTCTTAATACCAAATCCACATTCTGATTTTTTTTACTTATTTTTGTTATTTTATTTTTTTGTATATCAAATAAATTTGCCATCTTATTTAACTTGCCTTTTATGTCTTGTAGGATTTCTTCAAATGTATTAAATCTTTCTTCGAATAGCTCTACATTCCTTGTTTTTATTTCTAATAATACTCTCCAACTGGTTTTGCTCCATTTTGATACTGTTTGTGAAATCTTTTTAGTTCTCGAAGTCATAATATAAATATTGAACAAAATAATTGTGTTGTTTATTGTTTATTTTTCACTGCTTATAATTTCAGATTACTTTTACGGTGCCAATTTTTAAACAAAAATTTACCACTAAATTGACCAATTTGGGAGCTCAACTTTTCACGTGATTACAGTCGAACGATCAACAATATATCCTGCTTAAAACTGACTTTTCCTTATCTGTGAGATGCACTGAACAATATTCTATCATAAAATTGTCACTTATAGGTATACACTTCGGGGGATGTATCGTGCTAACAAACCGAAATGTCTCCAAAAATAACCAAAAATGTAGTATACCTGGATTTATAGGACCCGCTGTACTCGCTCTAGTCAGCTGAAAATCGATATTGTACATCTGTGAGACACCTTCAAAAATATCCCATTATAAAATTAGTGACTTGTATACACTCTGAAGGCTGTATCGTGCTAACAACCCAAATATCTCCAAAAAGGACCAAAAATGTAGCAATTCAGGTACTGTAGCACCCGTTGTACTAGCTCTGGTAAGCGAAAAATCAATAAGGTTCATCTTTCAGGCGCCCTGATTAATATTCGATCATAAAATTGGTCACTTGTATACACTCTGGAGGCTGTATCGTGCTATCAAACTGAAAATTCTCCAGAAATGACAAAAATTTGTACTTTAACTACTATAGCAGTGGTTATACTGACTTTAGTAAGCTGATCAATAGGGTTCATCTTTGAGACACCCTGAATAATATCCAATCATGAAATTGGTCACTTGTATATACTCGTGCTAACAAACTGAAATTTCTCCAAAAAAATGACAAAAATTTCGTACTTAAAGTACTATAACACTTGTTGTAGTATATCACTTGTTGTACTATAGCACTTATTGTACTGGCTCTGAAAATCAATAGGGTTCGTCTGTGAGATGTCCTGAACAATATTCAGTCATAAAATTGGTGACTTGTTGCACTCCGGAGGCTGCATCGTGCTAACAAGACATGTAACGGAAAGTGGCCGACGACAACGATGGCGACACTGACAGTTCTGAACCTAATAAACAAAATAAATGCTCCAAAAATGAAGAACTCAAAACATATGGTAAAAAAGGCTCCATTTTATTCATCACTACTAGATGATCTCCTTTCCCTTTTGAATTTTTTCCAAATTTTCTCAATAAGGAGCAGTATCTACTTGTTCTGCTCTTGGAACATATTCATCATAGAAACGAATTGTTTACTTCTTTTCTCCTGATTTTGCTTCTGTATCGAAACCAGTTCTTTGAGAGTTTCTTGTTTTTCAGATTTCGGTCGTACAGTTTTTTTTAATGACATCGAATATATTGGGAGGTAAAGTTTCACATTTTCTGCTACAGGAGGGTTCACAGGATTCCCCATTTCATGCGCATTTTTAGAGGGTAATATTGGATTCGCTGTATGTTAAAAACCAAGAACCTCTCCCAATTCATCAAAATATTTTGGCACTTTGCCTTTTCTGTTCTTTTTTGGCAATCCCGATATTTGATAGATGTTAATTGCATGTTACTGAACTTCTACCTCACCTTTTCCCATGCATCCACTCCCTCTCCAACGTAAAAGCCAGTTTCATTCATTTGGTTGGCAATTTTTGTCCAAATTTCATTTTTGTGCGTTTTTTTGTCACTAAATTGTGCATCATATAAACTCCTTAACGCCAACAAAGCAAGTGTAGCCTTGTGGTCTTCTTGAGTAGGACACTTTGGACTTTTCCACAATCTACTCTTTTCATTTGATTAGTGTAGTGTTGACCATGTGTCATGGTTCAGAAGTTCTCTTCTGGCTGCTGATGCATACTTTGCGGCGTACTCGTGATCTGAAATAATAAATAATGATGAAAATCAAAGCGGTACCAACTAGGCAGTATTTTGTACACCAAAAAAAGTAAATAAAGAAAATATTTTGGTGAGAATTGCTACTGAATCAATTACTGAAGATACTTGTATTGATAATGGGTGTATTGAAATACTGAAAATTTTGAGATATTTCTAAAGGAATGAAATGATTACCTTTCAATTTTTCCGCAGTCTCTTCATCCACTGTTAATAGCATATCATCAATAGTCACTTGAAACATTTTTAACAAAAAAAAAGAATATGCAATTTTACTTCTATTTTGTTTTTGGTTTTTTGTCTCCTTGCGGAGTCAATTTCACCATATGCAATTTTATTTAAATAAGAGACAATGACAACTGTCAGCTCTCAACCGCTCTTTATTCTTTGGTACAAAATAACGAAAAGTGTTTTGAAGCATTCCGTCTACGACGTCATTGTTTCGACGCTCAAATGAAATGTTTTTAATAAAGACCCAATAATTTTAAAACAGTGGTACGCCAAAATAAATGAATAGACTATGTTTATTCCAAATCCGTTTATACCTAAGCTCTAGCACTTCTTGTTCATTCGCTGATGCTTAAAACTGACGGACGAACATACGGAGGGACACCAGAATCCAGAACATAAGATTTCGATTTCTTCGGCAACTTGGGTTTAGAAGTTTAAAGAATATATAAACGAAGCTTCTTTTAGATAAGTTTGAGTATGAAGAGCACATGTTTGTGGAGATTTTAAAGGTATGGCTCTTATACTTGCTTTTCAACTGGGATATAGCGAATACTGTTGTTTTTGCATGTGTGAATAGCATACTGAAAGTTGTTTCTTTAAAAACATGGCAGAAAATTATGAAGACATCTTGAAATGCTTACTAGAAGACTCAAAAGTGAACAAACACTCCCCTTCTTGTCTCACTACTTCATTTTTCCCTTCAAAAATATCATTGGTGATCAAGAAGAGCACTTTTACCAAGGATGCATGAAAAAACGATACCAAATAAAATAAAACCATAGGAAGCTGGTAGACTAATGTTGAACATTAAAACGTGATATCCATTTTACAAAGTATGGGAGGAAATCTGCTAAAACTTCATTTCAGGTTATAAATTGCTCGAAAAAGCTGTTTTACCAACTCGAAATGTCTGGATGGTGGTAAATATAAAAAACAGATTCAGAATCAGTATAAAAAGTACAAAAAGAATCTACTTGGATTTATTTCTCTAACTTTTACTTTCAAGTTTACGTAATAATATATATTTTATTATTCCTATACCGAACAGGCCACCAGACTAAAAACAGGTGTTCGGTACAATTTCGTGTCACAGTTATTTCTGTGAGCTGCCATTGACAGGAACTGCCAATAATTAGGCACTCGTCACAATCGTATACATGTGGATTAAACCTGCCGGCTTATGTAAGCCGCAATTACTAGTAGTATTAGCACTAGACTAGATAGGTAGATTTGTATAAAACTTCTATTGAAACCTTGTAGAAGAGTTTATGCACACCAATTCTATTCAAATATTTTAATTCCAAAATTGTATCAATGTAAATTCGCTAGGATGAGAGAAGAGAATTTATTTAAGATAGCGAAGGTCTCGTGCAAACATATGTGTTTTGAATTTTTTCATATATAAATATTTTGTCTCACCTGAATTCACTTAATATTGAACTTGGAAACAGCTAAAACAAGAGAATACTAATTAATGATGTGTGAGTATACAGTATCAGATATTTGGAAAAATAATCTGAATTACTTGAACTAAAAATAATACGATAGAGAATTTCAGAACGTATTATTTCTTAATCGCTATCTTCAATGTCAGCTTCATTCAGGAAGACTGCTTCTTCATTTCTCCAATACATTTTGTGTAATCATATAGGATTATTGTTTTCCTATAAAATACAACAGCTCTTGTCGTTTTTTTTTTGTTGTAGAACCTGTAGAACCGAATTCCCACATCTGTTTCGTTTCAAAAAAGCTGTAATTTGTTAGATTATATTGTAGGGGAGAGAGGTGTCAACTTTTTTTAATATTATTTGCTCAAAACCAAATTTGCTTATCGCACTTGAAACAATAATATTTCAGAAACATGTTATCAATACAGAACAAAACAAAATTGATGAGTGAACTATAATTTTTATTAGAATATAAAGACAAATGGCACAGTGTGCCCCATGGGTGGGGTAGATAGTGTCACATAAGAATACCTAAACAATGTGTCATTAAAAAAACAATGACTTTTTGCCTTTTTTTAGTAATCATTTTAAAAAAAAACATGAACAAAAGCAAAAAATAAAAATATGAACTAATATCGAATATTGTAGGAATCAAACTTAAGAGAAAATGATAGCATTCCCGCTGTTCTTGATGTTTTCCCAATATTCCGGCGATTCGGTAGTTTGGCCAATTCGATCTCCTCCCTCAAGAAATCAAAAATTACATTTTCTACAATATAACCTCTCTTCGTCTGTTTTAAATGTAGTATTTTATATTCGTCTTTGCTGTGATCCACAATTTTCCCTACGGAATATATAGGAACATTACGTGAAATCCCTTCTTTAACGAGGACATACTTATTAACGTTGAATTCAATATTTTTATCAAAATTGATTCCATCTAAATCTTCTCCAGCGTCGGAGTAGCTAATACTAGATGAACTGCTGCCATGTAAACTAATGTCCTCATTTGAATCAACATTACTGCTGCTGCTATTATGTGAAAGTCTTGATTCCTCAAACAAAACTTTTCTTTTAACAACGTGTTTCACTTTTAATTCTTTTTTTCGCTTCTTCAGTTCTAGTTCTTCATATAATGCGTCTTTGATTGAGGTTTCTGTTAAAATTTCACTTTTCCTTTTGCACCTCTTCGTCGTGTTTTTTCTGGGTAGTGCCCTGGGAAAAGGCCGCAATTCTTGCGGTTTAACCACTTTATTGACGAGAGATTCTTGCTTGGGTTCTTCTGTAGGCTTTGCTACAACCAATGATGTAGAAGGCAAAGTATCAGATTTAAATGAAATTTCCGAAACAATCTTGGTATTTGGACTGCTGGTACCTGGCTTATTTTCCTTGTTTTCCTCATTATGACATGTCTCTTACTTCGGCTCCTAAATAATCTTCCTCTGAAAATACATTTCTATTGAATGGCCAAATGCCAGTAGTTTGAAATCCACTTGATTTATTTCTAGGGGCAAATGATATTTCATATGCTTTCCCACATAAGCCAGCAATGTCATAAATACTGATCATTTGGCAGGGTTTGTTAGCATCCAGTTGGCACTAGCAGCATTAAACGCAGTTTTAAATGGTTTAAACAATGTATGATCCAAAGGTTGGAGCCTGTTGGAAGTGTGTGGCGATAAAGACACTAATATAATTCCATATTCTTTGCAAAAATTCAAGCTGCCAATTGTGATATGCGATTCGTGATTGTCAAATATAAGAATGACATTGCCCTTGTATTTTTGTGAAAATGTTTTAGGACTGCCAGGAATATAGTTAGTCGGTACGTTCAAGTTATTTGCAATCGCCACTTGGTAAGAAAATTCCATTACTTGTTTCCTTGAGAGACGATGATGCTTGTTTGCTACATAATGTAGTTCACAAGATATTCTTCAAGTTCCGCTGGCAAAATCTTATTAACACTGTAATTCGGTTTGAAAAGAAAGGTTTTCGTTTCATCTGTCGTGGAAGATTTATATTTATTAACGTATCGCTGCAATGTGGTTCTGTTTATATTTAACTCACTTGCTAACCCCCTTACACTACAGTTCTCATCAATCACACGAATAACAGCAGTTTTCATCAATTCTGGATTTGTAAGGCCTATATCAGATTTCCTTTTTCTATTTCTAACCATTATGCACTCTTCTGTAAAAAATTAAAAATAAAATTATAATGGGGTGCAGTGTGTCAGACCCACTCTGCCCCATTACATTGTGACACAAACTACCCCACATTACAGTTCAAGGCAAAAATATGAATAACTGATTTGTATGAAAAGATATAGTACTAGCCTAAGCTAAATTATTTACACAATTAATGGAGCTTTGTATTACACGAAACCAAATTTCCAGAAATTCGTTCGTAGAATTGTAGACGACGAATCAATACATACACAAAATTTTACTTTTGTGTGTTGAAAACACACATGCACTACTTCCAAAGACTAGTGGCGAACTAACGATGTTGACTAAATGTGTTAGGTCGGAGCACACGAATAAGGAGCGGGAATTGAATGGGGCGTAATTTAAAACAGACTCACTGCGCCCCATCACACACTGAACCCCTCTCTCCCCTACACTATCATGTTTAGACTTTCTTTTTCAAAAAAGTCACTTGGTATGATAACCAATCGAATTTCTTTTTCCTTTTACTAAATGTGTAAAATCCATGCAAAATTTTGCAAATAAAAAAGTTATTTAATCTCATATTCTCTATCTGCTTGTGAAAAATGTTGATCAAATCATTAGAGAAATTTTCAATATCGGAAAATATCATTCAATTTAGTGCGTTAAGTATACTTGTAATAGTTGGAATAGAAGTAATTATAAAATATTGAGGTAGTGCATAAATCCACAATATTTCAGTTATGACTTTTATGAATGATTTTCAAGCTATTGCATAGCTTCTATCGCGGGTTTTGAGCGTGGAGACCGAATGCAGAAATTCCGTAACGAAAATAACCTAACACCCCCCACTCCGACCGGCACAGCGGTGATACTTTTTAATTTTGCCATAGGTGTATAGGTATTTATCATCTATGTACAAAAGTGAATATCTGTAATCGTATAATCTGTGTACAAAGTGTTTTAAATACGAATAAACAAAGTGCATTTATTAATGAAGAAAGTGACGAAAAAATAGTGAAAGAAAATGAGTGAGTACTCTATATACATACATTTTATTATTGTTATCACAAATGCAGTATTATTTTTGTTTTGTTAATTTATATTTTCATGTATAGGTAATACACATTAATGCCCCGCAGAGAAAGTATATATGATATTATATCTAAATAAATGTACATCGCGCGAAATTCGATGATCAAACTCTTGATATCGTTATTTTTGTTCAAATTTTTTGAATGAATAATTGTTTTAGTGTGTAATTACACTATTAATACCTAATTATTTATACCTATATATTTTCTTTTTATAGAGAAGAAAAGCATAAAGAGCTGAAAAAAGAGCTAAAAAGAAAAAGTAATTGTGAACAACAAAGTGTAAAACTCTATGCACTAGCTTTACCGCGGCAGTCTCCGAGTGCCACACGTCTTTTTTTCCATTTTGGAAGCTTCCCCTTTGTCTTTCACGTCTCTGTGAAATGACAAACAAAATAGGTTTAGTTTTTGAATGAGATGAATTTATCTTTAGTGCGTAGTGGACTGATTGGTTCCATTTTCGGCAGTTTTATATTTATATGGTTGAAACTTTTTCAACTCCGTGAATAGAGTATATTTTAATACTATTTCTAGTAAGTCAAGAACAACGGACCTTTTTCAAATTGTGCTTAATATTGTTCATATGAAAATTATTAATATACATTATTGCAATTCAAATGAAGTAATTCTACAAGAAATAAACGGTTTTGAAGATTGAGACGAACTTATCCGCATCTGTGGCTATGAACAATATTCTATAATAAAACTTCCACTTGTATACGCTTCGGGGGATGTATCGTGCTAACAAACCGAAATTTCTCCAAAAATAACCAAAAATGTATATATCTGGATTTATAGGACCCGCTGTACTCGCTCTCGTCGGCTGAAAATCAATAGGGTATATCTATGAGACATATTGAGTAATATTCAATCATAAAATTGGTCACTTGTATACACTCTGGAGGCTGTATCGTGCTAACAAACTGAAAATTCTCCAAAAATGACAAAAATTTGGTACTTCAAGTACCATAGCACCCGTTGTACTGGCTTTAGTGAGCTAAATATTGATAGGGTCCATCTTTGAGACGCTCTGAATAATATACAATTATAAAATTAATCACTTGTGTTTACTCCGAAAGCTGTATCGTGTTAACAAACTGAAATTTCTCCAAAAATGACAGAAATGTCGTACATAAAGTACTATAGTGTGTGCGTTTTCTAAGAAGTTCGCCGTAGCGAGGTTTGCTGGTTGATTTTCCTTTCGCACATGTTTTGAGCGGTTTGTAATTTACACTGGCCAAGTCCAATTGGCAGATATGTAGCTTCGAAGGACCAGCTGGCAAAAGCGCCAGCTACTATTAGATTTAGGAATAAATAAAATTCTGGAATGGTGGAATCGATCTTTATACCATAAAAAATATACCATAAAAATATAAAGAAATGAATACGGTTCATATTCACTTAAAAGACCTTAAGTTTCTTTGGTTCCAAATCCTAATGTTCAATGCTACTAAAATTGTAGGAAACCGGCACCCGTTTGGCAACAGCGCGACAATACGGATGAAAAATGGAACGTGTTTGATGTAGAATATGTAGATAAAGTTGTAAATAATACGAAGAATTTATTAAGTTTTAAACTACTTACAGTATACGTGCACACAGACACAAATCACTGATTCTGAATAACATTAATTTTGAAGTAATAATACTGAATTAGAATTAAGCTTGATACGTAATGGGAAATTATAGAAATGTTAATTTTCTAATTGATATGCTCAGGCTACCACGGCTAAACGTAGAGAGAGAGTCGATCGCTCTATTGAGCCCGGAGGTACCAGGTTTGGGCTGAATCGATACGGATCGGAAAAATATTAAAAAGCGGGGGCTAAACCATGGATAAATTTATAGGAAATTTATACATACTGGGGGGGAGGGTATTGAACCAAAGATGGATCTCGAAAGAGAGATTAAAAGGGAAGAGAACCATGAGGACGAAAAAGAAATAAACGATGAGTCAAGCACATGTTTCTTTCTGTGAAACTTGATATTCGCAGGGGAGAGGGGCAAGCTTGGTTATAGGGCGAGTATATACGCCATCTTGCGTTTTCACTCTGGCGGCACAGACCTTACCATCTTTACCAATAAGCAATTCCACTACTCGGGCAAGGGGCCAATTCAAGGGAGGACGATCTTCAGCTTGCACCAGCACAAGTTGGTTAAGCTGAAGGTTAATGGAAGATTGGCACCACTTGGGTCGATGCTGCAACCGATGCAGATAGTCAGTGCTCCATCTTTTCCAGAATTCCTGTTTCATTTTAACACAATTTTCCCAAAGGGTTAATCTATTTACAGGTCTAGTAGATAGGTCGCGGTCAATGCACCACCGATCAGAAAATGACCAGGAGTTAGAGAAGTCAGGTCATTGGGGTTATTAGACATTGGGTATAAGGGTCTGCTGTTTAAGATAGCTTCAACTTGAGTCAGAACCGTAGAAAGTTCCTCGAAGGTAAGACAAGAAAAACCTATAATTTTAGTAAGATGGGTTTTGGCACTTTTCACTGCTGCTTCCCATAAACCACCCCAGTGTGGCGAACGTGGCGGGAGAAATTTCCAAGAAATTTCCGTAACAGATAAAAAAGTTTGTATTTTGCGAATATTGTCAGAAGATTGTAGAAAACGAGAAAGTTCCCGTAACTGGTTTCGAGCACCAATAAAATTAGAACCATTATCGGCATATATTGTGTGAGGATTTCCTCTACGACTAATGAATCTTTTTAAGGCGGCAATAAAGGCTTCTGAAGAAAGATCACTAACCAAATCAATATGGACCGCCTTTGTTACCATGCATATAAAAATAGCTATGTATGCCTTTTGTCTGGGAGCTTTTCTTAATGAAGAAGATTTAATTAGAATGGGTCCTGCGAAATCTATGCCAGTTTTGCTAAATGGGCGAGATTCCTGTACACGGTCCAGGGGCAGAGGAGACATTATTTGCGAAGAAACTTGGGCATTGAACCTGAAACAAGTTACGCATTTTTTTATTATTTTTTTGATAAGACGAATGCCGTTCATTGGCCAATATTGTAGACGTAAATTGCCTAAAACATTTTGGGCACCGCTATGGCCAAGACGGCGGTGTTCACGAGTAATCAGCAAATTTACAACATAATCATCTTCAGGTAGTAATAGTGGGAATTTTTGATTGAAGGGTGAATAAGAGAATTGCAGACGACCTCCTACTCTCAATAGGCCATCGTTATCTAGAAAAATATTCAACGGGATTAATTTTTTATTCACAATGGGAGTGTTTGTTTTCAGACAATGAATCTCTTTAGCAAAATGTTTGCGTTGAAGTTCTTTAATTATAAAATCATGGGCAACCCTAAGATCTTCAGTAGATAAGTGTCCTACAGTTCCGGGTTGTTTTTTAATTCGGCTTACGAACTTGAATATGTGAGCCATGACCCTCAACAGGGTATTAAAATTTGAGAATTGGGAAAATATCGCTTCCCAAAAACTTGGTTTAGAGTGGACTACGGCCAAATTGACCTTTCTGCATTCGGGTAAGTCGACAATAGGTTCGAAAGAATCCACAGTATCTAATTCTTTTTCCTCGACTAAAAACTGGGGACCCTCGAACCAGAAGGGCCAGACCTTGAGAGAAAACTGACCGCGGGAAAGTAAATCGGCTGGATTCAAGTGGGACTTGACATGTCGCCAAATAAACTTTTTACTATTATTTTGTATAATTATCACCCTATGAGCAACAAAAGGAGAGAAATTGTTTACATCTCGCTTCACCAACAAAGGGCCACCTGGGAATCTAACCATAAGTTTATAGAAGAGAGTTAAACAGATACAGAAAGAATTTGAACCATCCTACGAGTTAACATGGACAAAAGTTCCATTGCACACAACTCTAATCTGGGAATAGTTAATTTGTTTTTTAACGGATTTACTCTGGATTTAGCTGAAATCAATCGAGAAGATCTCGAATTGTCAGCGTAAACCGCTACTAAATAGAGGCAGCCGCCATATGCCTGTTGGCTGGCATCGCAGAACCCATGAAGGGAACAAGACACAACAACCTTATTTTCAAATAGGTGCCTGGGGACTTTAAGATGAGCAACTTCGGCTAATGATGATTGAAATTTATCAAATTGGTTAATCATGGATATATCAGAAATGGGGACATCCCACCCTATCAGGGACTTCCACACTGACTGCATCAAGAGTTTACCAGAGACGGTCATATTATTTACGATTCCAAGAGGATCAAAAGTACTAGCGATAATACTTAGTATCTTCCTTTTAGTTAAAGGAGAATTATCAGACACACAAGCAGTTTTAATATGTAAAAAATCAGACATAGGGTTCCATTTAAGCCCCAGAATCATGCTTTCCGAGTCGTCAAAACTACGGTCCAATTTAGCATTAGCTACTTCATTTATTGATTGCAAAAATTCGAAAGAGTTGGACTGCCACTTATGCAGTTGAAAATCATGTTTTCCTAACATTTTATTCAATTCATTGTAAAAAATAGGTAAGTCATTTCTATTATTAGTCCCGGTTAAAATATCGTCCATGTAAGTCTGATAAAGGAGAGCGTGTTGAGCATTGGGACAATCTGGGTGGTTCAAAGCAATGTCTTTTAGGACTCGAGTCGCCAAAAAGGGGGAACAGTTTTGCCCGAAACTTAGGCTAGACAATTGAATGCATGTAAAGGGGTCATTAGGACTATCTCTCCACAATATATTTTGCAAATGTCGTTGCGCAGGATTGATGTCGATATATCTATACATCATCTTGATGTCGGCACAGAGGACATATTTGTAGCATCTGAATCTACACAGAATGTCGAGAAGATTATCCTGAACCTGATAACCCTTCGAGGTTAAGTCATTCAGGGAAAAGCCAGAATCAGTTTTGGACGAGAAATCAAAAACGACCCGGAGTTTGGTGGATGCGCTTTCTTCGCGTATCACCGCCCTATGAGGTATGAAGTATTTGAACTCATTAGTTATGGAGTTATAAAAAGACATAGGGATTACTTGAGCGTGATTGAGAGTGATATATTCGGAAATAACTTTTTGATATTCCGAAAAAAGAATAGGGTTAGACCTAAATTTTTTCTCAAGAGAAGAGAATCTTTGGGAGGCAATTCCAAATGACTGGCCTAACTTTTTTCCTTGATTTTCAATGAGCGGCATATTCACTTGATAACGACCAGAAGGAAGGATCACCGTGGTATCCTGAAATAATTGTTCCACGAATTCGTCGCTGGAGCATTTGGGTTGACGTTCAGAGATTTCTTCAAGCTCCCAGAATTTTTCCATGGCTAGATGGAGTTTATAATTTTGATCGTATTGATTATTACAAACAGTTAGAAATGGAGAAGCAACTCTATTAACCTTATTTGGCAAACCAAAGTTGATTAGCTGGATAGGACCAGCTATAACATATCCAAGATGGGTATCTATGAAGGAAGGCGAAGTGGGACCAGTATTAATCACGGTCGATTTAAGCAGGCAGTGATACAAGTCACAGCCAACTAGAAGGTCTATTTGGCCGGATTCGGAAAATAGAGGATCGGCAAGTTCAAACTCTATGTGAGTAGGAATTTCCAGATTAGAAGGAGATATAGAAAATTGAGGTAAATTATTAGTTATTTTGTCTATAACCGAGCAAGAAATATTGAATGTTTTGTGAGGTGCAACTTGCGAAGTAAATGTGATATCTATCACTTCTCCGCTATAAGTACAATTATTACGACCTAAACCAGAAATACTTAGATTTTGTTTCCGTGTAAGTATATTCAATTTTTGGGCAAAGCTTCGATTGATAACGCTCATTTGGCTAGCTGAGTCCAGCAGAGCTCGAGCAACGAAGGACCGACCATGGGAACCATTAACATTCACTAAGGCCGTAGGTAAAAGTACAATGTTATCTTTGACTGACATCGCGGTCAAAATCGTTTGAGGTGCCACCGAAATCGGGGGTTCAGGTGGTTGACTTGATATTGAGGCGTTTAAAAAATTAGATCTACTAGTATTATTAGGAGGAGTATTTACATGGGACGGGGAAGTTGAATTTGAACCTCCAGAAGTGGAAGCTCTAGAAGTACTTTGATTGTGATAATTATTTGGCAATTTATTATGATTATCGAAATGTAAATAGCTATGGTGAGACTTATTACAAGTCACGCATCTTCTAAGAGATTTACAATTAGCAGTAATATGGGTACCGTTCAGACAGTTGACACAAAGCTTTTTAGTTTTAACGAACTGGTACCTATCTTGAGGTGATAAGGTCATAAATTTAGAACAACCATATATAGAATGAGAGGGATCCGAACAATGGAGACAGCTTGGTTTGTTAGCCCCAGCTCGGGAGTTATGTGAGTGATTATTATTTGACGAATTCAAACTAGAGACAAGTGTCACTTTATTTCTGATAGAATCAGCATATTTAGCTTGAGATTTAACCTTTTTATTGGTTTCAAAAAGATTTAAATTCTCTAACATGGATTGATGTTTTTGTAAAAAGTCGAAAAAGTATTCAGCGGTAGGAATACACTCCGGTTTCCGCTCACTTTCGAAGGCTCTTCTGGAGTTAAAATCAAGCTTTTGTTCCATCAAAAATATTATTAAAGACTCAAAATTCACTTCCGCAGTCAATTTTAAATTTTTAATTAAATCAAATGTTTTACGTGTAGATATTTGAAATTCGCGTAACTCAGATGACGTGCTTTTAGAAACGGGTGCTTGATCCACTAAGGTTTGAAACAAAGAGTACAGTAGTTTATACTTATCATCATAAGCATTTTTCAGAATGTTTAAAGCAATATTTAAATTCTGGTTAGTTACCCCCAAGGAATCAATCATTTCCAACGGAGGCCCGCGTAAAAGACCTTTAAGATAATAGAATTTTTCACCGTCCGATTTTAACTTATTATTATTAAGAACTAAAGCAGAAAAAAGATCAATAAAAGATGGCCACTCTTGTGCTGAACCAGAGAACGGCTTAATATTAATTTTAGGTAAAACGACATTGGAAACATCGTTTGATTCAGTAGTAGTTGTAGTGAGTAATTCTTTTTGTTTATTTGCGATAAGAAGTTCAAGCTTAGCTATACAGGATTCGAAACGATCCGCGACTACGTTCTCAACCACACCGTCCGAAGAGAGACAATCTTCGTCGGTGTTAGATAATGAAGCAATTTCCAATTGAATTTCTTGATAATTGTCATAGTGACCAGAGATAGTTTTAAGTTTAAGATTGAGTAAATAAATTTCTTCGGAGCCATCGAGCTCCTCTATGCGAGTTAATTGCGATTTACAACCGCGTCGTTTATTTTTTAAATGAATTAAGGTCATGATTGAATCCAGATATAACCAACCTAATTTAAAATTCAACTATCTTATAAAAGAGATTTGAAAATTGGAAAATAAATTTTTTCACAGTTTGGAAATTTCCATGAAAATACATACATAACAAATAACCTTCAGGTTAATCAGCAAGGTAATATATTTTATAAACTACAATTAAATACCTATGAAATGTAAACCAATATAATATTTCCCAAAGTGGAAATACCATAAATATCCTTTTAACAGTGTAGCAAATATCTACATGTGAAATGTAACCCAATACCCGTTCAAAGTAATGCATAAATATTTCACAAATTGGATAATACCCTAAATATAATTTTTTACACTGTAACAAATGTCTACATAAATCTTTACTAAATGCTCAAAATATGTTATGTAACCTTAAAAGCTATAAATTCATATAGTTATAAGCCCAAATTAGTTTCAATTAAAATAAAATACAACTCAAGAATCAACACTCAAATCAATAAACATTATGTTAAAATTATAAAGACTATACTGAGGGCAAGGTTAAAAGTGTGTGACAGAATAGTTAATATACACAAATCATATTATTTCAAGAACTTAAAACAGAAATCGCTGATACAGATACAGATGCCGGATGAACGTGGCCATTGACCCCCCTACAAAAGGCAGGTGTCGATGAAAAACCAATGCAAGCTCCATCCGTCAAATAGTCGCCAGGCGCTTCTTCACGCGCTGTTGCCAATACGTTTAGGAAATTTTATCGGATTGTTAGATTTTACACTTTCGCGGTAGATTGTTTTTAAGAGTTTTGTTTTTTCTTGCACAACCACTGAGATAATTGTTCACAAACAAAATTATGTTTAATAAGTAGAAGAAAAAATTGCAGCTATGGCCAAAAATGGGGGATGTCAAAATGACAGCTATATCCGGCTAGAAGGACCAACAAAAACTATGTGCGTTTTCTAAGAAGTTCGCCGTAGCGAGGTTTGCTGGTTGATTTTCATTTCGCACATGTTTTGAGCGGTTTGTAATTTACACTGGCCAAGTCCAATTGGCAGAGATGTAGCTTCGAAGGACCAGCTGGCAAAATCACCAGCTACTATTAGATTTAGGAATAAATAAAATTCTGGAATGGTGGAATCTATCTTTATACCATAAAAAATATATCATAAAAATATAAAAAAATGAATACAGTTCATATTCACTTAAAAGACCTTAAGTTTCTTTGGTTCCAAATCCTAATGTTCAATGCTACTAAAATTGTAGGAAACCGGCACCCGTTTGGCAACAGCGCGACAATACCGATAAAAAATGGAACGTGTTTGATGTAGAATATGTAGATAAAGTTGTAAATAATACGAAGAATTTATTAAGTTTTAAACTACTTACAGTATACGTGCACACAGACACAAATCACTGATTCTGAATAACATTAATTATGAAGTAATAATACTGAATTAGAATTAAGCTTGATACGTAATAGGAAATTATAGAAATGTTAATTTTCTAATTGATATGCTCAGGCTACCACGGCTAAACGTGGAGAGAGAGTCGATCGCTCTATTGAGCCCGGAGGTACCAGGTTCGGGCTGAATCGATACGGATCGGAAAAATATTAAAAAGCGGGGGCTAAACCATGGATAAATTTATAGGAAATTTATACATAGTGCCTGTTGTACTAGCTCTGGTGAGCTAACAAACTGAAATTTCTCAAAAAATGACAAATATTCCGTACTTCAAGTACGATAGCACCCGTTGAACTGGCGAGCTGAAAATCAATACGGTTCATCTGTGACATGTCCTTCAGAATATTCAATCATAAAATTGGTGACTTTTGGCACTCCGGAGGCTGTATCGTGCTAACAAGACATGTAACGAAAGTGGCCGACGACAACGACGACATACACACAGGATTTTTTTCCTAAAAACCATTTTTTCGTGTTGTTGATGGAAATCGTAAAAATAACTCAATTTTTTTCTCTGAATTCCAACTTTTTTTGGGGTAAACCAATACTTCTCTCGCATATTAAGTAGGCTGGGCGAAAAAGTAACACAACTATTTTGTTTGTCATTTCACAGAGACATGAAAGACAAAGGGCCATCTTCAATAGAAAACCCGTAATGACTCTTGATAACATCGCATTCTTCAGCGTGTTCAATGTGTAGCCTTTTCCTAAAGAGATGAAGCATTGTAAAAGTTGGTGAGCGTGGAAGAAGGCATCAGTCAAGAGAAACATAGTGAAGTACAAGCGCCTTAAAACGAATACAGAAAAATATATAATAAGGAAGAGAATAAGAAATTGCATACAACTATTTGGGAATAATAAATACTCAGCCTAGGCGTTAGTGCAAGTGGAGGAAATGAAAATATAATATTCTGGAGAATCTGGAGATGGGTACCACAAGATCGAAAAGAAATAGAGGAGCTGAAACACGACTCGGAGAAGAAAGTTGGCAAGGTTGGAGGCAACGAAACATATCAATAAAACAAATTGTTATCTTTGTAGTGACATAAATTCATTACTATAAAACTCGATTCAAGAAACCAGTTAGCGCCGTGATGACGAGATACCCCACCAGAACAGCAGAGCCCCCACGCCAGGATGCGCACGAAGAATCGACGGTAGAAGGGAAAGAGACTTCCACCACTACCATCACGATGGATATAAAAATGCGAACCAACAGACGAAAAGACGACTTGGTTTATGGACTCATGCTCCTCCAAGTTCAGCCGCCTCCAGTGCGAAGCGTAGGTCGAGGGTATTCACTTCAACCTTAAACGCTTTACACTATCGCCGAGTGATGTACTAAGTCGGAGTATTGATCCTACTTTATACATCATTCATTAGAACGGCCGTTGGTTTCTGGTATGGACGGAAACGAGAACGATTGTTCACACTGTTAGAAGAATTTCGGTGTGGTACTGACACACTGAAAGCTCTACAGTATCTCTGTAGGGAAGCACTGTTAAGCCGGGTACTACTGGCTATAAACGATCGCTTTAACTGTTAGTATAATTTCGGTGTGGTATTGACACGCTGTAATAACTACAGTCCCTGCACGTAGAAGTATTCGTTAAGCTGGGTACTGACTAGCTACAAACGATACTCTCAAATCTTGAGACTAAAACCGAAAGAGTATTGATCCGCCGGTTGCTCATATCCCTGGCTGACTGAACGTTCCACAGGACATAGAGAGTCTCGTACACCGTCGAGTATATCGCCGGAATTGAAATACACACCGCTATAGTTTCACCTACATACTATTCGGACCATCAGTACCTATCAATCGACGAAAGGATACGGACCGTCGAAACGTGACCTTCAAAATATTTACGTACCGGAGAAATATATAGAATATTGAATTTTAGTTTATTTTTGTCGTTGTAAATAATATTATTTTTTAGAAATAAATCAGTTAATTTAATTGAACTCTGTCTCCTTTAGGCTTACCTGGGCAATACGCAATACACCTTTATGTGCCACATAAAATAAATTAAATCTTTAATTTGATATAACATAATATAATTTCAAAGTTGTTTACGTTTCTGTTGTATATGTGAAGCTTTGAAAATTTCAGAATCGTTCCAACTTCATGACAATTTCATATACACGCGTATATTATGTTATACAAAATGTGTACTTTCAGATTCGAAGGTAACTTTCAAGCATAGTTAAAGTTCACTTACATAAACTCTAATTTGAATCAATTTGAACGAAGTAAAATATAAGTTGCGACTTCAGCTAAGAATTGAATTTAACGAGTTTAATTGGCAAATAATGCTTTACCAGCTTTTCATTGAATTAACCTAATCAGTATTGTTTAATGCTGGAAAAAGGATGGTGTATTTATCTGTAGGAATGGACATGATGATTGATTTTGAAATCCCTTTCTACAGTGTAGGTATACTTCTGCTATATCCGAAAAATACATTATTTCAGCAATACGTGCCACGCTCTTTCTTTACGCCAAATTACATGAAGGAAGAAAAGAAAAGAAAACAAAGAAGAAAAAAAAAGAAATATTGAGGCTAAAGGAAATATTACTGACGAGGGATGAATTTAAAGAATTATGAAGTGAAAAAGAAAGAAAAAGAAAGGGAGAAAAAAAAATATATATATAAATGGAAGTTGAAGAAACTAACGTCGAAAATGGAAGTATTGAAAGAGATTTGGAAAATATAAATTAGAAGTTATACTGATAAGTAGTAGCTGAGTGGGCGTGCAATTACGCCGAGCTATCCCAAATGCCGGAGAGTAGGGGTGAGTTGAAAAGGGCGCCACTGTTTTATCTATGCTGAGCTAAAACAGAAGCTCTCCTGGTTGTCCCGGAACTCCCTATCAGATAACGTCAAAAAAAAAAGGAATATATGAATAGGTAGGTAATCTATAACAGAAAAATTGAAGAGAAGATATTCTCGATAAAAGTTTTAAACAGCCACTAGTAGAGGTCTGGTAGCTAACAAATAAAACGAAGTTATTTCAAATTTAATATGATCTATTAAATATAACAAAAAAATAATAATAATAACCAGAATATAATAAGGTAGATAAATACGCATATATGTTAGTAATAAACCCCAAAATTTATATACAAAACTTAATTCTAAAAATATACATAACAATGAGAGTAGTAATGAAAAATTTTCACCGATTTTCCGGGGGTAACCCAGTAATGGCTACAGCTGGGAGCCGGTGAATCGTAGCAAAGTAGCCGAAGTGGTTTCTTGCAGCAGTTACCTTTTAGTAAGGCTTGCTCAAAAGCCTTTGTGGTCCGTGAGCACAAAAGTACCTTCTCGTCTGTGCCCAGTAAAAGAGGAGCACCTTTTTGTCCGTGCTCAACAGATGGAACAACTTATTTGTGCTCGAGAAAAACTTGCTCGTGCTCGGAAAAAAAACCATCCGTGCTCAAAAAAAAATAACGTCTTCGTCCTCGGTAAAGAACTTGCTCGAGAAGAAAAGCTTGTTCGTGCTGGGAAAACTGGTAGTGCTCAAAAAAAAAAGAACACCTGCACGAAAATAACTTGCTCGAAAAACTTTCCGTCCTCGGGAAAAAACCCCTGAGATGATTTATAGGGGTTCGCAAGAAGTTTGTATTCGATGGTCCCAAATCCTGAATAACAGCAAAATCTTCGTGTAGTAAACTAGCGAATCAATACGGAAACCAACAATCACGAAAATTCCTTTAGAGATATAGTCCCAAAATCCACTAATAAGTGCTACTATAAGGGGAACTAAATCTCCGACCATACAAACACAGTTCTTGATGTCAAGAGAAATAGAAATTCCACTCAAAAATCGTTCTCAAGGCACAGATAAAAATAACTCCCATAAAAAGAACATTAGACCACAAAAACTTATTCGCTAGGTAAATAGTAAAAATGTGAAAGTACGATGAAGGCCTGTACACACGCTTTATATCAAAAGAATAAATTCCAATTTCCTACATTTTAAAACACTAACTTTACTGATTGGATTCGCGACAATAATGAATGTTGATCTTAACAAATACAATGCCATTTACCCGTATACAATTAATATGAAAGGAAACGTTATCTAGATAACGGAATTACGAAAGTTAAATAATGATTTAAATAAAAGAATTACAGAAGTACAACGTGAACTTGGCATAACAACAGTCAGTTGTGGGTAAATCAACTAGATTTTTCACTGGAATATGTCGATCAAATACTGAAATGGTAGGAATTATAATTTGCGAATACGGGGTGACTCGAAAATGTTTAATAATAAAATCGAACCGTGACAACTCCCCCTCTCCATAGAAAGGAGGGAAACTTCCAGAAGAAGTTTCACGACGATAATCCAAGAATATAGCCACAACAAGTTTAAAAACAAAAGAAGGTAATAGTAGGACAGGTTCGGAGCAAATATGGAAATGGAATTTTTGGGAATAAAATAGATAACTAGAATAAAAAAATATCCGGAAACAATTAAGTGAAAGAAAATAGACACGTGAGGTGGAAAATTATAAGTAGAATACAAAACCCATTTAGTTAACAAAAAAAAAATGAATAACCAACATAAAGTAGAGTAAACGAAGGTAACTAATGAAACGAAAATAAATTTATTAAGATAACTCAAATACGAAGATAAACGTAAATTAGAGATGATCAGTAAAAGGAAACGTTGTCTGATCAGAGACAAACTAAAATTTATTCACTGTCAGAATTCGCCTTGTCGTGAGATGAATTATATAATTTGAGGTCTTGCACATGCCAAACACCCTTACTTTGACCCAAATCATCCTCTAGTTCATAAGTACAAGTACCAGTTTTTCTTTTAATGACGAAGGGACCTACAAATGGTGGTGCCAATTTAGCACTATAATAATTGACAGCATCGGAGTGACTTTTGTTCTTACGCCAAACCAATTGTCCTTCAACATATTGCACTGGACGCCTGCGTAAATTATAACGATGTTGATTCTTAACTCGAGCTCCTTGAATTCGTGACTGAACAGTTCGATAAAGTGATTGAAGGTTGGCTTGCCTTCGCTTAACAAGATCTTCAGGTTCTACATCCGTAGTGGGTATTTCATCTGAGAAGTCTTGTCCAAAAAGTTTATGCTCTCTGCCGAAGTTAAGAAAATAAGGAGTGTATCCAGTAGTTTCGTGACGAGATGTACGCATAGCACAACCGATAGAAGCTAAATTCTCGTCCCAAGTACGTTGCTTATCATTTTGAATGTAAGAACGAATCATAGTTTTCACGACTCTGTTCGAACGCTCCGTTGGATCAGCTCGGGGATAGTAGGATGCTGTATAAAATATTTTAGTTTTATAACGTTTACACAGATTTTGAAACTCCTTAGATTTCATTTGTACTCCGTTATCACACATAAGATGTTGGGGTGCACCGAACATAAGAAAAATTCCCTCTTCAACATGTTTTACCAGGGACTTAGCTGTAGCAGACCTACATGGAAACATGACAGTGAACTTGGTAAAATAATCATTGACCACTAATACATAACAATTTCCTGATTTCGAACGTGGTAGAGGTCCAATGTAGTCCAGACTGATACACTGCCAAGGTTGGTTAATGATAGGACGGTCACCCATCAATCCTGCAGGAGGTTTTTGTTCAACTTTATGTTGGGCGCAGATTCGACATGACCCTACATACTTCATGACGTCGCTCTTCATTTTCGGCCAATAATAGCGCTGGCTAACCTTCCAGAAGGTTTTAAATACCCCTACATGACCTGAGGCCGGTACATCATGACAACGCAGCAACACTTCCTTCCTTTTATCTTTGGGAACTACAATTTTCCACGAACTAGCGGGATCGACAAAATCTGGGTTGCTAGATTTAACAAATTTATATAACAAACCATTTTCAACACGCCAAGTAGGAAATTTCTGGGGCTGTTGTTCAAGCCTTTTAAACATATTTTTGACCCAATTATCTGTAGAGGAGTTCAAAGAAAAATCACTTTCCGTGTTAGTGTCGATAGCATCAACGGACACCGGCACTGAACGAGACAAGAAATCGGCAACTACATTTTCTTTTCCAGGACGATGTACTAATGTGAAGTCATAGGGCTGAAGGCGAAGTGCCCAACGCGCCAAGCGCCCTTGGGGGTCCTTCAATCTATGAAGCCACAACAAAGAGTGGTGATCTGTAACTACCGTGAAATGTACCCCTTCCAGATAGTGTCGTAGTTTTTCCACGCTCCAAATGACCGCCAGACACTCTTTTTCAGTGACGGTGAACTTCATCTCTTGCTTTGAGAGTGAACGGGAGAGAAAACAAATGACCTTTTCGCTGTCATCGAATTTTTGGACGAGAACAGCCCCCAAACCAAAGTTACTTGCATCAGTTTGCAAAACAAATGGACGATTGAAATCGGGACAAGTGAGAACTGGTGCTGTTACCAAACATTCTTTAATAGATTTAAAAGCCCTATCACACTCAGAAGACCAAGACCAACGGACATTTTTCTTTGTTAAATTGGTTAGGGGTGAAATGGTGGAAGAAAAATTTGGTACGAAACGACGATACCATGATGCTGTACCTACAAAACGACGTATTTCATGAACGTTACGGGGTGGAGGAATATTCACTATGGCCTCTACTTTTTCAGGATCCGGTCGTAGTCCTCGTTGATCCACGACATAACCTAGGTATTTCAATTCTGGGCGACAAAACTGACATTTATCTAACGAAACGATAAGTCCTGCTTCTTTTAAGCGATCAAATACCAAACCCAAAAGTCGTACATGTTCTTCAAAATCCTGGGAAACTAGGATGATGTCATCCAGATAGACCATCACAGAAGGTTGAAGGTCGGCACCAAGCACTGTATCTACAATACGTTGCCAAGTCGCTGGTGAGTTGGACAAACCGAACGGCATGCGGCGAAACTGAAAAAGGCCTCTTCCGGGGACAGTGAATGCAGTATATTCGCGAGAAGATTCGCTTAAAGGCACAGTCCAGAAGGCCGACTTGATATCTATCGAACTTAGATATTTGGCGTCTCTCAGACGATCTAAAATAGCCGAAATATACGGAATTGGGTAAGCATCTTTCCTACTGACGGCATTCAATTTCCTAAAATCTACACAAAAACGATATCCACCGTCCTTCTTACCCACTAGACAAATCGGACTTGACCAAGCACTCTTGGAAGGCTCGATAACTCCATCTTCCAACATTTTCTTTAGTTCCTCGTCAATAATTTTCTGTTTGAAAGGAGACACGGGATAATACCTTTGTTTTATCGGGTTGGTACCTGGTTCAACTTCGATGGCATGTTCAGCAACCGTACAATAACCAAGACCAGTACCCATGAGAGCAAGTTTCTCCTTCACTAAGCTATCCAATGCATTACGCTGTTGATCCGTTAATGTGGTTTCATCCTGGATACTACAAATGTGCGAAGTAACAGAGGTGTCGGAAAAGTGCCAAATATCTTGATTTAAATCGGGGACTATCCCCATAATCTTCCAAAAATCTACTCCCAGAATAAGTCTATGAGAAAGTTCTGGTAGGACCAACACATCTATTATACGAGTTTTCCCCATCAGACAAAAAGGAATCTGTGAATAACCTATACTAGAACAACTCTGACCGTTAGCAACTGTGCAAGATGTTTTATTGGCTATTAATTGAAGACCTAAACGCTGCATCAACTCATAACCAGGGAGCCCAATAATAGTACGAGTAGCACCGGAATCCAGTAAGCCCCGAATTGAAGTTCCCAGAACCGATACTTCCAAATAAGGACGTTGATCACCCTGAGCATGACCTATAATAAAGTCCAAAAGAATTTTGGCAGGAAAATCTGAATCGATGGTCGAATAAATATTTACATGGGGAGAATCCTCGTGACCATTTACAGGTTCCCCCGGGATGCGTTTCCCGAATTCGAACACCTGGAACAGGACCGAACAGTTACATCAGGAGCACCACAACGATAACAATGAGTCCTTTTGGGATTTGGGCAATCACGATTTAAATGACCCGTCTTCTGACAATTCCAGCAAGTGGGATCTCGTCTGGTAGTAGAGGGTCGATTGGGATGTCCAACCTCATCGATAACCACAGGTGAGATCGCAACTTTGGGTAATGCGTCCTTTAAATCTGACACAAACGCAAAATCAGGCTCCACAAAACCTTGGCGCTTTCTAGAAGGTGGGACGTAATGTTCCGCTCGATATTTCTTAGCCTCCAGCTTCAAACATTCCTCCTCCAGCTCCTCCAATGAATTCACTACGGGAAGTTGAGTGGTATAGAATGGTGCTAAATTCCTTGAGGTTATATCCAGTTTCAGTTCCTCAGACATAGGACCATACCGCCGAAACAACGCCTGCATACAAGATAGATAATCGATTATGCTTTCACTAGGATCCTGCGTACGCTCTAAGATTTCCTTGAATAGACGAGGGCGATAGTCAGGTGGTTCGAAATGCCTACAGAGCAAAACAGACAAACTTTCCCAATTGTCAAACCTGAAACGATTCGCACGAAACCAATTCAAAGCTTTACCAGCAAAAAGGTCTATAGCCGACTCAAATAATTCCTGATCCGAAAGGTTACGCGCTACTTTCAATTCTGCTACTCTCTCGAGAAAACTATGAACCGACATGGCCTTGGAGTCTGCAGTAAACTTGATTCCCCACTTCTCAACACGCTGTGATTTGATAGAATAATTAGGTAGACCCTGTGGAGTAGAACCAGGACGTCGGGTGGCAGGAATCTCATCCCCAGTTGAAACAACATCGGATTCGACAGTGCGCTCTAACAAAAGACTCAAATTGGGATCTTGTTTCGAAACACTTTCCAAACTATCAAGAGCCGCTAAAATGTCCACCAACAATGTCGTTCTAGCGTTGACCTTCTCGGGAGTCAATTTATCAGAGGGAATCCGATTCACACGATTTAGCAGATGAACAAGGTGAGTTTGATTTCTCTCAAATTTAGTTTTGGCGTTATCGCCGGAAGTAGCCTGGATAGAAGAAATTAATTTTCTCAGGGTGGTTTGTACAAACTCCATTTCCTCGTCACAGTCTAAATTATAGGGAGGATAATTCAAGGATTTACTGTTCTTCTCCATCAGTAGTAAAGGACGCAACGTTGACCTAAGCCTTTCCACAGTACTCGAATCATCTACAACAATACCGCGAACGCAAAGCTCGTGAATAAGCATATCCTTCCTAAGATAATTGACTCTCAAATTGTAATCCATTATGTTAATGTCAGCGAAAATACAAGATAGGAAACTATTATTCAACGGCCAAAGGCTAAGCACCAAAAAAAAGTAATAATAAATAACAATAACGAATAATAATAAAGTGTAAACCTTCTACCAAAATGATATATGAAGTGCACCACTTCAGTGCGCAAACCAACTTACCAAAATAGAAATGCTATATGAAACGTAAGAAATAATGATCATAAAAGCACTTTGTATAGTAATAATAATAAATGGAAATATTAAAAATCAATAGAAATAAAATATATATATCTAATCACTACAAAAATAGACGCAATATTAAATATACGAACCAATGATCATAAACGCTCTATATACAATAATAACAATAAATGCAAATAATAAAAAAAATTATATATGTGTGATTACTATAAAAATAAATGCAATTTTAAATATCTACAATAAGCGGTGTTAGTAATGCGTATAGTTATTATTTGTTCCCACCAAAACCTCTTACTATAGAAAACTTAACAAAATACGGTAAATGGAAAAAAAAAGGAAAATCCCGGAAGACAAATTGACGGCCCCACGTTGGGCGCCAAAAATTGCCACGCTCTTTCTTTACGCCAAATTACATGAAGGAAGAAAAGAAAAGAAAGCAAAGAAGAAAAAAAAAGAAATATTGAGGCTAAAGGAAATATTACTGACGAATGATGAATTTAAAGAATTATGAAGTGAAAAAGAAAGAAAAAGAAAGGAAGAAAAAAAATTATATATATAAATGGAAGTTAAAGAAACTAACGTCGAAAATGGAAGTATTGAAAGAGATTTGGAAAATATAAATTAAAAGTTATACTGATAAGTAGTAGCTGAGTGGGCGTGCAATTACGCCGAGCTATCCCAAATGCCGGAGAGTAGGGGTGAGTTGAAAAGGGCGCCACTGTTTTATCTATGCTGAGCTAAAACAGAAGCTCTCCTGGTTGTCCCGGAACTCCCTATCAGATAACGTCAAAAAAAAAAGGAATATATGAATAGGTAGGTAATCTATAACAGAAAAATTGAAGAGAAGATATTCTCGATAAAAGTTTTAAACAGCCACTAGTAGAGGTCTGGTAGCTAACAAATAAAACGAAGTTATTTCAAATTTAATATGATCTATTAAATATAACAAAAAAATAATAATAATAACCAGAATATAATAAGGTAGATAAATACGCATATATGTTAGTAATAAACCCCAAAATTTATATACAAAACTAAATTCTAAAAATATACATAACAATGAGAGTAGTAATGAAAAATTTTCACCGATTTTCCGGGGGTAACCCAGTAATGGCTACAGCTGGGAGCCGGTGAATCGTAGCAAAGTAGCCGAAGTGGTTTCTTGCAGCAGTTACTTTTAGTAAGGCTTGCTCAAAAGCCTTTGTGGTCCGTGAGCACAAAAGTACCTTCTCGTCTGTGCCCAGTAAAAGAGGAGCACCTTTTTGTCCGTGCTCAACAGATGGAACAACTTATTTGTGCTCGAGAAAAACTTGCTCGTGCTCGGAAAAAAAACCATCCGTGCTCAAAAAAAAATAACTTCTTCGTCCTCGGTAAAGAACTTGCTCGAGAAGAAAAGCTTGTTCGTGCTGGGAAAACTGGTAGTGCTCAAAAAAAAAGAACACCTGCACGAAAATAACTTGCTCGAAAAACTTTCCGTCCTCGGGAAAAAAAACCCCTGAGATGATTTATAGGGGTTCGCAAGAAGTTTGTATTCGATGGTCCCAAATCCTGAATAACAGCAAAATCTTCGTGTAGTAAACTAGCGAATCAATACGGAAACCAACAATCATGAAAATTCCTTTAGAGATATAGTCCCAAAATCCACTAATAAGTGCTACTATAAGGGGAACTAAATCTCCGACCATACAAACACAGTTCTTGATGTCAAGAGAAATCGAAATTCCACTCAAAAATCGTTCTCAAGGCACAGATAAAAATAACTCCCATAAAAAGAACATTAGACCACAAAAACTTATTCGCTAGGTAAATAGTAAAAATGTGAAAGTACGATGAAGGCCCGTACACACGCTTTATATCAAAAGAATAAATTCCAATTTCCTACATTTTAAAACACTAACTTTACTGATTGGATTCGCGACAATAATGAATGTTGATCTTAACAAATACAATGCCATTTACCCGTATACAATTAATATGAAAGGAAACGTTATCTAGATAACGGAATTACGAAAGTTAAATAATGATTTAAATAAAAGAATTACAGAAGTACAACGTGAACTTGGCATAACAACAGTCAGTTGTGGGTAAATCAACTAGATTTTTCACTGGAATATGTCGATCAAATACTGAAATGGTAGGAATTATAATTTGCGAATACGGGGTGACTCGAAAATGTTTAATAATAAAATCGAACCGTGACATACGTTAATATTCCACGGAAATTAATGCATTTGAATCTATATACTTTGAAACATGCGCGAAAACACATGTTACATCACGCCTCAGTAGATATTGCATTGTGTTTATGTTTAACGAAGAATGTCAGCAATACATTTTTCGTGTGTCAAAAATATTAATAGGAAAAAGAAGAAGATATGACATTACATATGTAAATGTATTAACTACTAGTTAAATGTCTTTAAAAATGGTCTTCAATCCCAAGAATACAAAATAAACAATATATAATTAAATAAAAAAGACCAAGGACCAAAAAAAAGCGAAACTATATATATATATATATATATATATATATATATATATATATATATATAAAATTAATATAATTTCATAAAATACGAGGTGTCTATATAAAACATAAATTTCGATTTTCAACTACACCTGCTTTTAGTCGAAATTTCAATAATTTCGACGTATTGGCCTGACCGTTCTTCGAAGGGAAAAACAACTACATTCCTGGCTAATACCACGCAGAATATTGAATTACATCCCCAACTGAAAGTGAAGATGGCGCTAGTTGACTACTTCTCGCTTGTGTAACTACACGAGCCAAGTAGAGGTTGTCGGAGGATGTAATCTTCAGTTCGGATTAGAGAATCTGAACTGTACGGAACTACGGCACTCTTGAATAGACCTAAGAAGGTCGAAATGCGTCAGTGTACTAAGCCCTTCCGTTATCAGTTGCGAATCACCACAGATGTCCGTATCGGCAAAATGACCGATCGACGTCACGGTTTTCGAAGGGTTTTCAATATTCTGCGTGGTATTAGCCAGGAATGTAGTTATTTTTCCCTTCGAAGAACGGTCAGGCCAATACGTCGAAATTATTGAAATTTCGACTAAAAGAAGGTGTAGTTGGAAATTGAAATTTATATATATATATATATATATATATATATATATATATATATATAGAGAGACAAGTAATCACGGCTGAACTATTAACAAACAAAATTGAAAATATCACGGGGATTGCAGCCTAAATAATATTTATATTCTTGTTATACAAAACCGAGCGCTTTCGAAAGACTATTTCTTTCTTTTTCAAGGTTGCATGTTAGAATTATAAGAAATCAAAGAAAACAGGATACATAGTAATCACATCCGACTTAAGTTAGAGCTAAAATCAATACCTCAACATTGAATTAAAATGCAATAGGAAACCAAAAAATTGAAAAAGTGAACAAGTAAAAAATTGAAACATTGAAAAATTGACAAATTGCAAAATTGAGTTTAAATTAACAACATAAAATTAATACTTAGCTAAAATCCCTCCTGAAGGAAACACATTTTGTTTTTTTTAACTTCACCACTACTACATTTTGACAGAGAATATTTAAAACTGATTCGGTTGTTTCAAGTGTATCTAGTTTTTGGATAGACAGTAATGTTTTTTACTTTACCATACCTGCTTTCAGTCGTTTTCTCTTCAAACGAGTTTGTTTTATTATATGTCAAACATACCAGGGTAGTTAGAAAATTGCAAAGTGGGATACCAAATGTTGCACCAAAACTAGCAATGAGATTAATATTTAAAATTTTGGACCTTGATGTCCAATTACTGTTAACAATTTTTTCTTCTTGCAAAAAAATTTATTTTTCTTTCATATAACAGTTGCCTGCTGTTATCATTTGGTAGGTTATTTATAACAAGGAGTTGAATATGCTCAGAGCCACCAAACAGCATGAACTCTCACTTCATCCGTCCCGCGGCTGTGAACACATCCAGGCAGTTATCGCGTGTAAAAAAGCACAGGCTAAAAGAGGACAACACCAATAGGTGGTAAGTTTTATTATCACAAGAGGTTTCCTTACAGAAAAGAAAAAATTAATCAAAGTCCAGACTCTCACCCTGGAATTTAAGATTCTGAAATTGCCAACTTCAGAGGCTGTCACCCTTTGAGTAGCAAGAGTTTTTTTATATTTTAAATTTTTTAATTTAATTACACAACAAACTTAAAAGAGGGAAATGGCAAGCCCCACACCCTGTCAAGTTTGTCAGTCCCGACAGAAACAACCTCCCCGAAATGCTGTTGGTTTAAGTAAATACTCTCAATGCCTGGTGTTATTTGATTCAACATGCTATACTATTACTGTTTTGTGAATTATGCACTATCAGCTAACTCTGCTACAAACATTTTTTCACACTATAATATAATTCACAAAAAAGTAATAGTATAGCATGTTGAATCAAATAACACCATGCATTGAGAGTACTTACTTAAACCAACAGCATTTCGGGGAGGTTGTGGTGAGTTCCTACCTCTGTCGGGACTGACAAACTTGACATGCTGTTTGGTGGCTCTGAGCATATTCAACTCCTTGTTATAAATAACCTACTAAATGATAACAGCAGGCAACTGTTATATGAAAGAAAAAGAAAATTTTTTGCAAGAAAAATTTTTTAACTGTAATTGGACATCAAGATCCAAAATTTTAAATATTAATCTCATTGCTAGTTTTGGTGCAACATTTGGTATCCCACTTTGCAATTTTCTAACTACCCTGGTATGTTTGACATATAATGAAACAAACTCGTTTGAAGAGAATACGACTGAAAGCAGGTATGGTAAAGTAAAAAACATTACTGTCTATCCAAAAACTAGATACACTTGAAACAACCGAATCAGTTTTAAATATTCTCTGTCAAAATGTAGTAGTGGTGAAGTTAAAAAAACCAAAATGTGTTTCCTTCAGGAGGGATTTTAGCTAAGTATTAATTTTATGTTGTTAATTTAAACTCAATTTTGCAATTTGTCAATTTTTCAATGTTTCAATTTTTTACTTGTTCACTTTTTCAATTTTTTGGTTTCCTATTGCATTTTAATTCAATGTCGGATGTGATTACTATGTATCATGTTTTCTTTGATTTCTTATAATTCTAACATGCAACCTTGAAAAAGAAAGGAATAGTCTTTCGAAAGCGCTCGGTTTTGTATAACAAGAATATAAATATTATTTAGGCTGCAATCCCCGTGATATTTTCAATTTTATATATATATATATATATATATATATATATATATATATATATATATATGATAACCTTTAATAATTTTGCCAGCTCAATCGAACACTATCTCTAAAAATACCTCAGGGTGTGAAGGTTTCATTCCTCATAAATCAATAAAACAAGATACTAATTATTATTACCTGTTCTATACTGTATGTGAAAAATATATATTGAAATTGATACCTACTAAAATGGATATATAAATTAAATTCAGTTTTTTACTATTTGACGTTCTATAAATAGTTCAATAAATGTCTGTCCAAATTTGAGTACTCCATTATAATGAAAATGTTTTTTTATTGCATTGGTTTATCGAATAGTTACTGACCTTATCACTCTGTCCACAACCTGTTAAATTTCTATTAGCACTATCCAATCTTCTGGTATCAGGCTTCTTTCTTTACTATTTTGCACATTCAAATTTTTTTCTTCTGTCTGATAAATGTCTCATTTTTCGTTATTAAATATGTTAGTAGTTAAACACGTCTTTTCCGGACGAAAATCCCTTTTTAATTTGTCTTCTCAAAAAAAACTTGAATTGTCAAAATCACTTGACATATCTTGTCATTACAGTTCACAATTTGTCTCAAAATAACTATTCCGAATGTTTCTTATACTACTATACACACTTACATACTAACTATAATACTATTTTATTTTATTTTATGTAGGTATCAATATCCCGAAATTCATCGTAAACTATTAATTAATGTAATTTATTATTTTTAATGTTTTCTGACAATAATATATATATATATATAATATATATATTATATATATAAATATATATAAATATATAAAATAAATTCAAACTTCATAAAATACGAGGTGTGTCTATTTGATATATAAATATTTCGGTTGTCTACTATACACCTACGTTTCAATCAAAATATTAATAATTTCAGTTTATCAGTCTGACCATTCTTCGAAGAGGACAACAACTACTTTCCTGGTTAATACCACACAGAATATTGAATTACATACCCTTCGAAGAACGTGACGTCGATCGACCCTTTTGTCGATACAGACATCTGTGGTGATTCGCAACCGTGAGGAGAAGGGCAGACGCTGACCGGTTTAGACCATCTTGAGTCTCTTCAAGAGCGCCGTAATGCCTTCTAGCTCGGAATCTCTAATCCAAAGTGTATTTCCTCATAGCCTTTGCCGCTCTGTTTGTTCATATAACCTCTTTACGTTCGTGACATTTGAATTTAGTTTAATTTAATTTACTAGTGGTTTTAGCATTCTGAGTAAACGTCTACCGATTTTTCTGAAAATAGCAGGCAACAGTGATATGTACTGAATAAACTGAAAGAAGACTTAAGAAGTTTAAGGGCTTGAAATTGATTATTATGCATATTAAATGAGACAGATTTTTATTCATTTATTATTGTATAGTATCTGCAGTTAATAGTGCATCCACCATATTAACTTACTTCAACATAAATCATAAAGTTAGCATAGTACATATTATCTACATTCCTTTCATTAGCATATTCTGTAATGGCTAATTTGATAAATATTTGTCGATAAAATGGAAAATGATAAGGTTAAACTTAAATTGAATATAGGATATAACTATATCCAAAATATCCTTCTTATTCCTTTTTACTTCTTTTGACAATCATAGCATCCCATAAAATTAGGAGCATCGTTTGTCGAATATTCACTTTAAACGCGAAAAAAATAAACGTGCCTTTGACAATTTCCAATTTAACGAAGTAGCCGAGGAAAGATAAATGTACTGTTCGGTTGAGATTTGAAATTCTCACGGCGAGCGATGAAGAAAAAGATAAAACTAAATTGATTATCCATGAAAATGTTAAAAAACAGCACCCACTAATTGCTCCTAGTGAAACGGATGTAATCTACTATTTCCATGCATCCTCTTTTTATCAATATAAATTCGTATCGATGTTTCTGGACCGTGAAAGATGAATGCAGTATACAATTCCACTAATCGTTTATTCTTTCTTTCTTTTTACATTTCAGACATAGGATTAGAGTGAGTTTCATAAGCTTTTTTTTCATAAGTTTTTGTTTCATAATGATATTCTTGTGTTTTCGTTGTATCAATTTGTAGTTGTTAATCAGTTTTCCATTCAAAATATATTCCGAAATCGAACCAGGAACCTCTATATCTTCAGTCTAACGACCTCCCAACTGAGCTATTTCGGCTTGTTAATGAAATCGAGTCAAGTGGGGTAACATGATGGGAGAACAGCATTGTGTCTCTTTCACTCATTTTAAGTAAATAATAATTAGAAAAAGTCCAGGAGTTCACAAATTTGTTGGCTTTATGAGTTTATTCTTATGCCAAAGCAAAACTTATGGAAATCCGTTGTTAGTGCTTTGTTTATGAGAAATTTCCACTCTGATCCCTTCCTGTCTATTACCCTAGGTACCCACTGATTCCTAAAAATTATGTAGCGTGGTAACTTCTTTGTTATTGTAGTATGCGTTGATCGATCCTCAACAACTTCAAAATTCCCGTGTGGAAAAGAATGGACAGAAATAACCGTTGCTTAAAATATTCTACTGGGACATTTAGAGAAGATGTGTCTGCCCGGTTAATAATAGAGCTCAAATATCAGAAAACCTATAAAAAAGTATCCCTTTCATTGTTCATTAGAAAATTGCATTCACCGATGCTCTTAATTAATAATGGCTTTGAAACCCTATTCATCACTGTTAACTGTGAGGCTTTAAAGTATGCTGAAAATAGCACGCAATGTTTATCAAAAGAAATCTTTGTCAGCATTTCCTCTAAAACTGAATTATAATTTTTTTATTTCTTTTGTTCTGCATCTCCATTCATGTTGTTAGTCCCGAAATGAAATATAAAAATCTCCTTGTGAACAGCACATTTTTTCTTCTACTATGGGTCTTTGCTATTCGATCGATCGATGTTAATATTTTTTTAGTGATATACTATTTTGTCAGTAATATTAGCGGTTGAAAGGCGTATTGCTGTTATGTAAATGTATTAGTTAGACCAGGCAACTTTATTTTGTCTCATTTATTGTTTGTTCTACCTCTATTCAAAAAAGCGGACATTTAACCAATTTGTTTATGACACATTCACAAAATGATTTCGTAGAGGAAATTTGGTGTCCATGCAAATCATGATAGTTTCAACCTTTCCCTGTACGTCTCAAATGATTGTAGATATGAGCTCTCTTTGATCAAACTTGAAGATTGCATGTTGTAGATGAGCACAATGAAAATGTAATGTTTCAGATGTGTCAATAGTTTCTCACATAATGCGCTCATTTTTCTGCCTTTCCAATGTTTATAGTTGTGGAAACCCAACCATTTTTTTATTATAATCCGGGATTTGCTGTAAACTTTTTGAATTTATTTCATATGTTCATCAAAATCCAAACCAATCAACATGTCATAGGGTGTAAACGTCCTGAATTCAGTTCACCATGCTCCACAAAAACATTGTAAGGACCTGCATCATCAAATCATATCCTATTATTGAAATCATATGACCGGTGATAATCACTGTATTATTAATGACAGTGTTTTTTGGAGTGGAATATTAACTCCTTGTTATGAAATCGCCGGTTGGCCATTCGTACATAACATGATCACAAATGATGTGCTTCACATAAACGTTAGATTTAATTTTCCTGCCTGACATGGCCCTAGTCGAAAAGTGTACTGTTAAAAATTAACGAGTACTGTCAGTATAATTCGATAATCATAACTTGGAAAATGAAGATGGCAAAAATTGTAATTGAGGAATACCCTGTTAAATCGCATAGTACGTCTAATTGATTTTTCAAATTATCTTATATGAAAAATTTTGCACTATTATATGTTTAATATTTATAAGTTATGAATACAAAATAATCAATATTGTATTTTTAATTAATTATTAAGGTAGGTGCGGTGAATATGGCCATGCTGGTATTATGCTCACCTGCTGCAATTTTAAAAATTTCAGCTTAGTTGCTAATAGAGGGCGGTCAATACTTTCAATATTTCGTACTTACAGCATTACGAGCCAAATCTGTGTTTGTTAGTCTCTCCAGAGAGGTTGAAGGGGTGACATATGTTTTAGGCGCTATAAATTATAAAAATAAGATATGTTTCAATAGAGTGTAAATATTGTGTATGTTTGTTCACAAGAACGGTAAGTACGGCATTTTAAAATACACCTTTTTACCATTCTTTTAGCATACTACTTTTAAAAAAAATGTTAATAGATTACCGCTAAAAAATGTTAATATGCATTTTCTGTTTCTGTCGCTAATACGCCCATCGTTATTGCCCTATGGGCATATTACCTTTGGTTCATACTTATTGAATGACTACTGATTCCAATTTTTGTTTTACAGATGTCACTTCACAAAACAAGAGGAATTCGCTTCCAGTGGACGGAGGAAGACCTTAAGAGCGCCATAAGAGCTATACAAAATGGGGAGTCGAAAAACTTCAAGGCAGTATAAAATACCACAAAGGGCTCTTAATCGTTACATGAACAAAAACACCACCGTAAAACAATACCTTGGCAAAAAAAGTATTCTGAATAAAGACCAAGAAAGAGAATTAGTGCCCCGAATTATTAGATTGGCACAGGTGGGTTACCCTCTTACGAAACGACTGCTTCTCAGATCTGTTTTTGATTATTATCAGTTAAATGGTATATCTAACATATATTCTCAAGAAAGACGCCTAGCTGGCCGTCATTTGTTAAGAGCGTTTTCAAAGACACACCCAGAGATTACTCCTAGAAAGGCACAGAATATGAACCCGACGATAGCACAAAAGCTCAACATATTGTATCTAATTATTTTGAAGAGCTTCAAAAAGTGATTTTAGAACTTGTCCTATTGGATAAACCTGAAAGGATTTTTAATATGGATGAAAAGGGGTGCAGGTTAACGTTGCATCACCAGCAAACTATTCTTGCTAAAACGGGAGCCGAAAGGGTCCACCTAGTGGCACCAAACATTCGGAGAATGTTACTGTTGTTGCTTGTGGTAGCGCCAGCGGAGGAAGGATTCCCCCAGCAGTTCTATTTAAAGGTCAAAGGATGAAACGCGAATGGTGTGATAACTTGCCACCAGGCACTCTGACGCTTATGACGAAGATAGCAAGCATGACAATTGAAACATTTTACGAATGAATTAAGCACTTTGGAAAGTATAAAATTCCAGGAAATAGTCTTTTGGTTTTTGATGGCGCATCTTGCCATTTGGATCCTTCTATTGTTCAAACTGCCGATTCTTATGGTATTACCCTTTTATGCTCACCGAGTAATACAGCACATGAGCTCCAGCCAATGGAAAAGGCTATATTCAAATCATTCGAGCACCATTGGGATGAACAGGTACTGTTATACTGGACTCGACATAGAGACCGCGCCATAACTAAACCGAGGTTTGGAGAGTTGTTTACTATCGTTTGGGATAAGGCAGTTTCTCTGCTACGAGTATATATCCGTACAATCCACGTGCTATTCCCGAAGTGGCCTTTGCTCTTAGCATATTAACAGAACTGGTGGAAAAAAATAATATGGAAGGAAGCAGCAGACTAAAAGAAAACCAAGACTTTAGTAAGGAAACCACACCCCAACCTGAACCTTCCGGACATCAACAGAGAACTAATCAAAGGTCCATAGAAAATACTCCGCCGTTAAATATCTCCAAGCACCCAATCAAACCAAAACACCAAAGTACGAGAAAATGGTCGTCATCAAATAGGTCCTCATCAACAGATGATAACATGTCTTTATACAGCGAGACAATAACAGAAAATGTTTCTTCTAAATATAATACGAGGCACCATCGGATGGCGAAGAGGCTACAAGGTCAAACGTGAAAGAACAAGAGACATTAAAAAGTTCAGACAGGCATATTCTGCATACATTACTTAGTAAAGATAACGGGCATAAGAAATCAGAAGATCAACCTTAAGCCAAAGAAAATAACACAAACACAAAACACGATGAAGAAAAAATCATCTTTAACACGAGTTTTACTGAAATGTTGGAGACACCATATAAAGATTTCCCAAAAACAACTAGGAAGAAAAAAGCAATCAACAGCAAAGCACTTATCGTGAAAAAAGAAGTTTTTCCCACCAAAACAACAAAATCTACTGAAGCAAAAGAAATCATTGCAAGTTCAAGGAGGAAGAACAAAACACAAAGAATCGTGTTACTGTAAAGCTTGTCAAGAAGGCGTAAAAAAATATATGCGGTGGTGCTCAGTTTGTTCATTTTATTATCATGAAGAGTGCATCGGACTCACCAAAGCTGATAAGACAGTTTTCTTTGTTCAGACTATTGTCTCAGAGATAATTAGTTTTTTTTGTTTTTTAAAGAGTTTCCTTAGTTTAAAAATAATATAAATTTTTAAAATAGTATATGGTATTATTTTGATACTTATTTTTTGTACTCTTAGTACCAAATAAATAAAGGTAGTTAAAATCGACGAAGTTGTTTTGCACTTGATGAAATTCAATGAGCACATGAGAATATTAAAGACAGGGTTGGTAATATGCACACTAAGACTAACTTTTAAAAAAAATGGTAAAAAAATATCAAAGATTAAATTATCCTTTACTGTCCAAACATTACTTCTCATGTAATGTGTCGTAGGTATTATCATGAGTATATTGTGCCATAATTCATGTACCATATGTCATCTGTCGTATGCGATCTGTCATCCAGCATGTGTCATATGTTATGTGTAGAGTGTCATGTGTTACGTGTTATATGTCATGTCATGTATCGTATGTCATCCGTCATATTATGTAATGTCCCGTGCGATTTGTCATATGTCTTGTGTCATATGTCACATGTCATGTGTCGGTTGGTGTGACAGCAATTAATTCCAATATTAAATTAAAAGTCATTGGATTAAACGTTACGCTACGAGAACATGTTGGTTTGAATGAACAAAATGGAGGTATATGAGAGAGACATCTTAAGAATACAGAATTAGAAAAACCGTTGGATTTGCGCCTGGTCTCAAGCCCGTGATCTTCTGCTCAAAAGCTCGCCATACCTAAAATTAGGCTACAAGGAGGTATATGAGAGACGTGTAAAAAACTTTTTTCTAAGTCACCCTGGTGGTGGAAGTAAGTGGTGATGTGTTGCCATAGGGCGTGGTATTATTGGCATGTCACTTTTTGAATAATGGCTCTATTGGCAGGAAAAGGAGGATGTTGAATATGAACATGGAATAAGATGAAAAGTGGTTGTAAAACCGAATGAATACTAGCAGATTTTTGTCGTTGGTGACTTATTCGTTGATAATACAGGGAGGTTATAGTTGTGACGAAGACGTATGTGGAAAAAAGGATATTATTGTACATGCGTATTAATTACTTTAAAGTTTACATAAGAGATAAATGTAACGTGTCATCTTGCATTGAAATTATTGTTTTATTCCTAAATAAAAAACACCTTAGTAATATAATTATCAGTTCAAAGACCTCTTGACGAGGTAAAAATAGATGACGCAAGTACACCCCCTACAAAAGATGTGATATTAAATCATACGACATATAGGATGACACAAGTACTATATCTACTTATAATATTTTTAAAAGAAAGGTAATCTATGGCTACATTTTCACACTTCAATAATTGATGTACTTGCGTTCAGCCCTGTATAAATATTGTTAGTTTGGTTTGAAGGTAACTTTTTTGTTCCTTCAAATATTACCAAAAAACATTAAAATTTATGTAAACATTTTAGACGAACGTGCAAATTAGGATCCACAATACAAAAAAAGGCTCCTTCCGATTTATAAGCACTATCAAAGCACATAACAAAGAAAGGACCCCATCCGAATTACATTATCAAAACACATAATAAAGAAAGGGATCCATCCGATTTATACTATAATAATAATAAAAATGTTTATTTGTACAATACAAAAAAATTATTACATAAATAATCGGACAAATAAACAAAAAGAAACTGCAAATCCTAATTGGCTGTCTGCGGATAGTGTATACAATAAAAACGTGTTTAAACTAATTATTATAATATTATTCTAAAACATATCAAGAATGTTTAGCAAACAATCGCAAAACCGCAAAGCCAAGGGGCTGTCTGCGTTGGACTTTTGCGAACTATGCGGAACATCATTCAAGAGTTGGCAACAATTTCGGTGTAGTACATTATGTTTTTCTCAACTAACAGTAAGTGTATGCCTATTAGTGACAAATTAACAAAGCCTAGAGGCTGTCCGCTAAAAAAATTGTTACGAATACGGATTCCACTAGAGCAATATGAACATCAAGTTCCAATTTTCAATTTCAATACCAATAAAGACGGGACTACTAAACATAAGCTTCTATTAACACTATTAAAACACATTAGACAGAAAGATCCCCATCCGAATTATACTATCGAAACGCATTACAAAGAAAGGCCACATCTGTTTTGCTTGAGTTGTCAGAGCTACAAAGCAAACAAAATATTTTTGATATGTACTACGATAAGACCAGTTGATAAAGAAGATGTATTAATATGAAATTGGGAAGAACACAAACAAACACTGACCTTATTTAAACAGGGCTGAACGCAGGTACATCAATTATTTGAAACTTTCAAATCAATAAGGAATAAAGTGTGAATATGTAGCCCTATATAACCCTTATTTTAAAAATCTTATAATTAGATATAGTACTTGTGTCACCCTATACATCGTATGGTTTGATATCACATCTTTTGTAAGGGGAGTATTTGCGTCAACTATTTTTACCTCGTCAGGAGGTTTTTGGACTGATATCAGAACTTTTTGTACAACTTTTAATAGTATATTCTTCAACGAGTATAGAATTATTGCTATTATTCACGCGGATAAAGTTTCCAAAACGAGCGAGCGCAGCGAGTAAGTTTTGGAATCATCCAAGTGAATAATAGCCATTCTACACAAGTAAAAGAATATACTTTCTCCACGACTATGCATAAAAAAAATCTTCTATTGGGAACCGAACCTCGATCTCCCGCGTGTAAGAGTCAAGTATCTCTCTACCACTGAGCTATCGACCACATTTATTTATGAAAATGTGAAGAACATAGATAAGGTAACTCAAATTTTTTATAGAAACCTTTACATTTTTAAATGAATTTATAACATTATTAGGAATAATAATAGAGATAACATAAATATAGGTACTTCAGATTCATTATTTTGCAAAATTTATGGTAAAGTTATTACAATTGCTAATATGTGATGACGTTGGTACTGAATTATGATTAAAACTAGTAGTGCTGGTACTGCTAGTCTGTGCTGTATGTAGTTGGGTGATTCCGGTTTGATTTATCGACTGCATTATTTTGTTCGCAGTGTTCATTTTATTTGTCATTGAGTCATCCAGGTAGCCCTCAGCTACGGATGTACATTTCCAGCCACCGTGTCGTTTGAGAGCTATAATATCTCCCCCCGCATCAATTAATAGTGTGGCAGAAGATCTACGAAAACTATGTCCGGTGTACAGATTTACATTTGGTAAGATTAAGTAGGCTGCTATTTGTCGGCCTATTGATGCAAAGTTGTTGATGCCAATTCTCTGAACAGTACATTTGTCGCGTTGGTAGTTCAAGAAGAAAGAAGTATTTGTTACATTAGCTAGGCGTAGTGCTATATACTTTTTGCATATTTCATAAAATACACCTGTCACTGTAAATTTTCTAACAATCTTTTTTTTAGTGTTAGGTATGGTTATTAAAAGAGCTGAATTAAGGTCTTGAATGTCTTCCATTTTCATTAAATACGTTTCATTATTACGACAAGCACCCATAACCCCTATGATTAATGCAACCTAAAAAAATACTAATTTTAATCTTTTACATCTAAGTGAAACAATTAAATTTGTTACCTTAGTTCCGAGATATATATATTGTCTGGAGATTCTGTGATAAATTTATTTATATCTTCTGAGGTAAACGTTTTCGATTTATTTGCTTGAATTTCTTCTCCTTTCCGTTTAAGGAACGCCCGCAATTTTGAATAATTTTCAATGTGTATTTTATTATTAACTTTTAATGTTCTTCTTAGTATAGAGTATATTTTCCATAAAGTCGAAGATTTATATTTTTCGGAAAGTTTTGTGAAATATGCTAGGAGAACTTTTTCCGAAAAGGAACTTACTTTATTGGAATGTCACCATGCTATAAATGGTTCATAAATCTTATTATAGTCTTGCTTTGATCTCTCCGATAGCAAATTCATTGTGGATGATTGAGCAATTTGTTTAATTTCGGGAGGCGTACATATTAAATCTTCACTATCGCTACTTTTGTCCATTTTATTCTTTATATATACGTAAAATTATGACTATATCATTATTTTGACGTTTCAAACGACGCGCTGTCAGAAGCGATTCGCGTAGTTGTGTATTGACGTTTTAAAAGAGACGATTTGATTTATTCATTTTAGCGAGATTTCTGATAATCATAGAATGTGATTGGCTAGCGAGAGTGAATTCTTTTTCATTCTTCTCTAGTGTGAAGAATTTATATCCTTATTTAGCTAAATATGTAAAAATAATTTGTGCATTGTTATATAGTCGTGGAGAAATTCTATTCTCATATACTTAAGAAAAGTAATATAGATTTTTTCAATAATTTGTGAGAGGTATGCAGTATTTAATGAAATTATTTTTCGTAAAAATTTTTTGATCAGGGGTCAAAAGCCACGAATTTTGGCTATAACTCCCCAATCCCGCACTAAGTATGTCAAATATTATATATCGTAGGAAAGGCCTTCAATAGAGTTACAAATGTTTAGTGTGTTTTTTCTCTACATGAGGTTAAAAACCGCATAAATTGGAGAAAACATAAAATTATATATGGCCATTAGGATTTTTTCAGGGATCGTGGTATAATGCGATCGTAATAGCTTTTCGAGCTCTATTATCCTGCAAAGAAATCGTTAGAACCATCACAAATTTGCCACAAATATATCTATACCGACAAGCTACCTAATTTGAGGTTACTGTATCTTAGCTTTTAGAAAAGCTAGGAGGCAGAAAATTTGACTATAGCATCACCTCAACGCCCCGAGTCTATTGATAAAATTTCATGGTGATCGTTGAACACGTTCCTATTTTTTGAGCCATTTGAAAATTCAGATTTTGTATGAAAAAAGTTACTGTATATATAGTGTGACTTTTCATGGTTTGATGTACACGCCATAGTCAGTTTGTATTGGACTTTTTCGGTGTGGCTGTTTTTGTGGGGTGTACTTACGTCACTCGGCAACTGCTGTTGCCTGTGATAATTCATTAAATATGAACAGAATAAACAATTTACTTGGGTATTACAGTATATAAAAACCAATGGCGTTACAGTTATATCTTGTGTTGGGTACAATTAAATAATCCAGAGGCGTAACAAGCATTTGAGCTGGGAGAACATTTTTCAGTTACAAAATAAATTTCATCAAGCCAGCAGACATCTGTAATAGTGGGGAAAACGTTAAAAATCCTCTTAACACATCGACTTTTTGTTGTCCTCTAACATATATGTAGCCAGCTTCATACAATAACATTGATTTCCAAATTTTGCCCAGCTTGGAATAATACACATCATCAGAAGAGTATTTGATACCATGTACGTGATGTTCCGAATACCTAACAGGTTTTTATATTGGTAGCTCAATGTGGAAAAAGGTTATGGCGGTGTAAAGATAAAATGAAGTTTGAAGCAAATTTCAGTAGTTAGTTCTTTCAGAGAAAATAGTCCATCGATGATGAAGCCTTGAATATCAACGAACGCGAATCTCATTATGTTGACCACTGCTGTTGCTTCTGTTAGAGCTTAAACAGACGGACCACTATGTGGCGACACACATTGTCTTATTAGTAGTTCCTATTAAAATACGTATATTCAGAAAAATGCATTCATACGAGCGACTCAGTGGTCGTCAGTCGCCTATCTCCGCCACAAGTGGCAGCCACTTGTGTCTTGCACGCATTCAGATGGGCTTATTTTTGAAGCACGACTGCAATTTGAGTTTATAGTCGGGGAATATGCTACACGTCGGCGTAGTAAAAATGAATTTGGATAGCGACAAATTTATTATTGAAATTCACAATATAAAAGCTATTTGAAATGTTTGGTCGCACGATTATAACATTATAACAACAAACTAGTGTAAGGAACGACTTGTGAAGAAATATGTCAAATAGTTGTAAATAATTTTGATAAGATAAGCAGCACCGGAAAAAATAAGGTAGGTAAGGACAGGTAACAAATTTTATGGATTTTTTTAATACAAATTTCAAAATATAAAAAAATAATACATATTCCTAAATTGAACTGTCTTGCCACGGTACACGTGCAGCTTCACTGTAGAAATACTCTGCAACTTTTTCTCTAATTGTTACAGCAGATCTTTTCATTAGCAGACTTATCTCCAGAGAATTCAATTTATTTGTAAAGTGTTATCAAAATTAAGGATTTCTACTTCTCTTACGAAATTATGTAAACAACAACAAACCTTTATAATCACATCAGCTTTCTCATCATTTACATTAACTGATCTATGGAAAATGCGCCACTTATTCGTGAACATACCAAAACAACATTCGATGTAGCTTCGTGCTTGTGATAATCGGTAAATTAACATTTCTTTGTTCTTAGACAAATTCTCACCCCCATATGGGCGTAACATACGAACAGAGAGGACAAAAGCCTTATTTCCAAAGAAAGTAAATGGAAAATCGTATCCGCCAGGAAACACTGGTTTATCTTTGGGTATGTTCAACATGTTTTCCGACAGTTTTTTATAAAGATCGCTATTTGACAAAAACAGATACGTCGGAGGCTTTACCATATGAGCCGGTATCAATATATGTAAACTTATAATTGGTTTCTCAATTTGCTAATAATACTATAGAAAAGTGTTTCTTATAATTAAAATAAGATGATCCACTCCTAGCTGGTTGTATCATCCTAACATGTTTGCCGTCTATGACACCTAAACAGTTTGGAAAATTGGATCGGGCCTCATATTCTTAAGTATTTTTTTGAGTTAACTCTGGGAATCACATCTCACGTAAATTTTGCCAAATTTTCTTACACACGTCATATACAATTTCTTGTGTTGTAAATGGTCCATAACGGATAGTATGATGGAATTCTTCAAACGACCTGCCAGTTGCAAGATACCTGAAAAAGACAAACCTGTTGTAAAATTTTCGTATTCGATTAAAAGTTATAGTGCTAATAAACTTTTGTTTAGCTAGTGATGTGCAATATAAATGGAAAAGCTTCCGAGACTCTTTTAGAAGAGAGTTATCTACCAAAAAGAAAAGTAAGTCTGGTTCCGGAACACAAACAGGAAGAAAAGTATTTATTCAATTTCAACAATTATTATTGGTTCTGTTACCGATTTGTAAAACAAACTTGAAGAACAGCTAAGTGTAAACGATGCACAGGGCAATCCAGATGAAGAACCAGACATGGCGACGGAAAATACTACATAGTTCCCAAAACCGAAAAGAAAAAAAGCTACACATTTGTCAGACGAGTAATGTTTTTTTCCAAACCTTTGCAAAAAATATTGAAAATAAGCAGTTGAGAGACATGATGAGGAGGATCCGAATCGCTATTTTCTTTTAAGCCTGCTACCGAATTTTAAATCCCTTCCAAATAGTATGAAACTGGATATTCGAATGGAATTTTTTCAAACAATCGAAAAATATAAGTTAGCTGCAACAATATCCCATACTGTGTCTCCTATCATTTCTCATATACCAAATCAACATGTCCCGTATTCACTAACATGGTCAAATCCTCCAAGCAGTCAATTATCAACCCATTCTGTCCCATACATACTAACAGACCTACCAGCAGTCAAATCTAATGTGTCCCCAAAATAGTTATCATCAACAATTTATAAATAATGACATCTGAGTATTTACACAGCCGCATCAAATGAAACTGATGTACCACTGTCAAACAGTTCCCCTATACATGATGACTTTTTCTAAACTGGTTCTCATTGTTATATTTCACATAAATGTATTTAGTACCTAGTTTAGTATTTTTGATAAGTTGGCATAATTGTCCGCAATATTATGAAACTTCGGAATGTCAACTCACTTGTGTTTCCTCTTTTAACCTATTGATGGTCCTTAATGTGAAAAGTAGATGAATCACCAAAATCAGGGCGAAAAATAACTGTTTTGGAAACGTAGAAAGAAACTTACCTCCTAAATGTAAAGACTGTGGTTGCTATAATTGTTTCAAATAAATATTACTTATTACATTTAAAAAAGAAATGATAAAAGGAACATACCACATTCTGTTAAGATTGGCGCTTTGAAAATAATTCAAAAAATGATATCACTGAGTCATATAGTTACCTCAATATAATGGCAAGTGCTGCTTTTCCTCATGAAGGTATTTTCTCTCGAAATATGAACTTTTAGTAAACTTATTAGTTCCATGAAAGTACCTTCTGACATCCTGAAATAATCAAAAAACCGGATCTGCTTGTAATCTATGCATTGCCGTATATTACTGCCCGACGGATATGCTGTCCGAAGTTATTGGATGCATCCATAATGTACGACGCTTATACCGTTTACGTCGACAGCGTAAGAATAGAGCAAGGAGTAGATATTGTTCGTCCTACTCCTATGAGGTGAAATTTTTCAGAGATTTCTTTTGCAAATTCAAGAAAACTATGTTTATTTAAAATGTATGCTACCGTACTAAAGGTTAATAACAAATAAACCAAATTAATGACCCATTAAGACGAACGACTTGGTTGAGTGACTCTGTAGCGCCACCGCATGTGGCCACGCTGAGGCGCCACATAGTGGCCCCTCTGTTCGAGCCCTTAAACTTAGCATCTTAATTGAACAAGAAATGGTAAAAAGGAATAAATATGTGTATTGTTTCTAAAAACGAATACTTTAAGCACCAGCAATCAAGGAGAAAACGCAAATGCCAATAAAATACAAATTCTTTCTATAAAAGTTTAATACATATTTTCAACTGAAATCCTGCGTAATATGCAAAATAAGTTATGAAATTACTCAATGGAATTTTGTAGACATTCTCCATTACTAGATTATAAATTAATGGTTAGATTATAAACTTGTTCGTACGGGGACAGAAATAACACATTGAATTCGAACGAAAATTAGGAAATGACCTTGTACTTAAAGTTCAACATTCTAAGCTAAAACCATCAGTATACCGGATTTCGCTCAGAAGTCGATATCCTTAATTAGTTGCAACGTCCATTAAATCATATTGTCGCCCTTTGGATCGTCGTATTTATACAAAATAGGACTTTCAGCCCGTGTGAAAGGAAAATCAAATGAAACGGAAACGATTACAAACGCAAATTGGGAAATTACGGCTGAGCATCATTGTTAGAGTCCCAATTTAATAAAATTGATCTCTTTTTTAGCCATATTACAATAATTAAAGATTTATATTCCTTTTATAAACATACAGGGTGTTTTCAAAGATAATTTCTCGGCCAACTCTTTTATCAAAAAATTCCGTATATAAAAAGCAACTCACTCTGTCATTATTGATACAAAATACTAAGTGAAATTATCATATATTATATAACAAGACGATTATAATTTTGGCATCAAATCAAAAACAAAATTTTTGGTAAATTTGTGAATTTTCTTAAATAAATGTTTTAATGTACGATTTAGAGAAAAATGTTAAACACAAAAGTGTAGAACGTATTAAGGTCTATGAAAAAGCTCATCAATTTTTTTGCGTCGAATGAAAAACAAAGGAAATATGATTTTTTTTCAATTTTGACAGGCCGCCATTTTGTTTTTACTGGTCCGATTTGGCTCATTACCCCGAACTCATCCAATATTTTGGCCTAATCGATTTTTGTAGCGAGTTTGGTTTAGATCCGTCAAAAAATACGCCCTCTATCGTGCTCACAAATTCCGTTATAACACATACATATATATATTTATATATAGGTATATATATATATATATATATACATATATATATATATATATATATATATATATAACCTTTGGAACGGGGGGTGGGGGTTATTTTTGGCATCTAGGAACGCCAAAACGAAAGACTGCATTGAAATTTTTCCGAAGTCGCGTCATGCTACTCTCTACAATAGCTTTATTTCATTCTGAAATAAGCCTAAAAACGAACGGCGTGCGATTTTCATTACCATTACAATACTCGTATGTCATTCGTTGTTTACTAGTGCTTTTGATAGTACAATATATGACATTTTTATCCTACAGTACTCGAAAACCCAATTTTCGTGGCTCTATCGGGACGGGAAAGTACCTAGCTATTTTCACGGCTAGGCGAGAAAAATTTCATTCTGTAATAAGCCTAAAAAATTTCTGGTTAATTTTTGAATTTTCTCAAATTAATTATTTCAATGAACGATTTAGAGAAAAATGTTAAATACAAAAGCTGTAGAACGTGTTAAGGTCTATGAAAAAGATCAGTAACTTTTTTGCGTCAAATGAAAAACAAAGGAATTACGATTTTTTTTCAACTTTGACAGGCCGCCATTTTATTTTCACTGGTCGATTTGGCTCATTAACGAACTCGTCCGAGATCTTGGCCTAACCGATCCGTCAAAAAATACGCTCTCTATCGTGCGTACAAATTCCGTTATAACACACACATTTAAAGTAAAAATATTTTTTAATTACACTAATTGAGGTTGTTCACAATAATATAATATCTATTTATATGAATAAACATCATTGTACAATTTTAGCGTGAAAATATTTAAAATGGCATGTTATCAAATTGATGACAATTTGTGACAAGTTGATGTTGTCATAGAAAACATTTATTATATATATATATATATATATATATAAATATATATATATATATATATATATATATATATATATATGTATATATATATATATATATATATATATATTGAACCAGATATCATAGATAGTAAGAGAATTAGTTCTATAAAAATATGTTGCTAGTATGAAAATATATGAAAATAATATAATTTAAGAAAACAAGTAAAAAGGAAACACTTTTCTTAATTTAAACAACATATCAAGTAAAGATATTTTAAATAATTGTCTATAACAATATAATAGATAAAGAAATTACCTCAATAATAACATAAAATATAGAGATTGCCTAACCAATGTAATGATGTAAATAAAGTTGCCTAAGACGAAGATTATTTTCCATAACATAATCAGCTGTTCATCTGAAATTAAAACAAATATTATTATAGTTAATTCATTATAATCATTAATTTAAGAATAAAAACAAATACAAATATTGAATAGAATATAATTCAATAGATTTTCATAGATAAACAAATAATGACATATATACAAATGATATATGGTAAATAAAATAAACGTTGAATCAATAAATAATAATTTGTTAAAGTTTATTATAAATAATATAATGCAAAGAGTATAGACAAATAACATAAAAGAATTTATATTTATAAATAATATGAGTGTAACAGTGATAGACTGTCAATAACAATATTGGATGTTGTACAATTTAAATGTATCTATGTATAACCAACTTTAATTTATATGTATGATAAAAAAACTCATAGGAACTCTATAAATGAACTAATAATGTAAAAGAGTGTATGTATGAAACTTTTCTAATAAGTGAAAGAAGTTTCAATTAATTTGATTGCAAAGGACAATATTTTATTGGTTATAAAATATGACAGAACAAATTGTGAATCAACAAATAAACTTTGAAATAGTGACCTAAAGAATAACAAAAGACTGTTTTGTTGAAAAAAGTGGAGAATCGAGGGGACGCTTGAGAATTGGGAAGCTGGTGTCAAGAAGCGAGGAGTGTGTGTGAGAATGTTCCAGAAATTTCAAGAAATTCCCAGTTTAACACAATTAAAACTATAAAGTACTATAAAAAACAATCTTATTAATACTCACAGTTAATTATATGGAGTTTTTCGGCAAGAATCTTCGAAATTTCTCATCATTTTTGGTTTTTGGAGCTTCAGAGGAGTATTCTTGGGGTCCAGAGACATTCACCCCAATTCAAGAACAACAGGTCAGTGTGTTTAAAATATTATTGGCCAATAATCAGAGTAGAAACTCAAAATACTCAAATAAGTACTTGATTTCATAAATTGATAAACATTTGCGAATATGATCGATCTGAAAAAGAAAGAGAACAGACTTTATATAGTTAATTAATTGCATAAATCGGTAATATTAATAAAAAGGCCGAATTTAAACAAATTAAAATATGTACTTACGCCATGCTGTAATCGCATAAATATGGTGCTCGAAATTTTATTAATGTAATAACTATGTCCATCTGTAAATAATTCCTATATTTCTATATATGTATATAACTATTTTCTTTCCACAGCAATTTGTATCATATATATGTATGATTTATATATAAATTCTTTTATGTGTTTGAACCATTCACTTGTCTGCATCGTCAACAAACTATGTTTGTATAATATGTATAGATGCTTCTTACATGTAAGAATTGTTCGTTTTATGCTAAAGCGCATGACTAGTTTTTTCACGCACGCGCACTGAAGAAATTATCAAAATAAATAAGTAGGTATAATATATCCATAGGCGTCTCAAATTATTATTATCAAAAATAAAATATTGAATTTAAAATTAAATCTATTTAAAAATAAAGTGTTTTTTTTTATTTAAACAAATACAACATTATAAAAAGCCAGGACTCAAAGAGTAAAAAGGGTTTCATGCTCCCGAATTAATAAATATATAATAAATATAACAACTATATAAAAAACAAAAACTGAGCTAGCCAAACTAAATAAAAATTCTAAATATAAAATAATAGTTATATAAATTTCACAATAAAAGTAAGTAATAATTCAGTGTATGTTAATAATATATATATATATATATATATATATATATATATATATATATATTCAGTACATTAGTATAGGATATAATAAAATGTTTACTATACTCTTATTATATTTGGATGAAATATAAGTAAATCAATAAAAAGAATTCTCCTCTATAACGCCTTGATCTCCATTATCATCTTTTTTGTCGAATGATAATAAATAACTATAAATTGAATTCAGATTCTTAATATCAGTTCTTTCATTTAAACAATTATTCTCTTGAGCAATGAATGTCATTTCCAGAAAAATCCTTTTAGAGTAATTGTCTTCTTTACACAAAATTTTGAAGTTTTTATAATCAATTATATGCTTTGTTGAGAATACGAGTTCTGCTAATGCTGAACGTTCTGGGTATAATCTTGAATCACTCTTATGTAGAGCTAAGCGCTTAGTAATTTTTTGAGAAGTCTGACCCACATATACAGATTCGCATGTAGAGCATGTTAGTCTATATACAACATTAGAACGTTCAGTACAAGGATCAATTTCTTTCAATTTACTAAAAACACGATTAATTGTCAGAACATTTTTATTTGCAAGTTTTATGTTAGTTACTTCCTTCAAAAGTTTGGAAATTCTAGGTGTAAGATCTCTAAAATATGGTAAAGATGCAAAAAAGGTATTGGTTGAATCTGTATTCGTTATATTTTCTACGTTATCAGTTGATAAATTAGGTTAATTAGATAACTGTATTGGATGAGGATTGTTAAATAGTATTTTTCCTACTAATGTTTTTGGATATCCATAATTTATGAATAGATTCGATAATATATTTAAATTTTTATTGTGCATCGTATTATCTCAAATATTGATTACTCTATTTTTCATTAGCTTTATCAAATTAATTTTCGTTGAAAATTTATGATATGAAAATTAATTTGATAAAGCAAACTGCTCAAGAGAATAATTGTTTAAATGAAAGAATTGATATTCAGAATCTAAATTCAATTTATAGTTATTTATTATCATTCGACAAAAAAGATAATAATGGAGATCAAGGCGTTATAGAGGAGAATTCTTTTTATTGATTTACTTATATTTCATTTAAATATAATAAGAGTATAGTAAACATTTTATTATATCCTATACTAATGTACTGAATATATATATATATATATATATATATATATATATATATATATATATAATGTTTTCTATGACAACATCAACTTGTCACAAATTGTCATCAATTTGATAACATGCCATTTTAAATATTTTCACGTTAAAATTGTACAATGATGTTTCTTCATATGAATAGATATTATATTATTATGAACAACCTCAATTAGTGTAAGTAAAAAATATTTTTACTTTAAAACATATTTTAAATTCATATAATATTTATTTTGTAGATTCTTGATAATGATAATAATAAATTATCGAAAGCTTAGGATTAACTAAACAGAGTTTTCTTTCTCACATTGCCGCATTCCCCAATAAAAAAGTTACCCTAATTAGTTTCGGCAACGAACTACTTTACTACTTTCGTCTATATATATATATATATATATATATATATATATATATATATACATATATATATGTATATATGTATATATATAGATATATATATATATATATCTAAAGTTTTTCTTGGTTTTAGGTCGTTTTTATAAAATATAAACACAAAAAGACGGTTTAAGTTGGGATTACCATCATATATTAACGTTTCGGCTCACTCAAGCCTTTTTCAAAATATATCTACATCTAAAATAAAATGATTTCTTCACTAAGAGGTACAATACAACAAAAATATTTTTCACTTACCTCAAACGTAGAATAATTGATGACATATACATTAAAATATCCATTTACAAATTTCGTTAAAAACATAAAATATTCTTTTTACTCTACGAAAACTAGTATTCACAACAAATAATCCATAACGTACATACACATTAAAACTATTCACAGTACTGATAGATATATCTTATTGAGGTTGTTCAAATCTTTTTTATTGTAATGGCATGCTGGTTTTTTTCGGATAGCTATTGATTCTAAAATTTCCCTCTTTTTTGTATTGTGTTCCGAGCCTATAATTTTTGTGTTTTCAAAATTAAATGTATTTTTTTTTGAGTTTTCGTGGCAAGTTAGAGCTGTTGTATTTTTTTGTCGTGTTTATGTCCTTTTATGCGATTTTCCAAATACTGACTGAGCAACTTTGAACTTACTAATTACGGGTACAACAGCTAATCTAAATAAATTATTTAGTACATTGACAGTACTTGAAAACAAAATCGAAAAAAAGGTACCACAGAATGTTTTTGATAAATTTAAATCGAGTTCTCATAGCAAGAATGAAAAAATGTTTAGACAAATTAAATCTAGAAATCAAAACAAAATAACAAAACTTTTGATAGCACAACATGGCAATACTAACAGTAATATTAAAAAGAATGAGTAGAGAATCTTACTGATGTTGTTATTCCTGATTACGCATCTGAAGTACTGAGTCTAGGACCAAATTTTGCAACGGAAATCACGAAAGAAACACAATTGCCAACTGAAAATATTATTTGCAATATAGAGACAGGTATAAACCATTTAACATACAAAGAAAAAGATGAAATCAGAAGTAAAACAAGCAATATTCTAACAAATTTTAAAAACAAATTGGAAAATAATAAAAAAATAATACCCCATTTTTAACAAAGGTAAACAAAACCAAGAAATTCCTTAAAGATAACCCTCAAATTAAAATTCTTAAAGCTGATAAGACCAACAAAACTGTCATAATGTCATCATCCGAATACAATGATAAAATGAACCATTTATTACAAGATAAAAAAACCTATAAACAGAATAAACAAGACCCCACAAATGAATATCAAAAACAGAACAATGATTTAATAAACCTTTGGGAAAATAATCAATATATCTCGCCAAATATTGCAAAAACATTAAAAATTCGAAATGCTGTAAATATATGGCCTCCCAAAACTCCATAAGGAAAATACACCATTGCGCCCCATTGTGTCATGTATCCAATCCCCTTTTAGTTTGCTTTCAAGATTTCTCAAAAATATCTTAAGTAAGATAACGTGCAAAAACGATTATTATATCAAAGATTCTTTTCATTTCAAAAACAAATTAAAAAATCTTGCAATTCCAAATAACTATGTATTAATTTCATTGGATGTCGTATCCCTGTATACCAATGTTTCAATTGGTTTAGCTTTGGAAATAATAAGAAAAAATGGAAGGAAATAAAAAAATATACTGACATTCCCTTGAACGAATTTATAAAAGCCATCGAACTTACATTAAATTCTACATATTTCATGTACGAAAATAATTTATATAAGCAATTGAAAGGATGCGCAATGGGATAATAAATTTCTAGTGTTATTGCGCAGATATTGATGGAGGACGTCGAAACAACTGTCCTCTCAAAAATTGATGGTGAAGTTCCCTTTTTCTTTAGATATGTGGACGATTGTATCACTGCTATCCCAGCACAACAGGTTGATAATATTTTGAAAAAATTCAATTCATATCATGAAAAACTTCAATTTACTATCGAAAATGAACAAGATGGCAAAATAAATTTCCTAGATGTCACTTTACATCACACAAATAATAATATTAGAACTGAATGGTATACCAAAGAAACCTGGTCATCTAGGTACCTTAATTTTAATTCACACCATCCAATCAATCAAAAAAGATCTGATGTCATTGGACTGGCTGATCGTTCAATTCAACTATCAGACCCGGAATACAGAAGTATTGCTATCACCAAAGCCAAAGAAGCCTTAAACCTTAACAGCTACCCTTCAGAATTTGTTAACAAATTATTTAAAACACGTATGAATAAATTCTATAATTCAACGAAAAATACAGAACAAAACAATAACAGTAATAGAAAATATATGTCCATGCCATTCATAAACGGATTATCGCAACAAATACAAGGGCTGTTTAGTAAACACAATATTACCATATGCCATAAAGCAAATAAAACTCTATCCAACAATTTTTCAAAATTAAAATCAAAAACGCCGAAAAATAAAAAAAGTAATATAATTTATCAAATTCCGTGTAACGATTGCAATGGTGTTTACATTGGACAAACCAGCCAGTATTTGGGAAATCGCATAAAAGGACATAAATACGACAAAAAAAATACAACAGCTCTAACTTGCCACGAAAACTCAAAAAAAATATATTTAATTTTGAAAACACAAAAATTATAGGGTCGGAACACAATACAAAAAAGAGGGAAATTTTAGAATCAATAGCTATCCGAAAAAAACCAGCATGCCATTAACAATAAAAAGATTTAAACAACCTCAATAAGATATATCTATCAGTACTGTGAATAGTTTTAATGTGTATGTACGTTATGGATTATTTGTTGTGAATACTAGTTTTCGTAGAGTAAAAAGAATATTTTATGTTTTTAACAAAATTTGTAAATGGATATTTTAATGTATATGTCATCAATTATTCTACGTTTGAGGTAAGTAAAAAGTATTTTCGTTGTATTGTATCTCTTAGTGAAGAAATCATTTTATTTTAGATGTAGATATAAATTGAAAAAGGCTTGAGTGAGCCGAACCGTTAATATATGATGGTAATCCCAACTTAAACCGTCTTTTTGTGTTTATATTTTATAAAAACGACCTAAAACCAAGAAAAACTTTAGAAATATGTATATATACTATAAAAGGTCAAAGAAAGTATCCCGCACATAAAAATAGATATATATATATATATATATATATATATATATATATATATATATATATATATATAATTTGAAGAAAGATTTTTGCCAACTTATTTGTAATGGATATTTTTGTGGGGATGTGGCAATAAGACTCCAGAGTAAATTCTCTCAGATATTTATTCCCGAGCTTTCGAATAATTTTTATTCATTATCAAGGGCTATAAATAATTGGTCAATGTTATCATTATTAATAATTAAATGAAATAATAAATACTTACATAAAATCTATAGCGAATTTTGGAATAGTTGTAAATTTTTATAATAAATTATTTTAAACATAAATCAATGAAAAATTAAAAAAACAATATGACAATAAACAACATATTTGATCTTGAACTACTACAATTTTTATTCTTTTATCATGAAATTAAAGATTGTTATGAATCTTCTGTTCTTTTTTCATAATCTAAAAGATATGCATAGATAACACTAAGGTTATTTAAATCTGTTTTTTTATTTATTACATAATTTTGTTCTGCAATATATGTTGTTTCCAAAAAAGGTGTTTTCTATAATTACTTCCTACTGCTAAGACTTTGGCAGAATGATAATCCATAGAATGGCTTTCATAAAACACGTGTTCCGCTAAAGCACATCTATCAGGATATAATCTACTGTCACTTTTATGAGAGGCGATTCGATTGGTTAGCGATCTTTTACTGTGACCAATGTATTTCTTATTACAGATATTGCAAGGAATCTCATAAACTATATTAGTTAATTTAGTAGTAGGAGTCTTGTCATTGATCTTACTGAAAATTGATTTTATTGTAACACATTGTTTATTCGCAATTTTTATATTATGTGGTTTAAATACTCCAGAAATTTTAGGTGTGATAGATTTTATATATGGAAATGAAATATAAGTTGGAGATGTAATATTAGTAGTTAAAATGTCACTGTTTTCTTCGTTTCGTATTATGTCATAAGTAATGTCATTTATATTGTCAGAAGTATTATATAAAATATGTTTCAAAAGATATGAAGGATATGTGTTATTATAGAAAAGTATGTAGAGTATTTTTAGATTTTTATTGTGAAATATTGGATTGGAAATTTTTAGGACTCTGGTTTTCATCTGTTTAATCAAGTTAATTTTTGTTCTACGTCGATGATATGAATGGTAATTTATATATCTCCCAGAATTGATAGGTTTCCTATACCAGTTAATTAAGATTCTATTATCATTATTTCTAATAAATTTGGTATCAAGAAAAGGTAAAGATTGTTCCGTATTTTCCCTTTCCATTGTAAATTGTATATGCGGATCGAAGCTATTGGAGTGAAAGAGTATATTATTTATTTCATCACATGGAAGAGATAATATTATATCATCTACATATTTTTTGATGAAGAACAAATTAAAGGGTAAAACAGAAATAACATAGTCTAAAATATAATTCATGACATAGTCTGCTAATATAGGAGATATTGAAGAGCCCATAGGTGTTCCAAAGGTTTGTTGGTAATTTTTGTTATTATAAGAGTAAAATGTTTTATTAAAAATTAATGTAAATAATTCTAAAAAAGTTTCTTTCCCCAATTTGCAATTTTTAATTATATCATTCCATTTATGCTGAAGAGATGTTAAACATATATTTAAATGAACATTACTAAAACGTGATACTACGTCTAAACTTAATAGAACGTAATTTGATGGTAATAGTAGGTTATTGAACGATTTACTAATTTCAAAGGAGTCTTTAACATAATATTCATTGTTATAGTCGTAAGATTTTGTCAATATTCCAGTTAACCAAAGAGAAAGAGGTTCAATTGGAGTATTAATTGATGCTACAATTGGTCTAGCTGATAATGTTTGTTTATGAATTTTAGATAAACAATTTTTTTTGTATTTTCATCAATTACAAAAAAAGAGTTAACTACTTATAACGGTATTTCCGCAAAATTTTATTGCTTACCTAAAATAAATAAACAAACATTATCAGCTAGACCAATTGTAGCATCAATTAATACTCCAATTGAACCTCTTTCTCTTTGGTTAACTGGAATATTGACAAAATCTTACGACTATAACAATGAATATTATGTTTAAGACTCCTTTGAAATTAGTAAATCATTCAATAACTTACTATTACCATCAAATTACGTTCTATTAAGTTTAGACGTAGTATCACTTTTTAGTAATGTTCATTTAAATATATGTTTAACATCTCTTCAACATAAATGGAATGATATAATTGAAAATTGCAAATTGGGAGAAGAATTTTAGAATTAATTACATTAATTTTTAATAATACATTTTTCTCTTATAATAACAAAAAATACCAACAAAATTTTGGAACACCTATGGGCTCTTCAATATCTCCTATATTAGCAGACTATGTCATGAATTATATTTTAGACTATGTTATTTCTGTTTTACCCTTTAATTTGTTCTTCATCAAAAAATATGTAGATGATATAATATTATCTCTTCCATGTGATGAAATAAATAATATACTCTTTTATTGCAATAGCTTCGATCCGCATATACAATTTACAATGGAAAGGGAAAATACGGAACAATCTTTACCTTTTCTGGATACCAAATTTATTAGAAATAATGATAATAGAATCTTAATTGACTGGTATAGAAAACCTATCAATTCTGGGAGATATATAAATTACCATTCATATCATCAACGTAGTACAAAAATTAACTTGATTAAACAGATGAAAACCAGAGTCCTAAAAATTTCCAATCCAATATTTCACAATAAAAATCTAATAATACTCTACAAACTTTTCTATAATAACTCATGTCCTTCATATCTTTTGAAACATGTTTTATATAATACTTCTGACGATAGAAATGACATTACTGTTGACATAATACGAAACGAAGAAAACAGTGACATTTTAACTACTAATAGTACATCTCCAACTTATATTTCATTTCCATATATAAAATCTATCACACCTAAAATTTCTGGAGTATTCAAACCACATAATATAAAAATTGCGAGTAAACAATGTGTTACAATAAAATTTTCAGTAAGATCAAAGACAAGACTACTACTACTAAATTAACTAATATAGTTTATGAAATTCCTTGCAATATATGTAATAAGAAATACATTGGTCACAGTAAGAGATCGCTAACCAATCGAATCGCCTCTCATAAAAGTGACAGTAGATTATAACCTGATAGATGTGCTTTAGCGGAACACGTGTTTTATGAAGGCCATTCTATGGATTATCAATCTGCCAAAGTCTTAGCAGCAGAAAGTAATTATAGAAAACGCCTTTTTTTGCAAACAACATATATTGCAGAACAAAATTATGTAATAAATAAAAAAAGAGATTTAAATAACCTTAGTGTTATCTATGCATAACAATCTTTAATTTTATGATGAAAAAATAAAAATTGTAGTAGTTCAAGATCAAATATTTTGTTTATTGTCATATTGTTTTTTTTAATTTCTCATTGATTTATGTTTAGAAGAATTTATTATAAAAATTTACAACTATTCCAAAATTCGCTATAGATTTTATGTAAGTATTTATTATTTCATTTAATTATTAATAATGATAACCTTGACCAATTATTTATAGCTCTTGATAATGAATAAAAATTATTCGAAAGCTGGGGAATAAATATCTGAGAGAATTTACTCTGGAGTCTTATTGCCACATCCCCACAAAAATATCCATTAAATATATATATATATATATATATATATATATATATATAAAATGTACGAATAGTGCGTGACATATGAACAATAAGCAACGAATAGATAAGTGAGTATTGCACGCATACAGAAGAAGGGGCTACTGAAAAGAGTGGTAACCGCAGACATGCATGTTTCTGGCTCATTAGCTGTCATTGGTACGATACAACCAAGAAAAGATGTGAAAGATGGGAGCAAAGGTGTTGAATTAAACATGAGAAAATATGACAGAATATGACTATCCTGCTGAATTCTGTTATACTTTCTCATGTTTCATTCAACACCTTTGCTCCCATGCTTCACATCTTTTCTTGGTTGTACCGTACCAATGACGGCTAATGAGCCAGAAACATGCATGTCTGCGGTTACCACTCTTTTCAGTAGCCCCTTCTTCTATTTGCGTGCAATAACCACTAATCTATTCGTTGCTTATTATATATATATATATATATATATATATATATTTATATATATATATATATATATATATAATATATATATAACCTTTGGAACTGGGGGTGATTTTGGCATCTAGGAACGCCAAAACGAAAAACTGCATTGAAATTCACAAATTTATCAGTTTTTTTTTTGTTTTTGATTTGATGCCAAAATGTTACTTTGGTTTTTTGTACATCACAAAACATTCTATTACTTTTGTATCTAATTTTGTATTTTGAGTTTTATGCAAAAATGTTACTGAAATAAGCCTGTCCAATTGGTCCTGGGCCATTGGAATTTTTTCTATTTGGAGTCAACCATTTCCTGTCAGTAGTACGTTAGTTTCCTCCTTGGGCGATTTTTAAAAAAACAGTATTATATTCAATTCGTCCTGTTTTTATACCACAATTGTCTATTTCATCTTCAAAATAGTCAACAAGAGATGCTTCATTTCCACGCCAAGCAAGTTCCACCGCTACGATGTGGTAAAATTTACACTGTAATCCGTTGGATGTGTTTGCAACTAACGTATCCATTGTTTTCTGAATTTCTTCAGTTTTCAATACCACAGCATTATTTTTTCGTTATGTCGGAATAGCCTGAAGCTCTATATGTTTTTAAAATATTTTTGTTGTGCCAATTTAGCGGCGAGGTTCCAAATAGTTTTCATCACACCTTCCTTATAATCTGTGCCATCGTTTTTATTCATATTATACGCCAATCTTCAAGAATGTGAGCTAGTTCTTCATTTGATGTATTTTTAGTTAGCCGATAATTGCGAACATTACAAACTTGTTGAAACTGCCGTGAAATGTATTGCTCAGTTATCACCGTATTCACCGGTTTACTGCTTTCTATCATTTTGTCAATGACTTCAGCAGAATTATTCCCGAAACGATGCATGTTGTTGTGTTAGTCTAAAAATGTGTTGAACGTGTTGTGCTGTTTTATATTTTAATTAACTGGCACCAATTTTCTTCCGCTCCTGATGAAGCCATTAAATAATGGCGAAATATTGAGCAGATAAGAAAAACAGTTTTTATTTCTTATGACCGCAAACCTGAAATCTTAGTTAAATAAAAAAATATATATATATATATATATATATATATATATATATATATATATATATTGCAAAATCCGCTCTTAAAACGCGTCTTCTATTAGTGTGACGTCAAATGGTCGTATCTGTCAGGTATGTACGTTATGTTTTGGCTACCTTCAGTTCAATTAAGTTGTGTTGTAGTGTTCTCAACATTTTATTGCATTCAGCAAGTGTAAACACAAACAAATTGAATATCCAGAACGTTTATAGCGATATCGAAGAGCCTGATACTAATATACTTATATATTCTTAGTGACAACAATAACACATACCATAATAATTACAATGAATGTTTTTTGATCAAAAATGCCAAACAGATGAATAATGAACCTAAACATAAAGTCATCCTCTATTTCAATATCAAAAACAAAGTGTTCATGGCCTAGTTACATAAGTCGCCGTTCACAGGAAAGGTGTCACAGTCACATGTACCTTTTAGATAGCTGTGCGATTCTGTTTCAAGATTTTATCGAATAAAAAATATGATTCGAGTTCCTCGATAGCTAGCGAGGAGTTGAATTGCTTGCATTTCCACAAAATTATAAGTGAATAAATTTATTTGTGTTCTGTTAGGTTAATTATAGACAAAATATTACTTTCTCATATACATATAAAATAAAATATACTGCGCCTACCGGTCAGGGAAGCGTAGAGATCATTAGAGTGCCGACATATATATGTCTGCACCGTCTGTGGCCAAGATCAATATGCGCATGCGAGTCACGAGACGTTGCATTGTTTAATATCACTGGCTGCATCATTCCAGTTTTTGATGATTTGATGCTTTTAGACCATAGACAAATCAAATATGTTTATAACTCTATGTTTTATACTTTCAGGGGTTAGGTAAAGGTTGTTTGTTTGGACACATCATGGTAAAATTAGGCTGTGATTTGGATGTTTGGTGATTTTATTTGTTTTATCTTTGTATTGTGTAGAGATTTTTGCATGTTTCTTTTATTTGGACTTTTATTAAAAACTATGTCTCCACGACGGTGCTTTTTATGTAATAATTTTGGTGCTAATTTAACTTTTCATAGGTAAATATCTACATGCTTATAAAAATAAATTCCGTTTGAAAACAAATTATCCCATGAGGTACGCCATCTTCATTTAGTTTGTTAATATATGTTGCTCTATTAGTGTGTAGATATCGAAGAAATGATTTATAAAAATAACACTGAACTTGGTTTTAGTTCAGTGAAAAATAATAACTCTTAATTGGTTATGTGCTCACTATGTATTTCATGTTTATCTACTTCATTTCTTTTCCTTTTGAAGTAACATAGACAACTATAATAGACGTTATTTGAGATTTATGTTAGAAGTGAAAAAACTTGTAATTTCATAATTGCACTTTATTTGGTCAAATCAAAAATCAGACACGAAGTTTTTATTGGCTCAAGTAACTTCGTTTAAAAATATTACAGGCGGCAAATATACAGCACTTGCGCATAACTAACATGGCCACACAGAGTGTAGTCGGACCTCTCACTCTTAATAGAACGCATTACGCTTATTGGAGATATAGGCAGTTAGCACTATATTTTATCCATTACGTATATGTACTTTCTCTTGTCTTGTGACACATACGACCATCTGACGTCACAAGATGGCCGCGGAGAAGCGCGCGCGTTTACATCCAAATTTGAATCCCATTTCATGTTTCATTTATTACTGTGTGAAATATTTGTAATGGGTTCCCCTAATTACAAAGAAATGAATGATGTACGATGTAGAATAACATATATTTTTTTTTCGGATGATATGCAAGTTGCTCATTGGTGCTTATTGTTGACTTGGCCGGAACCATTGACAAGAATCAACAATGAACACTCATTAGATTTTTCATCTACTATTGAATGATATTTCAATGGTGAGAAAGTCCTATTGAAAACATTAATTGTCCATTCTAAGGAGCGAAAGGCTTTATTACAGACATTCCGATACAAATCCATTTCGTTTGGTCTGAACAACCCCAACTTTATGGTGTTACAATTTTAACAACATAAATAGAAACGTGCTATTTTTCTAAACATTCAACAATGTTACAGACCTAAAGGGAGTTATGCTTTTGAATATACAAACAATAGCGAACGGATACAAAAAGAAATTCATATCTGCAAATTGATCTCCGACAGACTAACAATACTTGCCACATTTCCCAAAATATAGTAATATATACAAATCAAGAATTCCCAATCCTGAACAGTATAGGTAAGATCAATTGTTCAAAAGACGTATCGCATTTTAAGGTTGAGAACAGATATATCCACTGAAAAATTGGTATCTACCCAAATATTACAAGTCTTAGCGACACTTATCGACTATTTGCATAATACTTATGTTGATATCATTAAAGCAGTCTACTGTAGCTCTTCTCATAAATAATTTTCAAATAACAAATCGATTATTGAGCAGGAATTTGGCACAAGAAATCTTCAGACTGAATATAAAGTAACGAGATAAAGGAAACTCAATATTAATCACTTTCATGTAATTGGCGAACGAAGTTGGAAAAGGTTAAACTCAAAGGCACTAAATTGTACGCATCAGTGAACAACTCTTACCGGAAAATACGAGAAGTAAATCAAGTTTATATGTGAACTTCTATGTACCTTTGGCTTGTATTTAAAATGGCTGTTCAACTGAAGTTTTCAAAGAACATTTGTCAGTTAAATCACTATATAGCACAAAACTTTGTGATGTTCTTTGAACCGAATTTAACGTACCTATAAGCTAATAACAATAGAATGGTAAATTTGTTATTTAATATTACAATGGGGGAAGGTTACCTAAGATGGGTTACTTAGGGGTTGGACCTGGTTTAAAAAATAGTTTAAGTACAAATTCACGGACAACCCTCATGATGGATATAACAAACATAATTTTATTCAAAAAATTAAAATAACATACGGAAGTATTAAGCATGGAACAATTTTTTTTCTTCCGTGAGTCGAATTTCCCATTTTAGGAACACATAATATCTAAAACGGGATCAGTAGTGTTTCTTAAATGGGATTATTATTCCAAGCTCAGGTCACATATGGAATAATTGTATTCATTGGCCGATATGCCGCAAGCTTCGTGAATCCCTCTCTGGCAGTAACTGCATCGAATCCACTGATCACGCGATTTGTTGCTTAGAAAATCTACTTCTCAATAAAAGCAGACAGAATTTTCTGGTTCGTCACTGTTTTCTTTGGTCATGCTTATTTTTTTATGTTTTTCTTTTTGGTTTTGTTTTTCCCATTCACATCTTTTTGTTCTCTAGTCTTGTTACTTCATCAGTCTTCTTTTCGGTCCAACTATTTTTCTGTGGCTTTGAGATTTTCTTTACTGATTTTTCCTACGTTAGTTCCCTTCCTTTCATAGATGGCAATTTACGTCGTTTCCCTCTATACTGGCATTCTACTCATCCTTATGAAGTGTGATACTTAAGATGGCAACTTTACCTCTGTTTCCAGTTTTCGCAGGCCTTCTTATTGCTGCTTTTGGGTATGGATGAATAATTTCTAGTGAAACATAAGTTTAAATAAAATTGGCCAGTTTATATCCACATCATCTGATTCATAAGGACGAGTTGATTTTGATTGTGGCAGCATGTGGGTCGAATAGTCGATGGAGGTGGTGTTTGGTGCCTGATTGGAAATGGCGGTTCTCTTTCTACTGAGCCCTCTTCCGTTGAAGTTGATTGACTTTCTGGCTGATCAGTGGGATCAGCAGCTATAAACATATCGCCAGTGAAAACGTGGCGATTGACGGGAAATAAGCCAGTTTTCTCAAAACCTAAAATTGCATTATTGGGTGTTGCTGTCCATAGCTAGGCATTTCCCAATAATCTGTCTATTTGGTAAATTGTTGCAATTCTACCTGGAATATTTCTTGCAAATGTTTCAACTTCTTGACTCTGGAATGTCGATGCCAGGTACAATATTGTAAGACCGTGACCCCTGGCTTTCTCCATCACAAGTATGTTTTGAGTGTGAGTTTTATGCCCGTCCATTATAAGCAACGAATGATTTTCTTGAACCACTTTTCTCTCACGGGAAAATGACTTTAGGTGGAACATATACCCCTGTAGCGCTTAAGCATATTACTGCAGTACACAGTGTTCCCGTTCTGCTGAGGTTAGCGTTCCAACTTGCTTCCTATCTTTCATTTCAATCACCTTAGATGGACGCCTTTGCACAGTTGTTGAGCCGGTCTCATTGACGTTAAATAGAGAAGCTAGATAAGCCAGAAAGCTAGCATTATATTTCTAAATTGGGATACATCCTGTTTTAAAAGTACATGCTGCGTCCCATTTTATCAACACCTCAACATGTAAACAAACAATAATCCATATAAGAATATTGCCTCAAAATTTCATAAGTCTTGTGGTCATTTATGTCCTAGCAATGCACTGAAACCTAAGGTTTATTGTGCCCCCAATCAGAGCTGTTCTCGCTAATACTGCAGCTCGCCTTCCAGTTCCAGGGTTCTAATGAACTCTAGTATTTGGAATGGCTTCAACGAGGTTATATCCTCACTCTTACAAGTTTCTTGTCCGAAGCATGTCTTGCGTTGGCTTGCAACGGCGAGGCATTAAAGAACTAGGTAATCCGGAGTTTCATCCTCCTCCCCACAAAATCTACACTCGTCAGTTTCTGGTAGACCTATTATCATTAGGTACTTCCGAAGGCGGCAGGGTCCTGTAAGAAAGCCCGTGAGGAGATGTAGCTTATTTTTACTGAGGTCCAAATATTTTTTGGATTTAGCAGTGTAAATGTTCCGCAGGAACTTTTTGGAATGTTCCAACCCGGGAAGGCACCGCCAGAGTGCTTCTCTTTCGGTCTTCAACATCTTAGAATCTTCGAGAACACGAAGGACCACTTGAATTGAGGTTCAAGACATAGTTACCCTGTCAGCTATGCTGACAGAGATATAACACATCGTCAGGATTATCTGAGTATTACTATAACCTGTGAAAAAATCCACAGGAAGTCGGAGAAGTTGAATAAAACAAGAAATACATGTAGAACCCTATTTAATTTATATTATACCTCTAATATGACATTGGAAAGACACTATCAATCATATACCCGAAACGTTGGAAATTCAAACACACTGGAGGGTGTTTTGTAATATTCAGTCCAATACTGCACTGAGCTTCTTGACCCCCCTTTTCTCATTTTACCACAAATTAAATTGAAGTGTTATGTAAATAGTAATTACTAAATTAAGCTAAGTCACTTGCAATAAAAGGCTTTAGGTGACAACGATAATAAATGTGAATTTATACCATATAAGTGCGGCAATTCCGCTGCAACTTGTGTTGGCGTCAATAACGCATGCCGGCAGATTATTTGGGATAGAAACTATTTAAGTACAGTACTTACAATTCAAGTAGACACTCTAACAAACAACAATATTTATACACTTAACTTTTGAATAATTGAAATTATAACAGTAATAATATTTCCCTGTAAAGGGACACTGACATAAATTAGGAGACATAGAACAGCGTACTCCTACATTGATGCGTTCGAGTCTGACTGGCAAGTGAAAACTCTCGGAGGAAAGTAGGCGGTACCTACCACTCGTGACTGTACTCAAAAATTGCCGGCGTACAGGGTAATCTTTTAAATACTTTTGTAAGAATTTTATTAGAAATTCTCACAAAAGGGCGTTTGTGCTCCTTTCCTGACAAATGTATTGACCTCTTCATTTCCTGTGATTCCCGAGTGGCCAGAACCTAGACTGAAGAGACCCTGTTATTCTTGCCTAATTCATCAAGTTTTCTTCGGCACTCCCATACCAACTTTGAGTTAATGACATGGGAGCTCAATGCTTTGATAGCTGCTTGAGTATCAGAATAGATCGATATGTCACATTTCTGTTAGTTTCTTTCTAGGTTAATTTCCACGCATCTTTCAATCGCAAGTATTTCTGCCTGAAAGACGCTCGGGAAGGAGCCTAACGATAATGAGTATCTAGTGCCAGGCCCAAATACTCCAGCGCCTGCTCCAGTGGGGGTTTTTGAACCATCCGTATACCATCTAATGGTGTTTTCTTTGAGACTTTGGGTGGTGTATTCCTTTTCCCATTCTCTCCTCCTATTTATCGTAGTGAAACTCTTTTCGATACTTACTTTCTTGATCATTTCGTCAATGGAAAGATTCGCCGATGAGATGTATTTTGTTATAGAGGACCAGGCTCCCTGATTTTTAATACTCTCATTCCCTGAACCTTCCTTAGATATTCTAAGAATTTCCTCCTGGGCAAATCTTTCTATCACCAGATGTAGAGGTGCGAGATCTGTAATGATCTCAAGTGCCCTAGTTGGACACGTTCTCATAGCTCCAGTGATGCACACACAGGCAAGCCTTTGAACTTTGTCGAGGGTCTTCCCCGTGCTGTATTGACTTGCTTTTGTATGTTCAACTATTGCCCCATACGTAATTGCTGGTCTCACAATCATGGCGTACATCCATCGCAGTATTTTTGGGTTACAGCCCTACCTCTTACCAGCTAGATTTCTGCACGCTATCAAAGCTCTTATTGCTTTACTAGCAGTTATTTCAACATGCTTAATCCACAGAAGCTAACTGTCTAGGGTTATCCCTAGATATTTAACTTCTGATTTCCATTCTATGATTTCCCCGTTCAAGGATATGGGTTCAATAGCTGGAAGTGTTCTTTACTGGGTAAATGGAATCACCATGGTCTTGTTTGTGTTAATGTTTAGGCCCACTGACATGATTCTGAGACCCTTTTGTAATAAATCACACAAGGTGCTCTCGAACTTGCCTCTGACTATTAGAACTATGTCATCAGCGTAGCCCATACATTCGAAGCCAAGCTCCATTAGCCTGTAGAGTAACTCATCTACTACGAGGCTCCATAGAAGGGGATATATAACTGCCCTTGAGGTGTCCCCCCGAGTGGCTTTAACTGAGGTGGTTTGATTCCTCACGTGTGTCTCAGCTGTCCTCGTCGTCAACAAATCATACATCCATTTTACAATGGTTTCATTTACTCCTCGCCTCTTTAGTGCTTCTTTGACAGAAACATGAATTGTGTTGTCGAAGGCACCAGATATATCCAGGAATGCACACATTGCGATTTCTTTGTTGTTCAGAGTTCTCTGGATAACTTCGGTCAGCTGATACAGAGCCGTCCGAGTTGATCGACCCGCTCTGTAGGCATGGTGATATTTATGAAGTGGTATATTCTCCAGGTTCTCTGTTCTTATGTAGTTATCCACTACTTTCTCCATCGTTTTGAGTAGAAACGATGTTAGACAGATGGGTCTAAAAGATCGGGGATCGGTCCCATCTTTTTTCCCTATTTTTGGTATGAAGGTTACCCTTGCCCTTCTCCATTTTCTATGTATTAGACCCACTGCTAGACTGCTTTTTGTAATCTTCAGCAGGTGAGGAAGAATCTCCTCTATCCCTTGCTGCAGGAGTGCTAGAAATATTCCATCCACTCCTGGGGATTTATATGGTTGAAAGGTAGTTATTATCCATTCCAACCCATTCTCCTGAGTAACATGTTCTCTGCTTTGTAGGCGTTAATAGCTAGTTTATTCTCTCTCAGGTATGGAATGATGTTTGCATTTAAATGCGTTTGAATGTGGTATAGTGTTGTTTTTGCTGATGAGACGAAGCAAGTGTCGCCAGCATATATGACATTAGGATTTGAGGAGAAGTAGGTAAATAGGGAATATAGCAAAGGTGGCAGAACTGATCCTTGATGAACTCCGGCTTCTATGTTTCCTCGGAAAATTCTTGTCTAACGCTATTTTGAAGAACCGGTTTGTAAGAAAGGATGAAAACTATTTGCTGAGAATACCTCTGATGCTAAAAGATGATCGAGCTTTTGTAGTATAGGAGTGTAACATAGTTACTTTGTTCCGCGAGACGAAAACACGCTCACCGGTAGGTAATTTCCATCAAAATAATAATAAATTAACGGTAAATTTGATTACTTTCTGTCAAGCGGCGTTAATATTGAATAATAGTTATACACCGATGTGCACGGAGCAGGCAGTTCCAAAACAACCGTCATTAGTGTAGTGGTTCAAAAATAGTCGTCTTTAGTGAAGTAGTTCCGACACGACCGATCTGAAGGCAAGTAAGTTTCTGAATTTTTAACTAAGTTGTTTGCATTCCTTTTTTTACGCACCTGTTTTCGTTCGCTCACCGCTTTTGAATTTTTACAGTTGATATCCACATGGCAACCGTTTGCACCCCGCTCTCGTAGTTACCCTGTTGATTCCGTTGAAACTCGCTGTTAGATATCTTTTAGTACTTTCGCCTGATAGTGAACTATTGATGATTTGATTCTTTTGGCGATATATTTTTTTATGTACCGTTGTTAGGTGTAAATAAAAATCATTGTTTTTAATTAGCGTTTCAACTTTAATTAAAGATAACTTTTTCCCAACTCCATTCTTGGCTAAATCCGAGTAGGGTAAGGAATTTGAGCAGCAAATACCCAGGTTTCGAACCCAGAAAAGCAAGTAACATCTGCCCGACTGGCCGCAGCGCTTTCGTCACCGCCATAAGTGACGCCTGGAGTATTTTATTATTCACTGATGCTGCCCGGATCAAGTAGAGCATACCACGATAAAAAACTGGCGACCGAGGCAACCCGTTACGTGGACAGTCAAACTAACAAGTAACGACGTAACAGCGGTACAGTAGTACTAGTAGTATTTAGGATTTGAAATAAAACTTTTACTATCATTATACCTACTTTTTCCTAATGATTTAATTGATACTGTATTAACATATTTTTCAAAAACGGATCAAAACCCCGTTTAAATTGATATATGACTATTAATTATTTATTATTGACCAATGTACATTAACTACTATAAAAATAAAACATTCTTTTTATTATGGATAGATGCCTTCACTAAGAACCTCCAATCTATTTGTTGAGAAATATTTTTCCGAAACAGAATTTGGCCGTTTTCTGAGAAAAAGGATCTACTTTCCTATATTGTACGACGAATATTCAATTAGGTACATTTCCCACTTCACACAATCCCTCAAAGCTTCTAATAAAAAGGATAAACTTGTAGACCGTTCTCGTTCGGAGTTTCCAAACAATTCCATGTACAAAAGACGACTTTGATACGGCTCATCTTAGTACCTATAACTACTATTTAGTACTAAGAGTTCTGATTCGAACAATAATAGATAGATGGTTCAACTTATAACCTCTACTCTGCTTGAAAATTAAAATTTCACAGTTTTCCGAAGAAACATTCTAATGCGTTCGTCATAAATATGATTTAAACAAGTATATTGGGAAATTCGTCACGTTCAAGGTATAACATCAGTGCTCATAAGTAGTAGTTCATTTGTCTCAATAAATTGAATAAAATTAAATGTATGTCATATTTTTTACGCTTGTGTTATTAAAAATGCATAATTTACTCAAACCTGCGTTGAAAATATAACAGTACGTATTGATGTATTGAATACGCTTCGTTATATTTCAAGACGTAATCAGATAAAAAATTGAGTCAACGCTCCAAATCATTCTACATACCTTCTATATTCAGTTAAATATCAAAAATAAATTACTATATTAAAAATGAATTTTACCCTTATTTTGTCAATAAAACTCAGAAATTACTTTTCATCTTACGTGAATGAACATGGAAAGATATAATACAAAACTCAATTTACGTTATTCCTGTGTATATTTCCACTATTTCAATTCCGTCGTTCGAAGTGACTACGCATTTATTGGAGACATGTATACCTGGGAAATGCGCGGTATAAATGAAAGGCATTTTCTCGTGAGTCAGTTATCTATAGTCTGGTAGCTCAAGTACAAAAACTTCCTCTTATCGTCTATTTTCTATGCCAATGAGAATAAAAACTTAAAAAGCTAAGGAAGTAACTTTTCTCTTAAACAACAATTTCCAAACTAGTCTTGTAAATTTATTATTACAGAACATTTCTTTTAGTGAGCGGAAGCATCTGAGGTATGCACTATTAGGTGAAATTGCAGTCTTGACGAAATTACACTACATTAAAGGATAGGGTATTAGCGAAACTTCTAACATATATCTGCAGCAAACTATATTCAAACTTATCATGAATCACCAGTACGAAAATTCATAATGTTGTTCTGACTTTTATAACAAACAATATGTTCCAACTAGTATTTATTCACTTCTATAAGTATTTCGATGTTATCAACTGACAGGCGGAGAAGACCTGGTAAGATGATTCTCTAGATGTAGCCAGGTATATGAATTTGGCGGGCCCGAAGAAGGTCCTGTATCAATGGGAAGTTATTCTACGTAATCTCATTTGAATAAACAGTTGAATGTGAATTAATCAGAGATGCAGTTCTATTGTAAATCAGTATAAAAGACGGAAGAGTGTATAGCAATTTAAAACTGCAAATAATTAAAAGTATTAGATTATTTACTCTATTGAATACCTTCGACTTGCCCGGGTTGGATGTGAAAGATACAGCAAGTAAATAGCTCCCATACTACAGATTATAATTTCTCCATTGTAATGAAGATGACTTTGCTACAGAGGTCAACGGAAATAGCCTTTTTTCAATGCTGGTCTTTTTTTTCAAATAGCCTTCGTGAAAAATAATAACAGATTTGAAAAGGTCGTTATAAAATTAATTCAAATGCACTTTTAATTTTCTTAAATTCGGTCTGGTTTACTAAGAAAATGCACAATTATGTTTTTAAAAGTCGTACGCCATTTTTATAAAACTTTAGAATACTAAGGACCGGTGCCGATGTCACCGAGTTGGTACTTGGTACTCAAAATTTAAAGTTGAACGTAAAGGGTCGCGGTTCGCTCCCGCAGTGTGTCCGAAATGTTTTTTTCAAATTTTTTTGTCTAAAAACAAATTTTAAGTAGAGATATTTGAAAGACAATTTTTTTAGGTTACATGTTTATTTATTTAATTAAATGCTCAAATTGTTTTCCGTTTGCTGCTAAACAGTGTCCCAAACGATCATAAAAGTTTTGCCGTACATTATTAATAATAAATCTACTAATTTTCCGACATTCAATAATAATAATATTTTTCAATTCATCTTCTGTCTCCGGTTCATATTCTGCTACCTTATTTTTTAGGAAACCCCATAAAAAGAAATCGGGGGTGCTAAATCGGGAGATCTTGCCGGCCAATGTATTGTGCCCCCTCGACCTATCCACGTATTTGGGAAAACAGTATCAAGGTATTCCCGTACTTCCCTACTGGAATTAGCAGGGCAACCATCATGTTGATACCATACTGAAACATTTCTAGGTGCGGCATTTGCAATTTGGGGTCCTATTTTATTTTGGTGAAGATTCAAATATTCTTGGCCATTGAAATTATTACTTAAGAAGAAAGGACTAATTATTTTATCACAAAATAAGCCGGCCCGTACGTTTACTTTCTTCTTGTATTGGATATGAGACACATTTATTTTACATGGATTTACTGTATCTCAATACCTTTGATTTTGTTTGTTAGTTTTACTCTTTAAAACAAAACTAGACTCGTCGATAAAACAGATGTATCTCAAAAAATTCGTATTTTGGTTGGCTTTGTCTATCATAATTACGCAGAAAAATTGTTTATTAAAATAGTTTTGCTCAAAAAGTTCTTGCACATCATGAAGTTTGTAAGCTTTGAAGCTTTTTTTTCTTAGAACACTGTGTACTTTAAAAATACACATAAACATTTAAATCTCATGCCACGCATCTAATGGTTGTGCTAGGGTTATCGACAAATGCCAACAAAATGGACAGGTCAATCTCCATTAATGTTGTTCGATTTCTTCGTCGGTGTTCCGGTTTTAGGCACAACGTTGTTTCAAATTGTTTAATAATTTGATGCATCCTGTGATGCGGTACATCAGTCTGACCATTGGACATATTAAATAAAAATTGTTTAATATCGTGACTACTGTGACCACTATAATACAATTTGCACAGTTTCTTCACGAGTAAGCATTTTACAACGAGAAGGAAAATAAATAATAACTAACTGATAAGAATTAAAAACTACCAAAAATATAAACAATAAAATAAATTAAATAATGGGAAAACACGAACAATTTTAAATGAAATTATAACTATTATAATGAATTAAAAATTATTAAAAAATGAATCTAAACTTAAAACAACAAATGAACTTACAAAAATATCGACAAACGAAACAAGAAATTACTCACAAGTGCACTAAACTAACAAATCTAATCGTTTCAAAAATACTTATTCGCTCCAAAGATTACAAATTGTCAAGAATGAAAATGACATTATTTGGAAGGCTACCTAGTAGATTTTGCTCTTTAAAATTGATACTAAATTGTCTGAACTTTTCTTTAAATAAATAAATTTTTGAAACAAATAATTTTGGTTTATTTTAAAATTATTGTTTTTTAGATAAAAATTGTAAACAAAGTATTCAAAACAAAAAACTTCGTCACAGAGTGGGAACATTCATTTAAGAAAACTCACAAATTTACCAGAATTTTTCATTTTTAAGTTTTTGATTTGATGCCAAAATGTTACTCTGGTTTTTTGTACATCTCAAAACATTCTATTAGTTTTGTATCTAATTTTTTATTTTGGGTTTTATGCAAAAATGTTACTGAAATAAGCCTGTCCAATTGGTCCTGTGCCATTGGGATTTTTATATAACAATTCGATATAATAGTATATTACGTAATAACAGTTGTGTAAGTAGCATATTACCATTGTATAAGTAAATTATAGAATGATATTACGTACGAGCGGAAAAATTACGCACAATGCCGCGAAGCGGCGATTGCGTAATTCCACGAGTACGTAATATACCTACTTACAACTCATGTTAAGTCCTATACTTTATCTACGCCTCAACGAAAACAACAGATTTTTGTTAATATCAATTTTAAACAAAGACATTCAAATAGTAATTGGCGGTTTTAATTTCATATTACCTATTGAGAAGTCTAGAAGTGTTATAGTATATATGTTGACTAAGTCGATTTATTTGTACTCTATTATTTATTAATACCAACCACTAAAATATGTTTAAAATGGCACCATGATTATTAAATAGCTATCATTGTCCATTATAATTAATTGAAAATTAAATTCGAATTCGAACATTTATAGGCAAACAAACATTACACACATTTATGCATTATAATAATCAATATTTATAATATTAGATCATTAATTTGTATTATTATTTAATTATCAACTGACTGACGTTTGTGTCAAACTTTCTTAGCACACTAAAATTATATACTGTAATGTGTGTTGCCTGAATTGACTAAATTAGCATTATTATTATTCATCTTTTCAGTAAAAATGTAGATAAATGAATGTATTTGATGATTGTAATGTCTTAATAAATATCCAAAGATAATAATCATTCGGAAATTAACGGTTTAAAACTTTTATATCGACATGTTGTATAAAAAACCATTACTATTACAATAAGTGTATGATATTCGTTGCTTACTGGTGCTTTTGACAGTACAATTATGGCATTTACAGTGCAAGGCGGAGACAAAAGTTTTAAACCGTGAATTTCCGAGTGATTTTTTATTTTATTAATTTATACACATTTTTAAAAAGAATAATAACACTAATGCTTATTTCATAGACTAGGAAAGAGAGGGGACTCGTAACGCTGTCAACTATTGTGATACCAATGCCCACCAAATCATAAACTTCATTGTCGTTATATGATAGTTCTAAAGGACTAAAATTTTTATTTTATAAATTAATCTGTACACATGGGAAATTTAAAAATAAAACTATATTGATTTATTTAACTTATATCAAAATTGTAATTATGATCTTTTGGGGTTAAGAATTCAGAGAAACTGAACAATAAATTCGTTAATTTTGAATGAAAAAGTTTCGTAATGTCTTTTCTACTAACATAATTGAATTTATTATGAAATACGTTTTAACTCACTAGTTGGGTTTTATGATTAAAAGCTTATTTTTTAAGATATAAAGATAAAAGTAGCTACCAAAAAATAAGTTAGGATTAACTTAACTATGAAACGAAATTTCAGGTTCTTTCTTTCTGCTACAACTCTTACACTGGTAAGCACAACAATTAACCATCTTAACAAAATCAAATGTCCACTTCAATCGCTCACTAATCGCAAAAAACTCTCTAGTGTTCACTATAGCGTTGACCACCAAAAAATGGCGTCGGTTTTAAAATAGGTATTTAAACTGACAACACAGCTTGCATAGAGAGTTACGCGTCCCCTCGCTTTCCTAGTCTAAGGCTTATTTAGTTAATTTAGGCAACACACATTACATTATATAATTTGAGTCTGCTAATAAAATTTGGCACAAACATCAGTTTTGATAATTAAATAATAATATAAGTGTTGTAATGTTATAAATAATCATTATTATAATGCATAAATGTGTGTAATAATTGTTGCCTATGTAAATGTTTTAATAATTTGAGTTTAGTTTTCTATGTTTTCAATAAATTATAATGGACAATTATTGCTATTTAATCATAAAGGTGCCATTTTAAACCTATTTTATTGGTTTATATTAATAAATAATATAGGTTGTAAGTTGTAAGGATACCGGATGTATCCTTACAACTTGCGGCTGAGGCTTAGTAGGACGAGCAGTATTTAATGAACTGATTTGCATGTCGTTGTTCTGTGTTTGCAGCCGCTAGCTCTGAAACTCTCTGTCTATCCAGTTCTTGGTGGCTGTTTTAAAGAGACCTGTTGAGATTCCACAGAATGGTTATGTGTCTATCATTTGTGAGGCCGAGCCTGTTTTGGCTAAGTCATCAGCCCCCTCGGTTCCTAGGCATTCCTAGGCATTCATGGTCTGGTACCCAGGCTATGGTAAGTTTGTTAGACAAGCCCACTTCCTCTAGGGCGTGTTTGCCTACATCTGGTTATCAATTCAACTGTGCGTCTCGGTAATTTCCAAAGAATTATCAGTAGTAATACCCCTAGGATCTTGATAATACCGAGATAATTTTGTCATAGAGAATGCTGAAAGCGTGTTGCTTGATAATAGCACAAGTCCGCAGGCCGAGGTCTATTATCCTTGAGCAACACGCTTGAAGGATTCTCTATGACAAAATTTTGAGTAATAATTAAGGCCCGAGGAGTATTCGATAAGATAATTTTTTACTTTGTAGATATCAAAAAATTGATTGTCAATCTGACGTTTAATAATTTTCAATACAAAATTTATTAGTTTTAATCAAACAATTATTATTCATTTTTACTTAAAACTACAGTTGTGAAAAGTACAATTGGTAAATGTTAAATTGGGAGAAGAGTTTGCTGAAGTTGACGGATTGTTAATTTCCACTGTTGAAGAAATTCCTGGCATGGTGTTGATTATTTCACTATGGCGTTCTCGGTTAATATTCTAGTACGGTTTAATTGAATTAGAGCTGCTGTTCAGGAATTCCTTTATTTGCCAAATGGCTAGGCTGCAGTTGATCTGTTCGAATGATTGGATATGTTTTTACACTTAGTGTCAAAACCAATAGCTTGAGCGGATGATTTGGTCCACATCATAATTGTGTTCTTGCCTACCAGTATATTGTCAAACCATGTGTCACTTTCGAATTTCCAGAAACGATTTGGTTTCAAGAATAGGCGTCTGGATGTAATATTTTCCCCCCTTTTGGACAATAATTTATGGAATACCCGAACAGGGCATGAATTTCGTTTGCAATATTTGGAACAAGCCACTTACTATTTGTACAACTTTTCGATCCTCCTTGGCATGTTTTACTGAATATTGGATTGTATTCAATTCTGTTGGTTGGCGTTCCATCATTATTTTTCTCAATCATGAAATAATCTATAAGGCAATCAGCTGGTTCACCACCTCGCCAAGCTAATTCAACAGCTACAAGATGGTAAACATTTTTTTGTAAACTTTCTGGTGTACATTCATCCCATAATTCAATGATTCTAGCCACATCACTTGAACTCAAATTTGATGAACTGCAAGTCATTGAAGTATTTTTCCTGAGGTAGCTTTCTCGTAGTATTCCAAATTGATTTTACTGTTCCTTCTTTATATTCAGTTCCGTCAGCTTTTCTCATATTTACCGCATAATCTTTCAATATATTAGCCAAATTATGCAAACTCGTTTCAGCATCCAGTTCGTATTCTCTGGTCGCACGAAACTCGAGAAATATTTTCCATTTTCCATACATATGTTTTTGATTTGATTGTATTTTTTGGTATATTATTAGATATAATATCATTAATTGAATCGTTAGATGCCATACCAAATCTTCGCGACATTTTAAAACCAGTTGTCAGTTTGACGTTTAATTTTTAATAAAAAAAAACACCAAACTGAGAACACCACATATAGGGTATTCTCGCTATAATCTAGAGGTGATTGGATGAAATTTGACACATGACTTATGAATTTGATTTGTTACTATATTTAGTAAAAAATTATCATTAAAAGCTAAATATTCACAAACCGATAAAATGTTGATATATGCTTTATTAAATAAAATTTGCCTGAAACTAAGCGTAAAACCCATAAATTTATAACTTGTGCATTCAAAGTAACAAATTCATGTGTTTACATTTCAGAAAGTTTGTAAATTTTGAGACACGTCTAATTCGTCATATTACACTCAACATTTTGCCTGCTTAACACGTTGAGTGCCAAGGGGGGATTGAATTAACGCCTCTAAGAAACAAACTCCCCTTTTTGGGTTATCTACGAAAATTTTAATGTCAAATACATGTAAATGATTTTGTAAACTGACCAAAAACATTTCTGAGTAGCTGTCCAGTTAACTGGACGTGTAAATATTGTCCTAAAAATTACAAAAACTTGTTATTTATTCATTTGCTTTATTCAAAATAAGAAAGGAATTATCTTTGGCCTAAATACTATAATATATCAAGCGCTAAAAGATCCTGTATACCAATTTTTGAAACAGGGGTAAACACATAGACCTGGTTTATCTGGGCAAACTGGACAGAAATATCTTGTTTTCTTTTGAACTTTTGTGATTGTACACTGACGGCATCTCTTGATTGTGCATTTTTCTTTTTCTGTAGGAGAATTTGGCTCTAAAAAGTGGAATCTGCCCTTAGTTTCAACATAATTCTCTACTTGCAAATTGCCTGGCTGATTGATAAGTTTCATAATCACTTCTTCCCGAAAGTTTATGAGCCTAATATTTTTGTTTTGATGAAAATTATATAAAAAACAGAAATTTCACATACACAAATCTATTAAATGAAAAAATATTTTGCGATACCATCTAACAGTCTTACGAGGGGTAGAGTAGTAAGCCATCATTTGATCTGATCGGTCGATTACCGACATGTGGTTATTATAATCAATAACGCATGCAGGATTTATTTTATTATTAGCTCTCTTTCCCCGAATTTCGACCATCGAATGTTTGTGAGCCGTACTTATCATCCTAACATACCTCTTATCCCTCCAGTTAGTGAGTAATACTGGTCACTTTCTTTTCCAAACTGCCTCGCCCTTCTTCAGCTTCGCTTTCATAGTTTTCTTATGGTTTCCTTTTCTATTTTCACATATGGTTCCTACCAAAGCTGTTTTTTTATGCAAAAATTCAGCCAAAGAAACACTGGTGTCAAAGTTATCAAGGTATACTGTATGGCCCTTTTCTAAATAATCTTTCGTCAATTCTCTTACCACACTTTCAGCATGTGATGATTCTTCTGAAACTAATGTTTCCTTTCCTGTGTAAATAATAATGTTAAGAACAAAGCCATCGTCACTTGTTAGTTCATACAGTTTTATGCCATATTTATGACTCTTGTTTGATATATATTGTCGGAATGATAATCTCCCTTTCCAACCAATCATGGCTTCATCAATCGATGGGTTCTGTCCAGGACTAAAGATTTGTTTAATGTTTCCCAGTATTTTTTCTAAAATAGGTCGAATTTTGAACAACTTGTCATTCTCTGCGATTGTAGTATGATCGACAAATCTAAGGTTCTTTAGAATTATCTGAAAACGATTTCTCGACATAGTTTTTCCAAGTACGGGATGAAAGTACATAGGGTGGCGACTCCACTGTTTGGCTAAAAGAGGAAATTTAACGGTACCAGAAACGCAACACAAACCGATAAATTTTCGCATTTCGTTGGTCGAAATATCTTGCCACTTTTTTTCTCTACTAGTCCTTGTTTTTTTGGAGGCCAATACTGTATTTCCCCTTCTATTGGTTTCTTTTGTAATTTGTTCGATAATATCCTTATCAAGTAGAAGCATAAAAACTGTTGGCTCTTCTTCTATATTCGTCCATTCTTCACCATCAGGATCTTCTGCTAGTTCAGCTTGGTTGGCATCATTAGGTGGATCGTAATTTAGAAGATCGTCAATTGGGCTATTATGTTCTACATCCTCTGTAGAGACAGAACTAGAACTACTTGTTTCCTTATCAGGATTAAACGTCCGATCTTTGGTATCATCGTCGCTCGAGAAATCAAAATCATTTTCGTCTGAGTCATTCGCATACGTTTCTAATTCACTTTGGGTTAGCGGTCTGATCATCTCAAAATTTCTCTTTCGTTTCCGCAGACCACTGCAACTAAAGAGAAATATTAAATTATTTTGGAAAATAAAATGAATCTGGCAGCTTCGCATTTCAAAGTATCGTAACTCGGCCATAAAATGAATTATAGACTTTATTTAGCGACTACACGACAAGTACCCAAACCGTGATTCAATTTGCAGAAAAAAAAAGGAATAACTAAAAATAATAGATAAGTCTTACCCTGGAGTCTCATCATTATCACTCATAGACATCTTGAAAAATCAACAATAAACTTCCACAGCTTCAAAACAAACACAAAAATCAAATTTATACACGTGTTTTCATGTCATACACGCCACTAATGCGTAAGACAAGAAGCGCGACCGGAACGAAATTAGTTGTCGATTGAGCTACATGTTGCAATATTGTCTTTAATATTACTCTCAACATCGCCAAATCTATGTTGGATTCTTTGACTATAACCCGCACTAGACGTATTCAATTCATTCCCGTAGCCCTACAACAAATCAAAGTGTATAAACCCGCTGTTTAAGCTCGTCCAGTTAACTGGACGCGGACTATATGTAAAGAACTCGCATGTCCAGTATACTGGACGATGGCATTCAACGTGTTAAGTTGGAATTCATTTTGGATTACATCTATTTAGCATGAAAAATAAGGTATTTACAAATGTTAACTCATTTGAAAACTATTTAACTTACATATATTTTTTTTTAAATAATGACAAACTTCATTTTTAACCCAAGTAGATATAATGTCATATCTCAATGTACCTTTCAATACCGATCAACTTTTCTTCTTAACAATCCTTTTCAATAATTTGTTCATTCACGAGTAAAAACTCATTAGAGTAGGATCGTTATTAAGTCGTCAATATCATAACAAATTAAAAACGTGTTTTTGTCATCATTAAAATGTGATAATAAAATTTGTAAAGTGCTGTTTCTCTATAAAATTGGTAAATATTCCTTAAATTTACTTATTTGTGTTGGAAATATATAGGCCAGTCACTGAGTTACAGACTGTTTATCTGAGCTGAGATTTACTTATATATTTTTATCTCTTTTTCTAGCTATTGATTGTGATTTTGGTATCCAGGATCACATCAATATGTCAAACCTCCCCTCACAACCACTGCTCTCAAATACCACCACTTCTTCAACCCCCACTAAACAATCTATCTCAATAAACACAAATACCCCTTCAACACCCTTAACTTATGCCGCGGCTACTTCCGCAAGACTACCTCCTCCCCCGGTACCATCTCGAGACCAAGCCATCATTATGCCTTCTATCCCCAATACTGTACTATTCGATTATATCAAAGCAATAGGTAACATTGTCTCTCCCAAAAACGTACATTTCGCTTCCAGAATCTCTCATGGCCGCATAAAATCGAATGAAAACATCTTAGTTAATTCCAATGTCATTCCTATTCGTCGGCTTATTTCCCCCACCAAAAGAATCCTTATTTCCAATGTCAGTCCTTCCATTCCACATTCCGTTATTGAAAAAGCCCTGTATGACCAAGGATTAACACTAACCTCCCCTATTTCATACGTCAAATATGGCTCGCCTGATGACGAATACGCACATTTCCTGAGCTTCCGCCGTGTAACTTACGTTCTGCCCACCAGTAACGATTTTTCACTGCAAACTTCAATTCTTATTACGCATGAAAATACTTCACACAAAATATTCATTTCCACTGATAAACTTGAATGCTTTCTTTGCAAGCAGGCTGGACATACCGCTGAATCATGTCCCAACACTTCCCACGACCTTCCCCCACTATTAAATACTTCCGCCAATCTTGAGCCCTCCACTTCAGCTGACTCAGCTACTACTGATACCTTTTCAGACAATCCCGAATTACCCTCTCAAGTGCCACTCGCTCCCTCCTCCCCTGTACCTGGCGAAAAACGACCACGATCTAATAATAGCACTCTTGACTCCCCGGAGCCTATATCACCTTCCAATACTCCTCTCGATAATCTCAATCCAATACCTCCCCCAGAATTCTCAAATTCTAATTCAAAAAAATCTGCCAAAAAAAGAACTAAAAAATCCAAACTGGCTGAAGATGATTGTCACATTATAAGCCCCGAATCACGTTCTATCATACATAAACTTTTTGAAGAGTCTCCTAAATCCTTCTCCCTTAATAGCATCCAACTTATTGCGTTCCTCGAAAATACTTTCCGCGTCAACGACCCTCTACCTGAAGCCAATAAATTTATCTCCGACACTGCTTCCCTACTGAAAGATCTATCCTTAATTTATTCTAATATCAACGAAAGATCTTTGAAAAATCGCATTACACGTCTGACCAATAAAATTAAATTTAAACTTCGCCCCGACCAAAACAATCTTACTGACGATCCTCTTTCTGATGACGGTACCACCACTGACTCCTCTACACTATCTCAGTAATTAACCTCTTTCCCCCTTTAATTAGTACCATTCTCTCTAATTCAATGGAACTGCGATGGATTTTATCCTCGCTTAGAAATAATTCAGAAAATCGTATTTCTCTGCCTCCAGGAAACCATTTTCAAAATTGACCAACAATGCAAGCTAAAAAACTTTGAAGGTTATCATTACATACGTACCAACTGTATGAGAGCCAGTGGTGGTACTTCAATATTTGTATCTAGCGATGTATACTCATCTCATCTCCCACTAACCTCAAATCTAGAGGCAATTGCTGTTACTGCTTGGTGCTCCAATAAGCTTACCATTTGCAGTATCTACATTCCACCTGATCACACCCTCAATGAAGAAGACTCAACCGACCTAATATTTCAGCTCCCCCACCCATACATCCTTGTTGGTGACTTTAATGCACATCACACCATGTGGGGTTCAACTCGTGGTTGCACTAGGGGCAAAGTTATTGAAAACGTCATAAACTCCTCCGGAAGCTGCTTGTTGAATACTGGACTCAACACTCACTTCAACATTTCCTCCGGCTCCTTTTCTGCCCTTGACCTCAGCTTATGTGACCCTAAAACTGCACTTTCCCTTCCCTGGCAAGTTTCAGATGACCTTCATGATAGCAACCATTTTCCTATCATTATATCCAATCATTATAATAAAGAAACTATAACTAGAAGCTTCTGGCACTTAAAAAACGCAAATTGGTCTGAGTTTACCCCTCTCTCCCAAACTTATTTATCATATTTAGCTATTTCTGCAAACATAAATGACACTCTAAAAATGTTTACTGACAACATACTTGCCACTGCAGAGACTCACATCGGTAAATCAGTCACTTCCTCTGCACAAAAAACTGTGCCTTGGTGGAATTCAGCTTGCGAAAATGCCATCCGAGAATCCAAACATGCTCTTAACAGGTTTAGACGAAATAAAACACAAGAAAACCTTCTCCTACACAAACAGCTCAAAGCTAAAGCTAAATTCGTAGTCAAACAAAGCAAAAATCCTCATGGCAAAGTTATACCACCTCGCTGACTCATAATACAAATCCCAGTCAAGTCTGGAAAAAAATTTCACAAATTCAAGGCAAGAAAACCAATACTAAAATTCCCTCCTTAATATTGAATGGCACTGTTATCTCCGACAACCAAACAATTGCCGAGTCACTCGCACAAAATTTTGATGACAAATTCATTAATCGTAACCCCAATTCTGTTTATCACAATTCTCATATTCAGCCTTCCTCCACTTTTCAGTCAAACCCTCATGACGTTGCTTCCGTCAAAGCCCCTTTCAGCCTAAATAAACTTAAATCTGCCTTGTTTACTTGTAGAAATTCTACCGCTGGCCCTGATAATGTTCCTTACAAATTTCTCAAAAAGCTATCCAATCCATCTCTCTCTAAGCTTCTCAAAATCTATAACCTAATCTGGAATACTAATCAGTTCCCTGACGCATGGCGCAAATCCATAATTCTTCCAATAAAAAAAGCAAAGCAATCCACCTTATCGCCCAATTCCTTCCGACCGATTTCACTCACTTGCACTACCTGCAAACTCCTGGAGAAAATGATCAATAGAAGACTACTTTGGTTTCTTGAAAAGTACAAAATCATTCCTAATGCCCAATCCGTCTTCCGGCGTCATCGATCCACTCGCGACAACCTTGTTCTTCTCCAAACACATATCTCTTCAGCAATAAACAATCACCAGGACGTCGTTGCAACCATCTTTGATATTGAAGGTGCCTTTGACTCGATATCTAGAACGGCAATACTAAATAAACTTTCCCAATATAATCTTCATGGCAACATTCTATCGTTCATTCATAATTTCCTAACTTGTAGAATCTTCCGGGTTTCCGCTAATGGCAAACTCTCCTTGCCTCACCCACAAAATGCTGGTGTCCCTCAAGGATCAGTATTAAGTTCTACTCTATTCATCCTCACAATAAACGAGCTCTGTTGCAAGTTTCTTGCTCCCATAAAATATGTCCAATATGCTGATGAACTAATTGTTTATTGTCATGGTAAATCGATCTCATCCACTTGCAAACTCCTTAAAACCGCAGTAAACCTTCTACAGGATAGATCTTCTTACCTGGGATTATCCTTATCTCCAAGTAAATCCAAACTAATCAAGTTTTCAAGAAGAAAATCTTCTCCTCTACCTCACATTTTATTTAATAATTCACCCTTACCCAATGTAAATCAATGTAAAATTCTCGGAATAACCTTCGACTCTCGACTTAACTGGAAACACCATATCCATGAACTCAAAGACATGTGTCTAAAGATATTAAACATAATAAAAACGCTCAGTCACTTTCACTGGGGTTCCGACGAAATCGTATTATTAAGAGTTTACAGAGCTCTCATCAGTTCGAAGCTTGACTATGGTTGCTTTATTTACATGTCAGCCCCCAAATGTGTCACAGATTTGCTGAACTCTGTTCACAATGCCGCTCTCCGTCTCTGCCTTTGTGCCTTCCGCTCTAGCCCTGCTGATAGTCTCCATATTGAAGCTAATGAATCACCCCTCCCCTTAAGACGACAATCCCTACTTCTTTCTTATGCTGCCTCATTATCCTCCAATCCATTCAATCCTCTTCACTCACTTTTCACTTCAACGACTTATATCCCCTCAAACAATTATCAAATCTCTTCCCCAATTGCTCACTCCTTTAGTCAAAGATACTGACCTCTTTCTGACATCCCCGCTCCCACTACCTTCTTCTCCTCCTTGGACCAAAATTATTCCTATAATCGATACCTCACTCACCATTTTTAATAAACATGAGTCACCCACTGCACTTGTGAAGAAAGCATTCCTTGAATTATTACAAAAAAAAATATTACGATTTAACACTTTACACTGATGCTTCCAAAACTGACTCCGGAGTTGCTTGTGCAGTTACCTCGAAACATGAACTCATAGGCTCCTTTACTTTACCTTCAGTGTGTAGCGTCCATACAGGTGAGCTTCATAGCATTCTTCAGGTTTTTAAATATATCTCCCTCCCCCACAAAAATATTGCTATATGCACTGATTTCCTTTCCTCCATTTTATCAATTAAAGCAATCTTCACTGACCACCCAATTGTCTAGAGCATACATGATATATATCAAACTCTCGTTGCTCATGATATAACAATCTCTCTCATCTGGCTACCATCACACATTGGAATTGCTGGTAACGAAACTGCCGATCGCCACGCGAAAGAAGCTGCCTCTAGCAACAATCCAAAACACATAGTCCAACTCGCCAGCGACCTCAAGTTCCATTTCAAAAACGTCACGCAAGAATCTTGGCGACATCTGTGGCGCAACAGTACGACAGCACTTCACGATATGCATTCATCTACTTCTCCTCTCTCCCTTAGCTTTTTAACAAGGAGAGAGGCCGCTATAATCAGAAGAATTCGAATCATCCACATCAAACTCACAGACGGTCATCTGATGTCTTCAAGAAATCGTCCTGTTTGCCATAGCTGTAATACTTTACTTACCGTTAAGCACATACTTACTGACTGCAAACAATTTTCCGCTACATATAAACGATTCGACCTAAGGCCTAACCTCAAGGAAATGCTCCACAGTCCCACCGAGATCAAGAAAGTCTTACAGTTTCTGAAAGCTACGCATTTCTACCATAAAATCTAATTTAAAAATTAGTAATAGTTGTTATTTAATATCATGTAAATATTTGTAATTATTTTTCTGTGCCAATGACCTGCGCTGTCGAGGCACGTTAAGCTAAAATAAAAAAAATAATTTGTTACATATTTCTTAGTATAAGCCACCCTAGTATATTCATAAAACTATTGATGACAGACATTTTCCACTAGATCAGTACCTCACTTAGGATATGAAACCGTTATTTCACGTGAAACCCCAAATAAGATTTACTTCTCTCTTTTGAACCTATTTGGTGGTGGATCTCAAGATTGCGATAGATATATTGCAAATGGAAGACATATTTCAACGTCAAATATCACAAGTCAAAACCTTCTCCACAATACAAGTTAATGCTGTATTATATTCTCAAGTTTCATTTTCTGTTCATCGTAAAACTCAAATAGGAGAGTTTTCTATAGGAAATAAAATATTTAATTAATAATATGGTTGAAATTATATATGGGGTTTCTGGAAATTAATATTGATAGAATAATAGAAACTTTGATTATGAAAAAGATGTGTTTGATGCTTATTTGATAATATAATTGAATAAAAGTGAGTAAAATATTGAAGTAAAAATATATATACCTAATGGACAAATTAAGTAAAACAAACGATTGGAAATAAAAAAAGGCTGTTGGGAGAAATACTTAATCACAAAATATGAGAATGAGAAAGGTTCTTGATGAAGCAATAAAAGAAACAAAAATAAACGGTTTTAAGGATTAAAACTAACTTTTCCGCATCTGTGAGATGCCCTGAACAAATAATAAAATTGTCACTTGTATACATTCCAGAGGATGTATCGTGCTAACACATCGAAATTTCTCCAAAAATAACCAAAAATGTAGTTTATAGAACCCGCTATACTCGCTCGAGTCACCTGAAAATTAATAGGATACATCTGTGATACACCTTGAAAAATATCCAATTATAAAATTGGTCACTTGTGTACACTTCGGAGGCTGTATCGTGCTAACAACTCGAAGTTTCTCCAAAAAGGACCAAAAATGTGACACTTCAGGTACCATAGCACCCGTTGCACTAGCTCAGGTGAACGAAATTTCAATAAGGTTCATCTATAAGACGCGCTGAATAATATTCAATCAAAAGATTAGTCACTTGTATACACTCTGGAGGCTGTGTCCTTCTAACAAATTGAAAATTCTACAAAAATGACAAAAGTTTGGTACTTAAAGTTCCATAGCACCCGTTGTACTGGCTTTAGTGAGCTGAATATCCATACAGTACATCTTTGAGACGCCTTGAATAATATCCAATCATAAAATTGGTCACCTGTATATACTCCGGAAGCTGTATCGTTCTAACAAACTGAAATTTCTCCAAAAATGACAAAAATAACGTACCTATTGTACTGACTCTGGTGAGCTGAAAATCAATAGGGTTCATCTGTGAGATGTCCTAAATAATATTCAATTATAAAATTGGTGATTTGTTGCACTTCGAAGACTGTGTTGTACTAACAAGTGACGAAAGGTGGCCGACGACAACGACGACACACACACAGTATTTTTTTCTAAAAACCGGTTTTTCCTGTTCTTGATAAAAACCGTAAAAATATTTCAAAAAATTTTTTTCAAAGTTCTACCTTTTTTTGGGTAAACCAATACTTTTCTTTCATATTAGATAGGTTGGACGAAAAAGTAATATATAAGGATCTAAGATGCAAGCAATAGTAATAGTAATAGCTGGAATAATATTTGGTCGTAGTAGCGGATTCATGCAAAAAACGGACGATATAACCTGGAATTGTTGAATAAAGAACTAATCGATCTTAAGAGCATCTAAAGTACATAAAATGATATTACCATACATACACCAAAGCCAGTACGTAGTTTCAAATAATTAAACTGATTAATTGAAAAGCAAGGAAAATAAGTTGAGACAATGAGGAACACAAATAAGTGAAAATCAGTCCTGTCATATACGTCGGATGCCGAAAAATATACTTTTTGTATGACAGGAGAATTCCCTGGGAGAAGATAAGAAGAAAAAAAATTGATTGTATTAAAAAGAAGCAGGTTAATCATACTAAATAGGAAAATGGGAAGCGATGTAAAACCAACAGCAACTAAGCTCCAACTACCTGCTTTATACATAAGGGTATAAAAGCTATAGGATTAAGTAATTAAGTGAGATTATTTCGAAGCAAAACTCTAGGAATACGGGTATTTCAAATATTGAGACTATAAATGTACCCTCTTTACTTAGTTGATGAGCTTAAATAACCTTGAGTAGTTGAAGTTTATTTATTGTCTTAACTTTATTATAAATAAACTTCCAATCTACGGTCAATTGCTCACGAAATGACTAGAGCAGTTTTTAAACATTTTTGTTTACGTTTACGTGAAGCGCACATGCTTTTAGAACTTTTAGAAGACTACAGTTACTTCGTGATATATGTCTGCATGAAAGATTCGAACAAAAACTTTTCACATGAAATGAACACAGAGTAGTTCCCGCATCTTGAATTACGTCCTCTGAACAACTTTCTTGACTCTTTCATATTCTTTGAATAAATTGTGCCGTTCTTGGGTTCGAATAATATTACTTATTTGTTATCACTGAATGTCGTACAATGTCAAGAGCTGAACAAACGTGAAGTTCCGTTTGTAGATAAATACTGAAAATTAAACACACATTTTCTAAAGCGTATCACCATCAGAGTATTGGAGGATATGAGAGAAATCATAGAGTGACGAATACCTTTGATCGTACATGAACGACTCTTTCACAGACTGGTACAAGTGAATCAAATATTTAGCATATTGTTATAACACCAACTGTTTATCTCAACTATACACCATTCGAACTTGTTTTTCTACGAAAATTAGAACTTTCGGACTACTTGACGAATACAGTTGACCCATGGTAACACAGATGCATATTATCAAGAACTTACACATAGATTGCAAATTTCTCACCAAAGGGCTAGAGACTTTATCGTACGTGTCAAAAAGAATCGCAAAATTGGGTACGACGTATCATTTCAGACTCTCCATTTAAAACCAGATGATCTTGTAATGATCTCAAACGAGAATAGAACAAAATTCGACCTTTGGTGCAAAGGTCCTTTTGTCGTTATTAGTAATGATAGTGTCAATATTACAAACAGTGAAAACGGGAAGGATATAACGGTTCCTAAAAATTGCCATCAAAAATATTCGCGAATGGATTGACTTTGTCAATAAAATCGTGTAATTACTTAATTTTACGTATTGTTTGTATTTATGAATATCTTACCTTTTTAACACAATTTTTAAGGGCCATGGAACAAGTGCCCTCCAAGCCAAGCGGCCGCCTGTGTGCAAAATATAATTTTACACCCCTTCCCCTTTTTTAGTAAAAAGTTAAACATGCGTGCTTATACCTATATTTGATTCTTATACTGATACTTCAGATAAGAGGTACACACTGACTTTGAAATGAAATATGTGTTACATGTTAATTTATATACCGTATAATGTATAATCTATAATTTCAAATCACCATTATTATTTCATGTTTACAAATAAGGGAAATGAGTATTTCCGAAAGCTCAAATAAAAAAGTTTACTGATTGTAATCAGCATGATACCTGACTATTCATCCCCAAAAAATTTCGAAGATCTTAACATGTCTTAGACATAGGAATTAACGAAGAATGTATTAAACAAAAGCAATAACAATATGATAAAAATGTTACTACATAACAGAAAAAAAGAATAAAATAACTTATTGTCAAAATCTTTAATCAACTCGTCTAACGGAATACAATCCATAACATCACATTTTATGGACATAATTGCCAAATTTCTGAGTCTGTCTTGTGCCATAGTTGATCGTAAAAAAGTTTTTATTAATTTTAATTTTGAAAAAGACCTTTCTCCCGATGTTACAGATACTGGTAGTTTTATAAAAATTCGTATTGCCACTGCAGTATTTGGAAATGTTGAAATTAAATTGTTCTCTAAAATGTGTTGAAGGATTAACTGAGGATCTAACTCATTTTGCTGTGGTAAGTGGCAGAATAAACAAATTATTTCATCAAATAAATAAGTTATTTGCATCAATATCTGATTCGTTACGTGTTTCATCTTTAAAATGAAATGATACATTTTGACCCGAGTTTTTTAATTCCTCTTCATTCAAGCTGAACATTTGATCAATAAATCCCAAACTGCTATTAAATTGGTCTAACCCCTTGAATCATTCATTAAGAGATGATAAGGTCGTATCTAATATAGAGAAGAATACTTTTACTTTGTAATTCATTACTGGATTATGGGATCGTCGGTAGTTTCATAATCAAACTGTTTTTACTTTGACGAACTGTTTGTGAAGATAAAAAAAATCCCAATGGCACAGGAACAATTGGACAGGCTTATTTCAGTAACATGTTTGCATAAAAACCAAAATAAAAAAATTAGATACAAAAGTAATAGAATGTTTTGAGATGTACAAAAAACCAAAGTAACATTCTGGCATCAAATCAAAAACATAAAAATAAAAAAAAAATCTGGTAAATTTGTGAATTTTCTTGAATAAATGTTTTAATGTACGATTTAGAGAAAAAATATTAAATACAAAAGTTGTTGAACGTGTTAAGGTCTATAAAAAAGCTTAGTAACTTTTTTGCGTCAAATGAAAAACAAAGGAAATACGATTTTTTTCAACTTTGACAGGCCGCCATTTTGTTTTTACTGGGCCGATTTGGCTCATTAACGAACTCGTCCAAGATTTTGGCCTAACCGATTTCTGTAGCGAGTTTGGTTTCGATCCGTCAAAAAATACGCCCTCTATCGTGCTTAAAATTTCCGTTATAATTTGTTAATTTTCTTAAATAAATGTTTCAATGAACGATTTAGAGAAAAATGTTAAATACAAAAGTTGTAGAACATGTTAAGGTCTATGAAAAAGCTCAGTAACTTTTTGGCGTCAAATGAAAAACAAAGGAAATACGATTTTTTTTCAACTTTGACAGGCCGCCATTTTGTTTTTACTAGGCCGATTTGGCTCAATATATATATATATATATCAATTTGAACATTTTCTTTAATTTTTTAATCACATTTTTTAATAAAATAATTTACACAGATGTTCATTTAATTGCCCCTAATTATGACTAATAATTAATGACAGTTCTTGAATAAACTTCACCTAACAATAATTAATGACAACCTATGTTGTTGCTACTATAGTTATTTGTTTCATAGCCACCTAAATTTTTGAGTGCAAAATATTGCTTTAATAAAGTAAAAATGAATAGCCCATATTATCATTACTGCACAATATAATGATGACAAGTGTGGTATCGTTGAATTTGTTTTTGAATGATATATCCAAAATTGTATTATTATACCGGTTGTCCCATTTAACAAAACTATGTTGGGGTCACGTGACCCGAAATGATACGAACAACGGAGATCATTTTATAATAAATATAAGCATCAGTTTTGACTGTTGATATCTGCCAAATTTCATACTTGTCATATGAACAGTTTTCGAGAAATCGAACTGTCAAAACGTCGTGGGACACCGTGTATAAGCCAGCACCAGTAGAATCAACTAAAGGGAAAATAAAATGAAATGTTCACGTATTCAAATTTTTTAGTCAACTCGTTTAATAAAACAAACCTCAAAACTGTAATGTATTGCATATACCTACTAGGTAGATAACCCGCTGTAATGTATTGCATATACCTACTAGGTAGATAACCCGCCATACAGGAACATAAGATAGACACAAGAGCAACAGCAACGTGGATGTGACCTTCCGATTCAGAATCTTGTCTTGCTTTGTTATTAAATCATAACTCGTGAAAGTGTAGCCTCTTATTATTGTTTATATCCATCCTTCATAAAATACAGGACATTACATGGTGGCAGCTGGTAAAAGTGAGCAAAGCAGAAAAAATTGAGAATTGAGGTTAGAATTACGGCACGCTCTGAGTCTGAAAAACACTTGCTAGAAAACAAAAGTTGAAAATGGCTGAATCTCTAAGGTGCCCTGAAACGTTTCATTTTGAAGGTAACATATCTCAAAATTGGACATTGTGGAAACAGAAGTTTGAGTTATAATTGTTAGCAAGCGGCAAATGTTCTAAACCTGACAATGTTAAAGTGGCAATTCTTCTTAATCGGTTAGGAGATGAGGGACTTAAAATATATAACACGTTTGAGTATGCAAGTCCAGAAGATGCTACTAAATTGGATGTAGTAATCAATAAATTCGAGCAATACTGCAAACCACTCAAGAACATTGTGTATGAACATTTTAAATTTTTTAAGAGAGACCAACTTCCTGGGGAAAGAATTGATCAATTTATAACGGCATTAAGAAATTTGGCGTCAACTTGTTATTTTAAGGAAAGCGATACCCTAATATTGGACAGGATTGTACTGGGTGTTAGTGATGCAAAAATACAAGAGAGACTATTGCAAAAACCTGATTTGAAATTGAGTGAAGCAATCGACATCTGCAGATCAATGGAAAACTGCAAAGAAACCCAAAAGGAAATTACAAAGGAGTCCAATGTAAGTTCAGTCCATAAAAATGGAAAATATCCGGAGAAATGGAAAGAACCATATGCAAGCCAGTCAAGATCATATGATAAGCAGTTAGCATATAATTCCTGCAAGAGGTGTGGACAGAGTCATAAAGGTAAGTGCATTGCACTAAATAGACTGTGTTCAAATTGCATGCAAAAAGGACATTATCGTAAAATGTGTCCAAATAAGAAAATATATTAAGTTACTCATGACGGAAACGGTAATTGTAATGACAATAATAGTGATGATGATTAATATATTGTATGGACAATCAATTCCAATATTTGTAGCATAGAATGGTTTGAAAAAATTACTATTTTAAATACAGAGGTAGACTTGAAGATTGATTCTGGCAGTGAGGTAAATATATTAAACTTAACTGACTTCAGTAAATTAAATATTAATAAAGAACATCTAACAGATGCTATTTATAATTTAACATCTTATACAGGTCATAAAATAAAGTTATTGGGTCAGGTAATGCTAAAATGTCAATTTAAGGGAACATATAAAAATTTATTGTTTTGCATACTAGATTTTACATTGCCAAAATCAATTTTAGGTCTGCAAGGTGCAAAAGATTTGAAAATAATTCAAAATGTTAACTCAGTTAATGTAATTAATGAAACAAATTTAGAGCTAAGCCACATTCTGAGCAAGTTCGATGGTATTTTCTCAGGTATAGGCCAATTGAAAACAGAATGTCAAATATCTCTAACAAATGATGTAATTCCTAGTACTAGTCCAGCTAGGAAAATACCGATAGCTTTAAAAAATAAAGTTAAAAATAAGATTGATGAAATGGTTGTTAATAAAATACTCACTCCTGTAACAGAACCAAGTGAATGGGTTAATAATATTGTCATCGTGCCAAAAAATAACGGGGATATTAGGATTTGCATGGATCCTAGAAACTTAAATAAGTATATTAAGCGTGAAATATTTCATATACCAACTAGTGATTGCCTATTTTCGGAACTAACAGGTGCGAAATATTTTACATCATTAGATGCGTCGTCAGCTTTTTTACAAATACCTTTAACACATGAAAGTTCCTAGTTATGTACAATTAATACGTGCTTTGGTAGGTATCGTTATTTAAGATTACCCTATAGGTTAACGTCGGCTCCTGAAATTTTTCAGAGGTACATGCAAGATATGTTGGGTGATATATCTGGAGTTATAGTGTATTTTGATGATATACTGATATATGGCAAAGACATTGATGAACATAATAAAAATCTTACAAATGTACTAGAAAAAATTAGGTTAAGTGGCATGACGTTAAATAAACAAAAATCTAAATTTTGCGTCACAAAAATAAAATTTTTGGGTCATGAAATAAGCGCTCAGGGTATATCACCTGATAAGTCCAAAACTAATGCTATTAATTCAATGACAGCCCCAAAAAACCGAAAAGAATTACAACGCTTCTTAGGTATGATTGTATATTTGTCTAAATTCATACCTAATCTTTCCAATGAAACTGGACCTTTAAGGAAGCTTTTAAGTGAGAAAAATGAGTGGATTTGGTCAAACACTGAAAATATATGTTTTAATAGACTTAAAGAACTAGTTTCAAAGGAAATTACCTTGTCATATTTTGATAATAATAAAGAAGTAACTTTGTCGGTAGATGCAAGCCCATATGGCTTAGGCGCCGTAATTACACAGGATAGAAAACCAGTTGAATACTCTTCAGTATCACTGACTACAACCCAACAAAGATACAATCACATAGAAAAGGAATTACTTGCACTAGTTTTCGGGTGCGAACGCTTTAATTATTACCTGTGTTACAGAAAATTTAATCTGGAAACTGATCACAAGCCTCTTTTAGGTTTATTGCAAAAGCCTATTGAGGATATGTCTCCAAGCTTACAAAGGCTTAGCCTGAGACTTTTAAGGTATACATTTAATTTAATATACATTCCAGGAAAACTTTTAAAAATTCCTGATACTCTAAGTAGAGATCCAACAAAAGAAACCCTCAATACAGATTATCTAGAATCTAATCTAAAAGTTCAAACAGTTTTGCAAAAAAATATTATATTGATATAAAAACTTCAAGCCCTCAATATCCTAAGAGTAATGGCATGATAGAAAGGACCATCCAAACGATCAAAGGACTCTTCAAAAAGGCAATCCAATCTAGTGAGGATCCTTTCTTGGCAATACTAAATTATAACACAACTCCTAAACAAGACATTCCAGCCCCGTGTTCCTTGTTAATGGGAAGGAAATTAAGAATATTATTACCTGTCGGAAAACATTCTTTAAAACCTGAATATTCCTTAGAAGGTACATATAATAAATTAGAACATATTCAGAATAAACAAAAGTCTTTTCATGATCAACATGCTAAACAACTAAATAGTTTAGAACCTGGACAACATGTTTTAGTTCAAAATAATATTAGAGATTGGAAACCAGGTGTAATTATAAATAAAAATGATTTTGATGACTATACTGTTAGAGTTCATAATTCAGATTATAGAAGAAACCGACAATTTCTTAAACCTTATCATACAAATAAATGCGAAGTTGAGGTCCCAGAAACCAACACTTCAGATCAACAATTGAATAGTGAACAACCAGTTGAATGTGCTCCTAATGTGGCTTCTCCTCAGAGCACCTTGGTCACAACTCGCAGTGGAAGATTGGTTAAACCTCCCACTCGGTTAGATTTATAAGATTATTATATAAAGATTGATGTTATGTTATGTTTATTGTTTTATATTTTCCTAAAATGTTTTTATGTTAGTTTTAAAATGTATGCCACTTTTATATTGCTGGTGCAATGAATTCCATTTAATCTATTTTAATCTATACTAAAATATAACTTACTATTTCTTTGAAAAGGACGTGTAATGTATTGCATATACCTACTAGGTAGATAACCCGCCATACAGGAACATAAGATAGACACAAGAGCAACAGCAACGTGGATGTGACCTTCCGATTCAGAATCTTGTCTTGCTTTGTTATTAAATCATAACTCGTGAAAGTGTAGCCTCTTATTATTGTTTATATCCATCCTTCATAAAATACAGGACATTACAAAAACTACACTTAATTGTTCCGTATTACTCACATCTGGTGTACAGTCGAGGATTATAGAGTAATATTTATGTTTTCTTACTAGATCTTAAATAATAGTTCTTACTTTCGAGCCTATTTAATTCATTAATTCATTTGGAATTTTATCGCCTAAATAATTTGTCATACCGCTGCCGCTGCTTCGATTTTTATGTGTACGTCGAATATGTTGCTCCATTACAGAATCAATTTTGATTAATGTCTTACTCTAGTGAGTTTCGATATGGGATCTTTCATTTAAAATAAATGCGTTAACGGTTTCTGCTCTGTTTTCACTATGAATTGTGAAGTGCCATATAATGCCATGTACTGCTAATAATTCTTTTAGGTAGGTTTGTTACCTTCACTTTTCTTCAATTCTCGTGAGGCAAATGCTATGGGTAGGTCAATACCATAGTAGTTCTGACTAAGTATCGCCGAACACGCATAATTTGAAGCGTCTATGGTCACGATGAATTGTTTCTTGAAGTCTGGATGTTTAAGAATTGGTGGGGAAATTAATGCTGTCTTAAGAATTTGAAATGAATTTTCACATTCTTTCGACTGTAGTGTACCTAAGCGGGTTCTGAGCCACTACTTCGAAAAAGGTCCGCTAGGCGACGGTGGCGCTGCGGTGGCGCTGCGTTGGCGCTGTCGGCGATGTCGTCCATATTTTATCCAGTCGGCCATTTTTTATCGAGTAGATTTCGCTAGATGGCACATTTTGCAGATTTCTTTTTTAGATGTGTGTCGTCCATTTTTTATCCGGTAAATTTGTGCATGACGTAAGCGAAAAAAATTTTTGCCCCGAGTGAGATTCGAGCCCACGACCTCATCGTTCCCAGCCTACACCGTTACATGTCTGCCATGAGGGTTCCAATATATTTTAGTTTTGAAAGTGATAAGTATTTTGAAATCTCACGAGGCGTGATTTCACGATGCGATGTAATTTTCTTCAATGCGCCGATTTTAATGCATGAATATGTTCCACATTTTAAAAAAAAATGTATTAAAATCAAAAAATTTACGCCGAGTGAATTTCGAACCCACGACCTCATCGTTCCCAGCCTAGACCGCTACATCCATTGCCATGGTGGATTCATACAAATTATGTTTTGAAATGAATTATATTCATACTATTTTGAAATGACGCACTAAAAGCTGTACACCGAGGTGTCTCATATATTATCGGATTTCACGATTGCTTCAATGTAAATTTCTTCAATACTCCCTTGTACTAATATCGTTTTAGTTGTTAGAACATGTCAAATGCAGTTGAATCAGAATCCTTCGTAATCGTTGATTGTATTTATCAACAAAAATACGCACGCGTACGCGATCTTAACGTATGAACTTTTTCATTATCATGTATAATATTAGCATCCATATTTGTTTTAATAATTAAAATTCTATTGAAAATTGTTGAACGTAAATTTAAATCGTTATGTATATCGATTGATGAGTAGGGGGCAGTTTTAATAAAAAATCCATTCAATGCTATTTATTTTATTTAAACATTACAAAGGTAGAAAAAAAAACCATCATTGTCGAAGGAGACGCTGTACATTTGAGCGCAGTGGCAGGAATCCCAGTTGACCATGATGCAACAATTCTTTGGGTCCACGATGAATCCTTGGGATGCTCGCGCGCTACTGGCAACAGCAGAACATTCTAGTTTAAATTCTTGACAATTTCGGTGAGAGGGAAATACTCCATTACACAATCGTGTATTATGATGCAATATACTTTGGTATTTTCAGGGAAACCAATGTTTGCTTCACTGTCAAGTTTTACATCAACTGTAGATGCCTTCATGCTTTCTTCTTGCTTCGAGCAATCGATAACAAACAATGCACGCTTCTTGAATGAGGAATAATCCAACAGAGGACGCTTCTGTGTCGAATTCATATAGCTAGGATAAAATTCAGTATAGTTGAAATATGCCTCATTGTAATCATTCTTGGTAAAATCCAACTGCATTCTTTCATTGGGATAATACTCTCCATTTAGCGATAACCTGATACTTTGAATGTCGGCATTGTCGAATAAAGTTGGATCAGTTGTGTTGTTGTCACGTTTGTTGGTTTGAAAGAAAACAATAACATAACGAGGTCGTTCAACTGAAGTTGTAGTTTTAACAGCCCAAACTTCACGTCTAGCATTTCTGGTGATGGATGGCAGTTCATGTATCTCCCACTTTCTAAATGGAATAACTATAGGCTGATCCTTTTGAATGGTCCTCATCAGTTCCAACTTAATATCATCATTAGGATAGGTATGCTTAATTTTCAATTCGATGTTGGTAATGTTTATGCTAACAGTTGTGTTGGAAGTCACACCGGCAAAATTTTTTTCTGTGATATATACACAATCATTATCGTTTCAAGCTCGAACCAAACGTATTGTTTGCCGTCCACATGTAATCATGGGATAGTCATTGAAAATGTGCTTGAGAGGAATTTGTAGGTTGAATGATTTATCGGCGGCATTAAGGATGGGATCTTTGGGATAATTCCAGCCTGCTATAGCCATATGATTGGAATCTTCTTGATTGTAGCACGTCATGGCACGTACAGCACTCACGATTCCAGGATCTCGAACCGTTTCCATTTCTCTTGCACTTTCACTGTATGTGCACGAATCGAAAAGGAAAGCACCAAAATTATTTGCCAGCTTTACATCACCAGCTCCATGTATATTGAGCGAACCTTTAATGCACAACAATGTTTCGTTCATTGCAAAAAACGAGTCGACTTGATTGATTCTAAATTCCGTAATGTCACTGCAACTGAACGATTTGATGAACGGAGCATATGTTCTGTATTCAGCTTTGCGAATCGATTCATCAAATCTCGGCTTGCGATAGATATCAAACATTGGAAGCATATCGTTCATACGAGAACGTTTTCCATACGTGGTGGTGGTCATCGTTTCTCTTTCAATGAAAACCCTAATGTTTGTAAAAGCAATTTGTTTGCAAATGTAAGATGCTGCTGCTTCTTCGAAGGACGTCGCCTAACTAATGGTATTTGATGTGCAGCGGAACGTCTTTTATTATTAATTATCAATCCCATCGGTTGCTTCTCGCTCTAAGCTCCAACACCAAGGTGCTCTTTTCACCACGAAAGTTGATAGGATGTCCGTCTTGATCCAAAGCCAGCACAGTAATGTTGGTAATTTCACGTTGTGGTATAACAGGTAAATAAAGTAAATTATGTGGAGTTTCGTCAATGGCGTACCCAGGATCTACCTTTATAACCAATTCGTAAATAGTATGAGCTGGTCTGTCTGCATCGAAGGCTCCAGTGGCAATGTTACATTCGAAGCGTATGCTAGATACTTTTATAATTTTAACGGGTAAATCTGAAGAGTACCATTGTTTGGCTTCGAGTATCTGTCTAGAAAAACCCAATATGTCGCCAAGACAGTTGGGAGTATCCTGCTCGCCGAACGGAATTCTATATTTACTGTAAATCATACATTGTAACGTATTATTATTGGGTTTTAACGCAAATACAGTTTCAAATGGATTGCTGGTGCCACCACCTAACTTGTCTAGTATGAACGCTTCAATATCAGCGATTTCGTAACATCCTGTTGGTATATCAAAACTCTGCATCATGTTGTTGTCATCGTAGTAGTGAAATTTGCGATTTTCAATGTTTGGTATACTATGGTATGAGTGAAAGGAACGTAGTGCTAACTCATAGTCTTTCTCAGGATAGAGTACAATAGGCGTAGGAGGTTGGAAGGTAAACGCATGATTTGTGCTATTTACTCTCAACAACTGCGACATGATGACTGATGCATGTCAAGGGATGAAGGTACTTTAAATAATACACACACAGAACTATGTTCAAGATTTATTTAATACACTTTGACATAGAAAACAAGATGCCTGAGAACTTGCAGGACCATCCCAATGTGTCGTTCATTCGGGACGGTTGTAGTGAACGAAGCACGGCAGACGAATTTGTAGCTCAAAATTTGTTTTGTAATCATGAGGTAGTTTATGCCATATATCTAACAATTCAGACGGGCTGACAAACCCAATCAGATATTGAATGGGGACTTTTTTCAGCGCATCAACAGTAAAACTTCGTGGCTTTTGCATTAATAATGTTTTAATGTCATCCCACTCCTCTCCCATTGTTCCAAGGATGTTGAAGTAGAAATTTCAAACACAAATGTCCACAATTGATTTGATTGTAGTTTTGATACTGATTATTGTTATAAAAAATATTTTTTCCTAGATACTTTACAAGTTCTTTGGGTGGCTTCAAATTACCAAATGAATCGAAATACTCGATGACATTGTTTTTCTTTATATATGCTACCCAATGTGTTCCACTGTTTTTGGACGAGTCCAAGTTAACCACTGCACACTCTTGTTGTCGTCGAGGACCGGATTTAGGTAGAGTGTCACACATGAAAACGCCTCGAAAATGTTTAATTTTATATAATTTTAAATGAGTGAAGTCAGCTGAGTGTACCAGTGTGTGAGTCTTCCTTTTGTTGACCACAACTTGTGCAATAAATTAAGTCTTTGTATCAGAAAATATTTTCCTGATACCCGAATTTCTTATAATGTCAAAAACAGTTTGAGTGCCTGTCTGGTCAATGCCAAGGACAAATTACACAAATTGCAGAGGAGTGGGGTCTACAGACTTTCTTGTTCTGATTGTGATGCAACCTACATCGGTAGGACTTGTAGATCCCTAAAAACAAGAGTCATTGAACATAAAAAAACTCCGGAGAAATCCGTATTTGGACATCACTTAAAATTCAATAACCACAACATCGACTATGAGAGCGGAGTAACACTCTTACATAACATTACAACAAAACAATTTTTGAAACTTGATTTGTATGAGGATTTGGAAATCATGATAGAGGTCAATAAAAACAATAAGTGCCTTAATGTACAGACGGAGTTTGATAGAGATTTTACCCCTCTACATAGAAGACTTTATGATGGTGAGATGCTACTTGATGACGATAATGGTTCAGATCAGTTGGGACCAATACATCGCGTGATCGGAACACCATAATTCCAGCTACATTTTCAACTTCCATTACGGAAGTTTTCATGCTTCTGCGCCTCTCCTATTTGGGGCCTCTTCCAGGGGATCGGCTGGTTTGTTGCTGAGGGATTGTAATCCAATGCTTATCGGAGTAAATGCCTCGAGGAGTAATTGTTTTCCCTTCGGAGACTTTCGGGTCGCTTCCCTGATTAGGATTCCGGGGTGGGATGGTGTACGGGCGTCAATCTCTTATCTGATAGTGTTACGTTTTCTTCAATGTTACTTTCCACTTTTTATTTTTCTTGCGGGACTGTATCTTTATCATAAGATAATATCACAGATCACCAACATATATGGTTTAAACCCTGGACTATTTCCAGTCATTCAGACCAACACATGTTTGTTTCTCTGGGGGGTCATCCGAACGAAAATTGCTAATGAAATTTGTTTATCTTTGAAGCTTTAGTCAACTTCTGTTTCTATGGTTCTGATGACGTCACCGAAGCGCCGGTTGTTGTTGGTCAACCTACTAGTTCTCACCTTCGAACATTGTTCAGTATCATTTGCAGTTGTCGTATGTCAAACAGCTGACTCATTGAGTTAAAAATTTCTTCCCTATTTCAGGGATTTATCCATTGGACAATGGGTTGAGGGTGTTGTTTTTATTATTATTGTTTTATTGGATGCTGACTGTGTGCTTAGCATTGTATTTTAATTCGTGTATGTTGCTTCTAAATGTGATGATTTGTTGTACACCCTGACCATGTAAGTAAAATGTATTTAATTGGCTTTATGCCTTTAAAAACCTTGTATTTCATATCGAGATTGTAAGATCAATTTTCTCACTCTTACAGGGGGCACTGAAGATGGTTTGTTATTAAACTGAAAGCGCTCTGCTAAATAAATCATTGTACCAAAATATAAAAAAGTCTTTTCTTGATAATTGTTATATAATTTTGCATAATGTGCAATATCGGTGTCGTACAGCGGACGATTGGGTAGCTTCATCGCGAGTTTTTTTTCAAATACAATCCAAATCTTCTTCCACTGGGATACTTTTTCAGATATAAACCATTTCCGACATGCTCCATAACCTTATTATGGCGGTGGTCTTCTTCCAATTTCTTTCGAGCATTATTTGCATCAATGACAGTCTTTGCGATCCCAGCAGCACCACCCGATAGTGCTCCGAGTGCTGAGAGACCGGCAAACAGAGGTATAAGTGGTAGAAAACCTCCAGATTTTACTGGTATCACTCGAAGAACAACAATTTTCTTCCATCCACCAAATTGTTTAATAAGTGATTTGGCCGCTCGTAAGGCAAACAAGGCGCTTTCTTTTAGAGATGTTCCCCTCTTCATTGATTTTCCAACCTTTAGCACTACGTCTCGATGGAAGGAACGTCGTTGTTCCTTTGGACGACTTCCCATTCCCAACTTTCGCTTCACTTTCATGGTACCAGTAACAAGTAATGCAGCAGCTTTTTCACCAAAAGATCCCTCTTTTGATTTTACTCGCGTCCAAGCTTTATCTTCCAACTCCTTATCTGCTTTGTGACGTTCTTCAAGAAATTTATTCTGCGAATAAGCCATATCGTGTTGTTTGCAAGCGTCGTCTAAAGGATTAATGCCTGCGTCGCCACGTGCAAGTCGCTTTAGTAGTTTTGTTCCAGCTGTAAATGTACGTAGTATGTGTTTAACGAAAAAAAGACAAATTATATTCACTTACGTCCACAATAATTGTAGGTGGGCAAGTGAAGTTCGAATGGCAGTTTATTTATTAGAGAATTCAAAAGGCTTTCTCCCTCAAACACCAACATTAAGACTGATGTATGATAATGTGAGGATATCCATATTTATAGAATAACACTTCAATAAAATTTTTCACAAGATGAAGATCGTTCAACAAGAGCAGACGCTACCCATTGAAAACTTCGACTTTACCTCTAATCCATCATCTGTTGGTAAACATGGTAAACTACTGCCAAATTCTTTTCGTGCAATCATCTGTGGTCCTAGTGGGTGTGGAAAGACAAATGTTATGTTGTCGCTCCTATTCAATTCAAATGGTGCTAAATTCAAAAATGTTTACGTTTATTCCAAGTCGTTATTTCAACCGAAATATAAGTTGTTGCAAGAAGTCCTAGGAGAAGTTAAAGGTGTGGGCTATTTTCCATTTAAAGACAATGAGGAAATTATTAGTCCAGATAAAGCGCAGTCAAACTCGATATTCATATTTGATGATGTTGCATGTGATGGTGAACAGAAAATTCGTGAATATTATTCAATGTGTCGTCATAAAGACATTGACGCGGCATACTTATGTCAAACATATTCGAAAATACCGAAACAGCTCATACGTGACAATTGTAATATGATTGTGTTATTCAAGCAGGATGAAGTTAATCTAAAACATATATTTGAGGAACATGTGTCACCAGACATGACATTTGAAGATTTTAAAAAGATTTGCTCAGAATGTTGGTCGACTACTAACAACTATGGAACATTGATGAAGTTAATCTAAAACATATATTTGAGGAACATGTGTCACCAGACATGACATTTGAAGATTTTAAAAAGATTTGCTCAGAATGTTGGTCGACTACTAACAACTATGGAACATTGGTGATTGTAAAAGATTTTGCTTTAAATAATGGCAGGTACCGTAAAATATTCGATAAATTTATAAAGCACTAGACATTATCCTCAGTCATCGTCACCATGTCCAACGATAAGGTTGCTATTGCCATGCGTAAGAAAAAAATTAGTGAATTGGCGAGATCTATTCGCAAGAAATATTTGGCGTTAAAATTAGGAAAATCAGAACATGATACATCTCTAAATAAGCTATTTAAACCGATATCTGTACCGCTAAAAGAAATGGTCAAATGCTCAAAATCATTACAACACACCATAGTTTCAAAATTCACCCCTCTCAAAGAGAAAACAACGACAAAAAAAGAAAAAAATGCTGATGTATCATTTCTCGATACAAAACCCATAGCCGAGACGGATGAATCAGGAAATATACGTTATGATGATGATGAAGAAGAAGAAGACGATTATTATTATGATGATTATGATATAGGCATACATCCCAACGTTTCGCGCGATGTCATAGAAGATTATTTAGATCAATATCCAATAATTAGTCAACCATATCTTGAATATTACTTTCGCAAAGATGATGAAATTGATAGAAGTTTTGGTCCATTATATAATGATGAAATTGGTTGGATGTTGGGCAGACGTAGAATTGCATTCGATAAAAGAACCGGTAATATAAACATATTACGATAGAAGGATGAGGGTGGAGAAGGAAATATACCTGGGACTCCGGGATTGTATCAGCTTGTGTTTTACAATCATCCCAATGAATACTCTGATGATGATTTGAATAATTACAAAGCTCTGCTAACAATAACAAAAGCTCATCTCAATGCAGCAGATCGTCTGAAAAGTACTGCTACCGAAAAGTATCGCAACATAATTAGACCGTTGTTTAAAACTGACCCATCAACTATTAGTAGTACTATAACCAAACCTCCATCAGCTCGAATATTAAAGGAACAACGACAACAACAACAACAATCCATTCAAACCGCTCCATATACTAATGTAGGAAAAGGTCTTGTTGGCGGCGGTGGTGGCGGCGGTGGTGCTGGCCCTCTTTTGTCATACAACGAAAAACCGATCGAATACATTTATTGGGACAATCCCAATGAGCTGTGTGACCGTTTAAGATTACTGATTGCATCCAAGGAGGCTGGCAACACCTCATTCTCACACAACAACGAGATAATTGCAATAATCAATGAGTTGAAAGAGGCCAATATAATTGAATAACAAGCGGAAAACATAATCATTTCAATCATGTCTGTCGATAAGTTTGGACATCGCCGCAATCATGCAAATGAGCGGGTTAAGCCGTATATGCCGAAAGTATCGTATCCACATACTCCTGACGGTAATATTGATGCAGAAATGTAAAAATTTGTAATGTAAAGATGCCGACTGCAAATAGCGATGTTGCTAACAAACTATATGTTGATGAACAGAGCTCGAGATATGGCTACTAAAATATATGTCGACGAGGGAATTGCTACGGGCAAGGAATTTTTGAGAAATGATTTGAAGAGTTTTAAACGAGAAGTACAGGATAAATTGTCGAAAAGTAATACTCTAATCAGTGATAAGATCGATATGTATAATACATACATAGAACATGCGTTTCAAGTTTTGGACAGGGACTTGAAGAAGAAGCATGAAATTGAACAAAAGAAGAAAATAGATGAGAAGAGTAATGGATCATCAGTTTAGAAAGTGCATGCGCTCACGAAACATGTCATCCAAAGTCCAGCTTGTTAACGAACTCCATAAACCTATACGTAAAAATTATCCACGCAGACGTACAATTGTCAAAGGCATAGATGATTTATGGCAAATGGATTTAGCTGAAATGCGACCTTACGCTAATAAAAATAAAAATCACAAAATGATACTAGTCGTCATCGATTGCTTTTCAAAGTTTTTATGGACACGTCCATTAAAGACAAAAACCGGTGAAGAGTTAACTCGTGCATTCTCGGACATTCTCGCCCGCACAAAACGAGCTCCTAAAAATCTCCAATCAGACCAAGGAACGGAATTTTACAACAGCAAGTTTCAACAACTAATGAAAAAACATGGGATTAATCATTATAGTGTATTTAGCACGAAAAAAGCTTCTATGGCAGAAAGAGTTATTAGAACATTGAAATTAAAGCTTTACAAACATTTCAGTTTAAATGGCACACATAAATGGATAAACATTTTACCCAAAATTACGAAGGAATACAATAATACAAAGCATTCAACTACCAACTATAAACCTTCCAATGTCAATAAATCCAACGAAAAAGATATTTTAAACAAAACATATACACATCTAAAGATAGTCGGACGTCGTAAATTTAAAGTCGGTGATATTGTACGTATAAGCAAGTCGAAACATGTCTTTGAGAAAGGATATACACCCAATTGGACGACTGAACTATTCAAAATCGTTAAAGTTAAAATAACAAATCCCACCACATATTTGCTAGAAGATTTGCATGGTATACCAATCAGTGGGGGGTTTTACGAGGAAGAGTTACAGAAAACGTCAAATCCAGATATTTACTTGGTGGAAAAGGTGCTTAGAAGAAAAGGCAACAAGATGTATGTAAAATGGTTGGGTTTAGACACAAAACACAACAGTTGGATCGAAAATACAGATGTTGTTGTTGGGTAACTACTTTTCGCTGCGCCGCGTATATTTTTTGCTTGGCATCAGAGTATAAATTGAGGAGCGCAGTGAAACATATTGTTAGTCGTCACAATATGTTTTCTCAAGACGTTGGTTATTATAGTGGTAGTAGTTTTTTTTTTTTTTTCCCTGAGTGGTAACAAAATCTTCAAAAAGACACCGGTCGGCGCATACAGATAGGAACCACTGTTAGATGATCCCGAGCTGCATGCCCCGCCCGATAGTGCCTTATTCTTACCGGCTAAAAAACTTCCACTCTGTACCTCGTGTAGGTCGTTCCTGGAATGACCGGTCGGTATTACTTCAGGAAGACATGGTAGGTATGATGTTTAAATCCCTCTATTATTTCTTCGTCCCTTAAAGACCTTTTCTTTTTTCGTTAATATTTCGTTTATCATGTTACTAATACTTGTCCAGTTTTCTCTTTTTTCTGTCATTATTCCGATGATATTTTCTTTGGTGATTGTTGTTCCGAGTTTTCTTTCCACCTTCTGTTTCATCTTCCTCCATTCGTCACATTGAAAAAACGTATGCTCCGCTGTATCTACCGCAGGACAATAAATACAAGTGGGACTTTCAGTGATTCCAAGTCTGTTGAGATAGTTCATGAATAACCCATGTCCCGTCATGAATTGTGTCATATAATAGGTTAGATTGCCGAATTTTCGGTTTGTCCATTCTTTTATAATAGGCATAAGTGTGTATGTCCAGCGTCCTTTCTCACTTCTTTCCCATTCTCTCTGCCATCTGCACAACGTTCTTTCTCTGGCTGTCTCTTTTTCTTCCCTATTATTTCCTACTACTTCCCCGCGTTCTTTGGCCAATAGGAAAATTGGTATGATCCCTGCAATCACTAAGCAGCTGTCCGTTGATACTGTTTTGTATCCTCTGCATATCCTTACGGCAAGTGTTCTTTGTACCTGCATTACTAATTTACGATTGCATTTTTTTTCTAGAGCTTTTTGCCATATTGTAGAGGCATACAATAGGACAGAATGGACAGCAGCGCCTAATAGCCTTCTTTTAGCTTCCGTAGCTCCCCCTTTTCTAGGCATCAATCTAATTAAAGACGCCATGATCGTCTTAGCTTTGGCAACCGTGGTGTTTACATGGTCCCTGAAGGTTAGTCCCTTGTCTAAAATGACTCCAAGATATTTCAGGTTTTTACTTGGCACTACAATTGTTCCTTCTAAAACAAACTCAATTGGGATTCTCAGTTGTTTTTTCCCCACTAGTAGGATAGCCTCTGTTTTTTCGGATGCCAGTTTGAGCTCATGATCTCTTATCCAGTTCGCGATTCTTTCTAAGGCACCATTTACCGATGCCATCAAATTCTCCTCCGTTCTTTCTATCACTATAGCTCCTAAATCGTCAGCGTACGCGATGAGTTTAGTATTTTCCGGTGTTTCAAGACGCAGTATACCATCATACAGAATATTCCATAATAGTGGGCCAAGAACTGAGCCTTGGGGGACACCTGCGGTTATCCAGTATGTATTCCCATCAACGTCCATTATCCTTCGGTCCGTAAAATAACTAGAAATCAAGGTTCTAATGTATTTAGATATTCTGCGTCTTCTCAGTTCTTTAAGAATGAGGTTCCAAGAGGCTGTATTAAAGGCATTCTTGACATCTATCGTTATAAAAGCACAGAGTCCCCTCGTCCTTTGATTTTTCTCCATCTCGCTTCTGGCAGCTTGAACTACTTCCTTGATAGCATCGACCGTAGACCTTCCTTTTCTAAATCCGAACTGCCTTGTCGACAAGTTTTCAGAGCTTTCGAGTTCCCTGACTATCCTACTGGCAATTATATGTTCGACTAGTTTCCCCATAGAATCAAGAAGGCATATTGGACGGTATGAAGATGGATTTTCTTCATCTTTTCCCGGTTTCTTAAAAAGCACCAATCTACCGATTTTCCACTCTATTGGAAACTCTCCACTTTGTACAATTCCATCAACAGTTTTACGTATGGTTTCAGGGAGTTCTTTTATGGCCATTTTGACGACCTCTGAAGGTATTCCATCGGGTCCAGGGGCTTTTTTATTCCTTAACTTTCCGGCTGCTGCTTCCAGTTCCTCTGATGTCACTTCAGGGATTTCCTCTTGGTCCCCTTGATCCGGTACCCACGTTTTGTATCCTTGCTTTGGGAAGAGTGTGTTTATAATGTCCCTCTTGAACTCCGTCGGAATTCCTAATGGTTTCGGGTCCAGTTTCCCCCTCACTATGTGGTATGGTTTCCCCCACGGGTCTTCTTCTACGTCCCTGCATAGCTTTTCCCAAGAGTTTACTTTACTTTTAATAATTAAATGTTTAAGTCTCCTTCTGGCCTCCCTCAGATCCTTATTTATTTGATCTAGCTCTGCATCGGTGGTATTTTGACAATTCGTCCTGGACTTCTTTCTCCTCAGTCTATTACATTCTTCTCTTTGTTTGGCTATTTCTCCCGTCCACCAATATTTAGGTTTCCTTTTTGAACTTTCTTTTCTTTTGGGCATAGAGGCGTCACATACTTCTTTTAGTTTGTTGATGAGATCAGAAGGACTCGTATTCCCACTTTGCCCTATCTTTGTATTTAGTACATGTTTAAAAATGTCAGGATCTATCTTGTTCAGGTTCCAGCCAGTTTTGTGGAGTAGATGCTTGTTTCCATCGGTTGTTTGCCCTATTTCGAAGTAAATATATTGATGTAAACTTGCCGATTCCTCGTCCAGGACCTTCCATTTGTGGAGTTCATCCTTGCAGGTTTCAGAGCTGAACGTTATGTCAATTATAGATTTTTGGTTATTTCTGACAAATGTGGGTTTATTGCCTTTATTTTGCACAACTAATTCGTTTTTTGCTACCCACTCAGCAAGTTTGCGTCCTCTAATGTCTTCCTTATGGGAGCCCCATTCTGGAGATTTTGAATTAAAGTCGCCTGCCACTATTATTTTCCTCCTCGTTCTTTTGATGTCAGTTTCAATGTCTTGTAGGAATTTTTCGTATATCTCAGCATTACAATTCGGAGATATGTAACATGCCATTATTCTATATTCGCCAATGTTAATCCAGCAGTAGCCGTTTCTTCTTTTCCTTCTGCCTATGCGTAATCTATTGTTAATAATTTTGATTGCCGTGTCGTGTTGTTTGTCTGTTATCCAGGAGCCTTCCCTTTTGACTATATTCTTATTTGGTTCACTCATTATTATAATGTCACATTTCAAATTGCTCGCTGTGCACTCGGTTAAATCATGAGAAGTAATACTTCTGCCAAGATTAATTTGAAGGATTTTTATTGGTGAATGAGCCTTCCGAGACGGTCTCAAGTTAGTTGTCCTTAAATTAGCCATCGTGAATTAAAGGGAGACTATTTACTCGTTACTTTCAATAAGTAGGTGTATTCGCACTTGGTTTTTCATGTAACTCTACCAAATGTTGAGCCTCACTAACCGTTTGCTGGGATTGGAATATATTATCAATTATTTCATCGCTGTTTGCCCCCGTTTCCATTTGTTCCTCTGCCTCCGAGGGAGGTTGAGGTTCATTGGTTGCTTCTCTTTGACTCGTTTCCTGCCTAGAAATAGACTGTTGCAAGCTTACTTGATTGTTGAGAGTTCTTGCCTGCCTTAGAGCCAGTTTAAAGGCGCCACATCTGCTGGTGCCCGCTTTATGTCCATCCTCTCTGCATACTGGGCAGTACTCTTTGTTGGGGCAATCCTTAGCCAGGTGGTTTTCTTTACCACAATTGAAACAGGTATTAGTCCTATCTGGTCCGCTACATTCCGCTGCATGATGATCATAGCTCCAGCATTTATAGCATCTTGGTACTTTCAGCTTTTTTTCTACTTTGCAATTTACCATCCCAATTCTGATGTGTTTGTTTGCCAGTACCTTTTCTGCTTCTTCTTTATCCATAATCACTGTAATAGCCATAAGACTATTAGGCAGAGGCCTCAACTGGCTAATTTGATTTCCTTCCTTCCATTCCCCCACGATTTCTCTAAGTGCAGTTTGTACCTCCTCCTGTGTCGTGTCCATATCGAGGCCTTTAATGTGGATAGCTTCTCTAAGTTCGGTTTTCCCCAACTGTCTGCAGGACAAAGGGTCCTTCTCGAGTGCCAATGCTTGACATATTTCTTGGGCAGCTTTTTCATTCTTATCCAAGGTAATCAGGAGCCTGCCGTCTTTAGTGCTTCGTAGAGTCTTGATTGATTCGCTGGCTGGATTATTTTTAATTATTGTTTTTACCCTGCTCAGAACTTCCTTGTAGCTTTTTTCCTTCTCACTAACGACAATGCCTATGGTGTTTCTTTCCTTTTCTGACATATTAATATTAGCTGGTTTAAACGGGACATATATTGTAATGTTATTATTCCTTTTTCGAAAGACTGCTGCAATCATCTTTCTGAGGCTGTCCTGTCGCAGATATGTGACTGCATGGACCGAGATACTTTCGTTTTCATCCGTCTCGCCCACCACCATTTCTAATTTATCCCATACGTCTTCTTCCTTGCCGTTAAGCGCCGCTTTGATCACTTTACATGTTTTTTGAGTGTTCCCTTTGTTCTTAATTCTGGTTGTTTGCTCCAAAACTTCAAAATCGTCGTCCATTTGCTTCAGTTCTGGATATTTGTCCCGGTAAAGTCTTTGAACACTGTTATTCATTTCAGGGTCATTTGGTTCCACAAATACGACTCTAACCGTTTGATTTTCACTTTCAATTGGATTCCCTATCTTAATTTCCGTCTTATGGAAAAGGGTATCCATCCAATTCGCATCCTCAACGTGTTTCCACGCAGCATACGTATCTATACCATCCAGATTGTTCAGAAGCGGTTTTTGGCTGTTATGCCAAGGAATCGTCTGAGTTGTCGCGTCTCTAGTATGGTTTATCCTTTCTAGTATTTCAGTTTGTGCACTTTCATTCCTCGTTTCGCTCGTTGGCTTTTGTACACCTCTATCGCCCATTGTCTGAAGGATTTCCTGCATCTCGCCCGTCATCAGAAGAGAGCATGCGCTCCTGATTTTTCCTGACATCTCTTTAATATCCTTTTTGGTGTTTGGTATCTCATACACCGTTCTGCTCAGACTTCTTGAATAAGAATCTATTTGTTTGATAACCTCTCTGATCTTTATTGCTAGCTTCTCCACCCTAATTGATTCTTTATCCGCTTCCTCTTTTTCATTCCCAGTGCCTTGTTCCGCTATTCTCCTTTTTTTGGACGATCGTCCCATGGAATCGTCCCATTGTAGATCCAGGATACAGGTATTTCCTTTTGGTGTCGAAGGAGGTGAATCAATCGATTTTGATGGTGATACTACTATTGATAATTTCCTTATTCCTTTATCCTTTTTTGTTGATGTACCCTGCTCCCCAGTTTGGCTCCCCGCCAGGGTCCTGGGCTTCTCACTCTTACCAGTATTTTCATTATACGCCCCAGCCTGGTTATCCGCTGTTGACGTACCGCAGTCGCTGGTTAACGGTCGATCAGGGCCTGCTCCACCACCCACTCTACCGACCGGTACTAGGTTTCCGACACCTTGCACCGTATCCAATCTTCCTTTGTTTTCGCTGTCCATATCATATAAGTTTTAGACTCTTCTGTCTGGGTTACCATTCCATAGCCGTGAGGTCCCCGTTTTACGGCGCCGGGAACTCGCCGTTCGCCCTCCGTGTCTGGTAGGACTTGTCAGTGCGTTCGGATGTAACATGGGCATGTTGGATCTTCTACGGGCATTTACTGGTGCTACCTACACGACATCAGCAGCCCCGCCAGTGCCCCACTGACCATTTCTTGAGCTGTTTCTTAGCTTCACTCCTCCCTCCCCGTCCCTTACGGCACGAGAAGGAAGGAAGCTACTGAGCCACTCCACCAATGTCAGGGTCTTACAGCTCCCAGGAGTAGATTATAGTGGTAGTAGTAGTAGTGGTAGTAGTAGTGCTACTGGTGGCTCAGAAAATTATGGAGCTGAATTGGATAATATTTTAGATATGTATGAAATGGCAGCAAAAATGGAACATCAGCACTTATTATATACAGAGTATTCTACGAATTCAGTTCAAATTGGATGTGGTATTAGTGTAGCAAGAACTTTTTGTAGTGCAGTCACTTTATCATACATTGGTATGCATCATGAAAAAATCTCCTTCAGCACATACGAATGGGCTACGCTAACTGATATTTTGAGAGAAAATTCATTTATAAATGAACCATTCAGAGAAGAAGAAGTAGCAGTGATATCGTGTGGTGATTACTGCAATGTGCAACAAATAATATACTATAATGTTAAATGGCTGGAAGTGATAAAACATGACATTAGTTTCCTTTTATGCAGAGAAGATGTTCAGCAAATTTTGAAAGTCGATGATTGTCTCATTTCACACCGTCTCGCCCATTTAGAAACACTAAATTTTGGTGAATATTATCGGAATGTTATTGAAATAATCAGAAGTTTTGCACAAAATAATGGACATTTAAGCAAATTTGAATTATTGATAAGCATTTGTAATTGTAATGATAGCATAATGACAGTGGCTCTCAGAGAATTTATATATTTCAATGAGTCGAAAGTTGTAAACGATTTAGATGTAATAAACCAATAAACAATTATTTTTTTTTCTTCCACATACACCACCAAAGATACCTACCACACACACACACATTTCCAAATTACTAGTATTTATTAATAAAAAACCATATATATATATATATATATATATATATATATATATATTTTCAATTTATTTATACTAAATACATAAACATTTTAAATTGTACATCTCAGTGAAAAATACACACTCATTTAAGAAGAAAAAACCTCAACTCTAAATTACATAAAAAAATATTTCAAAATTGTGTGTGTGAGCTAAAACCTTACAATTTTAGATGGATCAAAACCATTATTTTCAAAGACTCTTCAATAATCAATTTATATTCAAATCTGTTCTCAGTGATTTGGGTAGTATAAAATAACATGTAATTTTAACTTTACTACATGTTTAATCAGTAAAAAATACACTCATTTAAGATGAAAAAAACCTCAACTCTAAATTACATAAAAAATGTTTCAAAAATTGTGTGAGCTACAATCCTACAATTTCCAACTTTAGATGGATCAAAACCATTATTTTTAACAATTCTTCAATAATCTAATACAATTTATATTCAAATCCGTTTTCAGTAATTTGGGTAGTATAAAATAACATGTAATTTGTTCATTTAAAAAATACACCCATTTAAGAAGAAAAAACCTCAACTCTAAATTACATAAAAAATGTTTCAAAAATTGTGTGAGCTACAATCTTACAATTTCCAACTTTAGATGGATCAAAACCATTATTTTTAACAATTCTTCAATAATCTAATACAATTTATATTCAAATCCGTTTTCAGTAATTTGGGTAGTATAAAATAACATGTAATTTGTTCATTTAAATAATACACCCATTTAAGAAGAAAAAACCTCAACTCTAAATTACATAAAAAATGTTTCAAAAATTGTGTGAGCTACAATCTTACAATTTCCAACTTTAGATGGATCAAAACCACTATTTTTAAAAATACAATTCTTCAATAATCTAACACAATTTATATTCAAATCTGTATTCAGTAATTTGGGTAGTATAAAAAAACATGTAATCTGAACTTTACTATACCAAACTTGTAAGCCTATAATAGGGGGGATAGAATTGGGTTTTTCGGCATTTTTAATGAGCCAATATACATGGTTTGCCATTAAATTTTGTAAAGTAGGTACTTTGTACGCAATTTTACCTCCTTCGACTGTAACTTGTTCTTGTGCAACACGTCTGTTTTTCAGCATTTTGATACTAAAAAAGTTTTAAATTCATAAAGCTGATTGATGGTGACAAGTTAATAATAAAACTATCATATAACTATATTAAATGACTAGACGAACAAATATCCAAAAATATTTTAAGAATATGGTTTACACACACACACACACACACACACACACACACACACACACACACACACACACACACATACACACACCTATGGTACAACAAAGAAAATACATTTCGTAAATATTCAAAAATCATTCAGTGTAATTTATATTGACCCCACGGAAGCGTATCAAATGATCCTGGAATTAGCACCCGTTTGTTATCTTGAGGGGAAAGACCAATTTTCTTTTGTTCTATACTATACACTTTATGTGCATACGACCGAACTGAATTTTGATGAATTAATGTTGATTTCCAATTTTTCAAACAGTTTACGTAATCGTCGAAGGTAATTTTATTTCTTACAACATTTTTCTTTACCCCCTTAGATTTTTTCACAATTTTCCCCCCTTGAACTTTGAATGCATACATTTTTGCACGTAAACCTATAAAATGGGTCATGATTGCACCATTACATTCATCCTTAAACAACCCCAACACCTTTTTATTTACCAATGGCATGTTATAACAATTACCTTCAACGTAATCGCTAGTATCAAACAAATTCATATTGGTCTTTATTACTTATTCGTATACATCATTACACTGAGTTTCATAAGTAAAACTATCTGTATCTGTATACAGTAGCTTGCAATTTTCTTTTGTTAATTTGGGGAGCATATATGAGTAGTGGAAATTGTACATACATATTTTTGAGATATCTAAAATCGCCATTCCAACGTACAGAGGTTTATTGAAAACGATATTATTTTTTTTTAGTTCTATTATTACCATATTTTCATTTAAAATCACTCTCGAATGGAATTGTGGACTGGCAATTAAATTTTTCGCTCCATATCTACCTAAATATGTTGTAGATAGCTTAACTGTTCTGTAATTCCTAATATTTTCCATTGTTATGCCAAACACAGCATTATTCATTAATTTGTATAGATTTTTGGAAAACGCTGTAGTGGCATCCGTTCTTAATTTTGTATTTAACATTATGTAAGGTCGTAACCATACAGCTTGCTTAAATTTTAAAATTCGATGTGTTTTTGTTAGAATTAAACCATTCGCCAAAGCCTGTTTTAAATTTCGATAGTGTACAATATAATTATGTTTAGTGTAAAAAGTAGTCATTAACTTTTTTAATTTGGAATTGGGAGGTGCCAGATGTTCTGGACAAAAGGGAAAATCTTGATGTAGATCGTGTAACTCCTGGGGATATTCTAGATCTACCTCAAGAATATATCCTTCTGGAGAGTCATCAGCAATTTGAGTTATGTCAATGTTGGTGACGTTGTCTACCCACTGAAAATTTTCATATGGAAGGAATTCAGACATTGCCCATCCATAGAGGTTATTTACATCGAGGTACATGATGTATTTGGATGGTTTTTGTGGATCATACCCCTCAAACATGTATTTATTGTTGGCTTCTGCATATCGGTTTGAGCAAACAGTTATTCCTCCACGAATGCCTCGCTCAACAAACATAACCATATCAATGTCTCGGAGTAACTCTAATTTTATTTTTGTATACTTCAACATCGAGTCCCAAGTATACCCGGGTAGCGTAAAATACCAGATTGGATCGAGCTGATACGTTTGAAGACAATTATGTCGCAATTGCTCAAAAACGTCCGATAATAGCAGTATGTCTGTTTTCATGTACAGACGACTGTACTCACCCAGATTGACAATATTATAATTCTCCCAAACATTTTTTGCATGCTAATATTGTTCCATGGAAATGTTGGAATCATTGAGTTTATTGTAAAAATTATCAATAGACGGTAATTTTACTTCTTCAAGCTTTTCCATACAATCCATGTAATCGTATGGAAAAACACCTTTTTTCATTAAAAGTTTTAGCTTTTGATCACTTAAATCGTGAAATTCCTGCCTCAAATTTTTAAAGTCTTTCTCCTTCAGTGTGGATACTAGTTCATCTAAACTTGCACACATAAACCTAAGGAAGTCTATGAACCTGAATTTGATGTTAGTTTTAGGATCGTGTATAGTAAAACTTATATAGATTTCCTTATTGATGGGCAACACTGTAACCTTACCACGTTTAGCAATTTCTCTAATAACAAAGTGTGAATCATAAGAGCTCAGATTGTGGAAGATGATTGGAACAACGAAAACTTTCCTAAAATTCAAATTGCACGCTTGATGAGCAAACCCTCGAAATTCTCCCGTAAAATGATCATGATCTCTAACAATCTTATCATTACTAGTAAATTTCCGATCACAAATGTGGCAACTCACCGCGTGTACGGTGTTAGGTGTCACATTCATGGGAATTATATTTAAAAGTTTAGAGTGTACAAATTCGGCTACATCCATCAGCTGACCTGTAAACCAATCAATACAGTCTTCACCTTGATTGTCTCTATAATATGAAAGTTCTTCATCATAAGCGCACTTGAAATAATAGCCTGCAGAAAAAGCAATATGCTCCTGATATTTTTGAGTTTTAGTTGTTTTTTGATGATCACTATATGCCTTTAACATGGACTCAAAATCGCTGTAAATAGCAAACGGACATTTCTGTTTATAAATAAAATTTTTAAATTCAATATGTGTATAATGCGGAAAAGAAATTTTTGAATCATTTACATTTTTACAAGTCATTTCATGATTGTCTAAAACTTGTTGACTTTGAAAATAGTTTAAACATCTATCGCAAATATATTTTTTACCTTCATTTTTATTCAGCTGTGAACTAATTAAACGAGATAAATTTTTTATCCAGCAATAATGGTATTTGATTCCTTCGTTTGTTTCGTCTACAGGAGGTGCATCATAAACACTCAACTGAGGATAATACTTGGATTGAAGTAACAGTAAATTTACATGTTGTTCTAATCTATTTTTAGCTAATCTAGCAGGCACTACGGTGTAAAATTGTGATGACGACTTTGGCGAATGGTTTAATTCTAACGCATATACATTTACAGACATATTGTTCATTTTTTCAAATTTTGTAATTTGAGCAAGAGGCATCTTAATGTCTAAACCTTTAATATTTAAAACTTCAGAGTAATGCGGATACGAAGATGTACGATCAAGATGACTATTTTTGCATAAAGGATTCAAAAAACTGGTAACTGCCCAGAAAAAGCACGCATTATCCATATTGCGAACATTAACAATCGCTTGCTTCTGAGAAATTGATTTAGGTAATGGAATATACGATGAGCTTGCAGCCAGTTCATATTTGTTAATTGCCACTTCTAAAAAAATTATTTTCGATAAAGCCCACCCGCTATTTTTTTCAGCAAATTCAGACATGTTGTTTAAAATGGGATCAGTAACATTTATTTTGAACCAATCATATAAATCATCTCCATTATTTAAAACAACGTTGGGAGTACTAAGATATTTGCGATCTACCAATTCCACATCATTTAACATCTTAACAAAATCCCCGCAAAATGTAGTGTTTGCTTTTATAATTTGAAATTTCTTGAAAACTATAGACATTTTCTTTTTAAAAATTTTTGAAGCGTCTGTAAAAAATGAAGTAATATCTTTATGGACCAAGTTTATAATAATCCCCGTTTTTAATCTACTATCAAAGGCGGCATTTATGAATTCCCATTTGACTCTATTGGACTGTTTTTTACTATCATCAATGACATGTTGTTGTTTCCCCCCATTCCCTACTTTTATTAAACATCTCATGCGCTTCAAGTGTGCTAGTTTTGAGTGAATTTTATGTTTTTGTCCCACCTAAAATTTGAAAAATTTCAACGCCCGATTACATTTTCTAGTATGACCATTAATTATTAAAACCCATTTATTTTTACATGAAAATGTCTGTAGTTTGTTCAAGGAATTTAGAACTACATCAATTTGCTGCAAACTCTTAACACTGATCATTTTTGAATTATTATTACGAGAAATGTACTCACTTTGATGATTAAGGGATGGTGTGTGTGTGTGTGTGTGTGTGTGTGTGTGTGTGTGTGTGCGCCAACTAAGGATGACTCTTCCAATATAAACGTAGAGAGGTGATGTAGAGTTGCGGAGACGATGTCCAGGCTTAGAGTTGCAGAGGCGATGACGTAGAGCTGTGGAGGTGATGTCCAGGCTTAGAGATGCGGAGGCGATGAGCTGTGGAGGTGATGTCCAGGCTTAGAGTTGCAGAGGCGATGGCGTAGAGCTGTGAAGGTGATGTCCCGACTTAGAGTTGCGGAGGCGATGACGTAGAGCTGTGGAGGTGATGTCCAGGCTTAGAGTTGCAGAGGCGATGACGTAGAGCTGTGAAGGTGATGTCCCGGCTTAGAGTTGCGGAGGCGATGACGTAGAGCTGTGGAGGTGATGTCCAGACTTAGAGTTGCAGATGTGATGTCCAGACGTAGAGCTGCGGTTGTGGTGGAGAGATGATTCCCAATATAGTCTGAAATAATAATACATTTAATTAATAGATTCATAGTTGATTGTTACATAACAGTTTAGAATAATGTTTAGGAAAGCTATCATCAACTTTGTAAAATAAAACTCACCTATTTTATATCTCAACAATCTCAAAGAGTGCTGCTGAGTGTGGTTTTCCAGTCTCTTTCAACCCTTTGAACACCAACCCGTACTTGTTCGGCTGAAAATGGACTAGATTTGGAAGGAAGTGCTCTGTCACGCGATTTGGTAGAAACACTACCTTGTCGTGAAGCTCTAACAAAATGCTCTTGCCAAATCGCCCACTTGTCAGCCGAGCTCCAAGAATTGGATTACTGGTACCTACTTTGAGCTCTTTCAGCTTTCCAATCTGTTTTGATTGGTAATTTGTTACTGTAAAACATTTTTCGTTTAAATTATTAAGATCCATCTACAAAAAAATGAAAAA